>CM046879.1:595092525-595692525 GCA_025667525.1 Glebionis coronaria | reverse complement strand
ATAATTAATTAATTATTAAAACCATGACTTATAATTAAGTAATTTACATGACTTAGGTTATATTATTGATAGATAATAATACATGTTTTAACCTTAGTATTTTACCTTTATTTAGTTAAAATCATGTTATATTTAATTAAATACTTTAACCTATAGTTTATTTAGTTCACATGAAATAATTAATAAACTATACTATATAATATCATGACTTAGAATAATAATCAGTAAACACTTAAGCTTATATAATTAGCTTAATTATCCAGCTTATATCTAAATATGGAAACTTTCTATTTTTAGAAACTTATTTATTTAAGGCAGCTAATTTATTTATGGAAACTTTATATTTTTAGAAACTTATCTATTTTAAGCAGTAAGTCTATTTTTGGAAACTTTCTATTTTTGGAAACTTTCTATTTTTGGAAACTTTCTATTTTTGGTAACTTTCTATTTTAGGGAACCTGCTATTTTTAAAAAGTTACTTATTATTACACAACAAGTATAATAATACATGAAATACAAGTAATACTTAATCAGAATAGACAGAATAAATGATAAACACAGTATAAAGCTTAAATCAATAAAACATGACATGAACATATAAAACAAGCTAAGACATGATATAAAACCAGTTAAGTACTCAGTAATCAGATACTTATACACGTATGTAGTTATGTAGCTTTAGTGATACCGAAGTAGGACTCTCTTCCGTTCGTCTTCTTCGTTCACTGGACATAAGGTACGGATTCTCCGTCCTTTGAGTATGGACATTCTTTTCTTATTAGGATTCCCCGTATGTAGCCAACTGTTTTCCCTATTATATGTTTTATATGTTTTGATTGCTTATGTTTAATTAGAATACCTAAAGCCATATACATGCATGACCAGTTTCACCTAGTTATGGAGGTACCATAACCATAACACTGGAGGCACCAGTGTTATGACTTCACCACCGCGGAGTGATAGCTCGTGGCGTCCCTTTTAGCTTTTGGACATTTATTTTATTATCAGGTGGGGCGTATGGGTTCATCCTAGTTACATGTTTTCAACAGATTACTCAGTGTGAATGTGGTGTGTGCCTTGCATCCTTCACAAGGATCTGATCCTTCCTACCAAAAACCAGTATATTAAAATTAGAGGCAGCCCCTCTAATTTGCTTGACAAGGTCACCCCTCCAAATATTCATGCACGTTGATTTTTCATGACCTATATTGGCTAATGGTAAAATATGTTAAACAGTTTTTACAAGATAAACATAAGGCTTTTCAAACTATAAAACCAGTTTTACTAAGATATAACCGGGTTATCCAGGACTTAGTTTCTTCCGTTGTTTCATGCTTATATGCTTATATTATTCATGCTTTACTTGTACATCCGTGCACTGAGCGTATTGCTCAGCCGTTTTCCTTTTCATGTTCCCAAAACGGCAGGTACTCAGGGACGCTCGTAGACTTTAAGCGTACGTGCATATGGACTGGAAGCTTTCTAGCCTTCTTTACTTTATGCATTTATCTATACTTTGATACTCATTTCCATGGACATTGTTTAGTCCTTTCATTTAAAGTACTTATTTTTGTGTGTGATCAGTTCTACTTTTGGACTACCGATGTTTGATTCCGACATTTCCTTTATGGTCATGTAATGTTTAGACATTTATCCTTGTATGCTTTGATGACACGCCATAATCACGCGTGACATTTCCATTTATCAAAATGGGGGGTTACAGTAAGAGTTCTGAAAGCTATAAAGTTGTGGCTTATTCAGACTTTGATAGGGCTAAGTGTTCTGTAACTAGAAGATCATTATTATGTATATGTTAATGGGAACTTGATAATCTGGAAAAGCAAAAAGAAAGTTACCGTGTCTAAATCTTCAGCAGAGGCTAAATATAGGGCAATGGAAGCTGCTACTTGTGAGATTATGTGGGTTATTAAGCTTTTGAGTGACTTTGGCATAACTTAGTTGTTTCCTGTTACATTGTGCTATGATAATAAGTCTGTTATGCAAATTGCTGCTAATCCAATAATGCATGAGAAGACTAAACATTTTGACATTTATGTTCATCTTGTTAGAGAGAAAGTTACATCTAGGCTTATAAGAACTGAGAAGGTCGATTCTAAGAATCAAATTGCTGATGTTCTAACTAAAGTCGTGGGTTCCTTTAAACATGCCTTATTGGTTAAAAGGCTTGGTATGGTTATCTTATTTGGGTAACAAGCTTGAGGGAGGGTGTTGAAAGATGTGCCTTTTGTGATATAAGCTTGTAACTTGAAGGACTAATGAGTAAATATTATTTACTTATTACTATAACTTTGTGCTAGTTTTGTAAGTTTTGTAATTGTAGGGACTTAGTTGCAAGGTTGGAGTATAGAAGGCGTGAGTAGGTGGCTGGAGTTCATAATCACAATCTGTTTACACACACACATTGCAATCTCTCTCTCTCTCGATTAGGGTTTCATTTGGTTTCCATAGAGTTTCAGTTTAGATCACCTTGATTCTGTTTCTTTTGTTATTAAGGTTTGTAAGTGTGAGTGATTGTATAGTTTGATAGGATCCACATGGTGGGGACTATCTTGATCTCTGATTGTATTTCTTTGGTGAGTACATGTGTTGGGGTCTCATCTACTTGTGTATATTGTTATAATAAAAGATAAGCAAAACTAGATGGTTAGTTGTTTGATTCATTATTGATTTGGTTGGTCTTGATATCATTTTTATAATAAGAGTCAACTTGATTACAACAACATAAGAGTGAACTTGATTAGCAAATCATCCTAAATCCTAACAAAAAGCTAGTTTTCACTGCACTTTATAGAAAATGGCATCAGGTAATTTACTCGCTATAAAAATAATATTGAAGTAACAGCATTAAAACAGGGGTAGAGCTAGTAGGGGGACTAGTGGGTGCTAAGCCTCCTTTAATCAACCTAGTTCACTTATTATTTATGTGTATTACAAGCCATTTTACTACTATTGCTTACACTAAGCCTCTCCTAGTATTATGTCTTATTGTGCTCCTGGCTCCGCTCCTAAAAACATGTGTAGATAAAAGTATAAAGATAGAGCTTAGGAGGTGTTTCAAAACAACTTAATTGACTTAATATGAAAAAACTTTATTTATTAAATCATGTGAAATTTGTTTGTTTTTTACTTAATTAAAGTAAATGACTTAAAATAATAAGTGATAAAACTAATGCCCTCTTATTAATTATCTATTAGTTAAACGCAACTTAATCAAAAAATTAGACAAACAAGTCTTCTACTACCCGACACTTTTGTCGTTACGATCATATAGACATTCGCGTGCACCAATTTATAGTCCTCAACAACAAAGTAAGAGTAATAGTTCGTGGCTGAAACTTCAAGTTGCTTGCGATCACGACTTTTTAATGCTTGTTTCACAATCACATTGATCTTTTGAAGCCTACAACATCAAATAAAATATCTAGATACATTTTGATTAATGACATTTCTAGAGTTATACATCGATTCCATGTTCTGAAAAGACGATTTGGATTAGTTTCCAAACACAAATTTCCCAAACACACACACCGTAAAGTTATTTTTGAGAGTTGCTAGCTACCCTAGAAAATGGATACCTTTTTTCCCAGTGATGTAGATGTGATTTATAAGGACCGAGAATCGTTAATAATGTAGTAATTACATGTAAGGGAAAGGTTTGTGAAAAGGTTTTTAAGTTTGAATTTATGATTTCTCGTAAAATTAAGTGATTTTAATGCTAAATTTATGATGATTTTGTACAAACTTAGAGAATGCTCAATTAATTGGTTTAGATTTTTAGGTATATTTGTCAAAACGAGAGTATCTGTGAGCAATAACAGTGAGCAGTGTCAGTAAGCGATAGTTGTGTGCAGTGTCAGTAAACGATGGCTGTGAGAAGCAATGATGACTGGTAGCTGTGAGCAGTTGCACTGGAGTACAGTTCACCGCTTATTTGCCACCGCTTCTTAAAGAATCACTGAAAAAGTATTGTTCCTAAGAAAAAACACCGTCCCAAACTGCTAACCGCTCCTGTTGCCAAATGACCACTAGAAATTTAAAAAGCTCACCGTTCCATTTGTCAAACAAGTACTAAAATTCAAAACGCTCTCACCAACCGCTCACCACTATAAAAAGCTCTATCACCGATTTATGCCAAACATTCCCTGAAAATTATTTGATATCGTACGCAATTTTAAATACTTTCTGTAGAAACTAGAGGGGGGGGGTTGAATAGTTTCTTAAATTTACTTGTTAAAGGTTGGTTTTTAAAAAAATCCTTTTTCAAAAACTTAAGCTTGAGTATTTATGTGAAACCTTCTTATACACAATATGAACAAGGAATAGTGCAACTAACTAATAATCACAATTATAAAGAATAATGAATGTATAATGTAACTAAACTAATAATCACAAGTATAAAGAATAATGAATGTAAAGAGATAAGGGAAGGAAAGATCAAACCAAACACCAAGGATTTATAGTGGTTCGGCAACGAAGCTCACTCCTCGTTCATACTCTACTCCTCGAGTACTTCTTACTCGAGAGTTCACTAATCAACAAGCTCCTTAAGGTGGAGAAACCGTACACAACTTCGCTTAACCAATTTCGGACTCTAAGCTAAAAGTCGAGCCCTGATCTTAGCTAGGACCAATTTACACCAATATACTTTGAGGACTAAGTATTAACCCTAATACATACACAACTTCCAAATAGACACAACTACTTGGATCTTCACCATAATGACACAACAATGAATAAATAAGTTTGGATCTTCAATGGATCTTTAAGGTAGACACAACACTTCAAGAATGATAGTGTTCTTCTCTTTGCACTTTGAGAGGAAAAGATGGGAGGAGAAAGATTCACTTCTAAACAAGTAGTAATCAAACAAATGATCAAGGATTTGAGTGATTTAAGAAGTATGAAAGAATCTGGAAATGTATGTGCAAAAGAGGTGGATTGAAAGTCTGAGAATGGTCCACTATTTATAAGACAAATGTCCAACGGCTATATATGCCTGCGATTCCTTATTGGAGCCCGCGGTTCCTTATCGATAAGGAACCGCCGTAGGCGCTAAGGAACCGCCGGCGTAGAGTCCGCTCCCTTTTGTCTTTTAGTGTGTTGGTTCGAATCTAGGGATTAAAATATCCTGAAAGGATATTCCAAACCAAGATAGAATATGCCATTTTCAAATTTCAAAATTTCAAATAATTAATTTAATAAAATATTTTCTTAAAAGGAAAGTTTAATAATAAAACTTTGTCACACTTAATAAAAAGTGAGTTTTAAGAAAAGATTAAATCCTTGATCACTTAATTAGTATAATTACTTGTTTATTCATACCTTAAGTGATAATGGTTGAAATGAAAAATACTTGAACTTAAGAATTCGTTTTTCATTGTTTTCGTAAATGCTTGTTTTTACATATTGTCGTAATCAAAATAAATTGAGACCGAAAAATACAAGTAACGTTTTTAGACATCATTGCATTAACAATCTCCCTTTTTTTATTCCGACAATCCATAAACTCAATCATATAATAAAACAAGATTTCTGAAGACGAGTTTATCATTTCTCTGCCTTTGTCAAAGCAAAAAGGTTACAAAAGTCTTTGAAGAAGAAAAGAACCGGGATTTGCAAATGCTCCCCCTTGGTGCTTACTCCCCCTTGCTTGGGGCACCAAGGAATCGAAATATGGTGCCAAGCTACATAGAAGGGTTAGTATAAGAGAAGAGACACCCAACAAGATATAGCAAAGATCACAAAAAAAATAAGAAATAAAAGATCTAAGATAAGTCATGTTAAAAGAAAACATGATAAAAGATACAAGGAAATAAATCATACAAAGATGTATGAGACACAAACACAAGCCAAAAAGCATAAACCTAATCATAGTTAAGCTAGAACCCTAAGATTTGCTTGAACTAGATGTCTTGAAGATAAGCAATCAATGCTTAGATAAAAGACAAGGTAGTGGCGGAAGGAGGTGGTGGTGGCTTGGTAGAGATCTCATAGTTATAGTAAAGTGGAGGTTTAACTAAGAGAATCTTGATGTAATTCAACTCTTCATAGATGTGAGCCATAGCAAGATGTTGATATTGACAACATTGACAATATATTCCATGATGCATGACATTATCATGTGAAGGAGGTAGAACACTAAAGGCTAGTGGTGGAAGATAAGAGGTTCCACAATCAACATTCTTAGAAGGAGAAGAGATGTGATTTTGAGTGTTCTTGGGTGAATTGGGGTTGAAAGCAATTGTAGAGAATTGAGGAGAATCAAAGCTTTCATTTGGGGAATAAGACATTTTGATTTGAGAAAGAATGCAAAATGCTTAAGGTTATATAGAGAAAGTCCAAGATAATTTAGGGGTGGTCAAAGGGTTGAAACAAAGATTCCAAAAAGTGTTGGAACAAATATGGAGTTTCAGGAATACCCGAAAAGTAGGGTACTAGGCGCGGTTCCTTAACTCAGCCGGCGGTTCCTTATCACTGGGGAACTGTGGTATCAATAAAGAAGCGCCCACAGTAGGTTGAGTTTGGTGATGAGGGAGAATTTTCCAATTCAGTAAATCCTATTTTTCTAGTCTAACTAATCATGGGGATATGCTAAGAAGCAAAGATAGACAAAGAAAACATACAAGAGCACACCAAACAAGGTTTAGACCAAAATACATAGATCTTTTAATAAAATCAATGTAGGAGGTGTGTAGAACTAGACACAAGGTCATGACACAATGATCCTCCATAGTTCTCTTTTGTTCTTGGCTATATTTGAGAGACCCATACATATGAATTATGTAAGCTTATTATGAATAGCAAGAAGCTATGAAAAACGTTTTTAGATTGAATTAACAATGCAAAAACATTTCTCGACCATTTTTGAAAGAACTTTGAGAATTTTAAAAAAAGAGAAGATAAGTTTTCCAAAAAGAGTTTATTAAACTTAAAAGCTCAAAGAAAGAAAAGAATCAAAAGATAAAAGATAATAAGAATGCACAATTAAGGAATATGTTCCATTAATCCTAGACCTAGACGCAAGTAATTAAAAGGTTCCCTCATAAGTGGCTTAGTGAAGATATCGGCTAAGTTTTCTACTGAGGGTACCTTCTCTATCCAAATGTTCCCCTTTTGAACATTATCCCTAAGAAAATGGTGGCAAATCTCAATGTGCTTAGTTAATGAATGTTGCACGGATTCTTGCTAAGGTCTATTGCACCCTTGTTGTCGCACATGATGGGAACATAATCAAGAGAAATCCCGTAATCAACAAGCGCTTGCTTCATCCATAGAGATTTTTGACAAGCTTTACCGGCACTCACATACTCGGCTTCCGTAGTGGATATAGCAAGAGCGGTTTGTTTCTTGGAGAACCATAATCCTAAATGTATAGTGCCCTTAATGTATAGGAAGATACGCTTAACCGCTTCAAGGTGAGAGGTTTTGGGAGCCTCTTGGAAGCGAGCAAAAAAACAAACACTAAACATGATATCCGTCGACTTGCCGTTAGGTACAACAAACTATCAATCATACCTCTATATTTGGTGTTGTCTACCGACACACAAACATCATCTACGGTGAGTTTAGTATCCGAGGCCATAAGAGTCTTCATTGGTCTAGAGTCTTCTAATCCAAATTTCTTTAGCATTTCTTTAACATACTTGGATTGATTAAAGAAAATACTATCGTCCATTTGTTTGATTTGGAGTCCTACAAAGAAGTTAAGTTCTCCCATCCTACTCATTTCAAACTCGTCATGCATGATTTTGGAAAAGTCATCACACAATGATTGAAAAGTTGAACCAAATATAATGTCATCAACATATATTTGTACGATAATGAGGTGAGAACCTTTCTTCTTTGTAAAGAGTGTATTGTCTACCATCCCCATGGTATACTCATGTTTTACAAGAAACGCTTTAAGTCTATCATACCAAGCTTTGGGTGCTTGTTTGAGACCATAAAGAGCTTTCTTAAGCTTGTAAACAAGATCCGGTTTCTCAAAATCAATGAAGCCGGGAGGTTGAGCCACATATCCCTCCTCATTGATCAAACCGTTAAGAAATGCACTCTTTACATCCATTTGTTGAAGCTTAAAGTCTAAAGCACAAGCGTAAGCTAAGAGGATTCTAATGGATTCTAATCTAGCTACGGGTGTGTATGTCTCGTCACAATCAATACCTTCTTGTTGATTATAGCCTTGAGCTAAAAGTCTAGCCTTGTTACGAGACACAACGCCATTCTCATCTAACTTATTCCTATATACCCACTTGGTTCCTATGATGGTCGAACTTCTAGGTGGAGGAACAAGTTCCCAAACGTCATTAGCAATGAATTGATTCAATTCTTCTTGCATAGAGATGACCCAACTCTCATCCATCAATGCTTCTTTAACATTCTTTGGTTCAATCAAGGAGACGAAACAAAAGAAGTTACTTTGATTTTGGACTTGAGATCTTAGGGTCCTTTGATTTAATTCGCCTATGACGTTATCAAGAGCATGATCCTTAGACTCCTTAATGTTTACTCCCTTTTCAACACTAAGGTCTTCAACTCCTATGTTTCTAACATCTTTGGCATTAACTATGTCTATTTCATCTAAGTCATAATCTACCAAATGTGGTGTCTTAGATGAAGGCGGGGTTTCATCAAATGTCATGTTAAGTGATTCTTCAATTACACCCGAGGTTCTATTGAGGACTATGTAGGCTTTGATAGTTTGAGAATAACCTAAAAAGATACCTTCGTAAGACTTTGGGTCAAACTTTGTAAGGTAATATTTGGTGTTGAGAATGAAGCACTTGCTTCCAAATACCCTAAAGTATTCCAATGAGTGATTCTTGCCTTTAAGAATCTCATAGGGGGTCATTCCTAGAAAAGGTCGAATAAGAATTCGGTTGAGAATGTAAGTCGATGTGTCCACGACATTGCCAAAAATTTTGAGGCAAATATTGCTCATTTAACATCTTTCTACTCATCTCTTGGATGGTCCTATTCTTCCTTTCAACTACCCCATTTGATTGTGGAGTGCGAGGAGCCGAGAAGTTATGGGTAATACCATGAGCTTCACAAAAGGCACCAAATTGCACTTCATTATCAAATTCCCTACCATGATCCGTCCTAATAGAGACAATTGAACATCCTAGTTGATTTTGAATTCTTAGACTAAAGGTTTCGAAGTGATCGAAAGCTTCATTCTTAGACGCCAAAAATCTAGTCCAAGTGAATCTAGAGTAGTCGTCAACTATAACTAGGGTATAAAGGTTACCTTCATAACTCCGTATGGCGGAAGGTACAAAGAGATCCATATGTAGGAGCTCTAAACACCGAGAGGTCGAAACCAAAATCTTGGCTTTGTGACTTGAGTGAACTTGCTTCCCAATTTTACAAGCATCACAAAAGTGACTATCAAACTTCATCTTGGGGAGATGTCTTACCAACTCCTTAGAGACTAAAGATTGAATTAAACGCATATTAGCGTGACCTAATCTCCTATGCCAAAGAGTAGAACTATCATCTAAAGTCGCTAGACATAAGTTGTCCTTTGACTTCCTATTGACCTTCATGACATAAAGCCCATGCTTTCTAACACCTTTTCCAATAACTTTTCCATCTTTTACGATTTCATTGTCATATTCCGAACAGATGACCTTACACTTATTGTCACAAATTTGACCTATACTTAGAAGGTTAAAACCTAAGTTATCTACATGCTCTAATAGAGTCAATAGAGACCGTACCTTTTCCAATGATATTACCACGTCTATTACTTGCGAATGTAACGTTACCTCCATCATATGCTTTGTATTGTGAGAACAAACTTCGATTACCCGTCATGTGTTTAGAACAACCACTATCCTTAATCCACTCGTCGGACTCTAGATCGATTCCCAAGCATATCTAGGTAACAACACACAAGATCAAACATTTGGTCCCCAATATCTCATGGGTCCAAAATTGTTAGTTCCAAACATCTCTTGCATTTGGTTGGGATGCATGAATGAAGGAGACATTCCCCATGGGGAAAGGTGTTGTTGAAAATTATTCCAATCCATATGGCCATTTTGTTGTCAATAGTTTCTCCTAGGTGTCTTTGATCTTGATCTAGTATTATTATTATTCCTCCTCAGTGTTGGAGTTTAACTTCTAGATCGTGGTTTAGCTTGATCATCTCTTTTTGGCGTAGGTGTTCTACTTCTACGTTTAGATTCATTTCGTACTCTTGGAGGAGTAGATATTTGTCTAGATAAGTTTCTAGTTCCCATTAGAGGTTTACTCAAGGGCTTGTAGAATTTATCTAGAGTAGGCTTTTCGATTATAGGTACTTTGACCTTGTTAATTAGAATATGTTTTGGTCCTTCACCTAAAATTGACTTTTCAGAAAGTTCAGGATTTTCACAAAAATCTTCTTTTGGACGCGGTTCCTTAGCTCCATCGGCGGTTCCATAGCGATAAGGAACCGCCCCATATATTGGAGCACCGCGTACAGGGGACTGTTTTTCTGAAAACCTAACTTGTTTTGGTTCATTAGTTGATGCTTCATTAGTGTTATATCCTAACCCAAGTCTTTCCTTAGAATGAATTTGTTTGTTCAACATATCATCAAGAGCATTAGTACCTCTCATGAAATTTTCAAGTCTAATGGAGGTGCTCTTAAAGTTTTCATTTTCTTGTCTAAGGTTTTCACATTTTGAGCATCCTAGATCTATTTCTTTATTTTTCTCAAGCTTAGCTAATTTTTCTTTTAGCTCACTAATCTCGTTTTCATGCTTAGTTCTAGTTGATTTTAGCACTTTGTTCTTTTCATTAGATTTTAGACCAAGCTTATGCAAGTTATTGTATTGGCCTTCTAATTCACTATCATCTTGAGAAGAACTATTATTGCTATAATACTCGGTTTCAGAAAGTACATCTTTAGAAGTGTGAGCCATGAGACACTTCTCATCTTTGGGGTTGTCATCAACATCTTCACCGCTATCGCTCCATGAACCTCCAACGAACGCCGTGTGGTTCTTGTCGCGTGAAGGATTAGGACAATCACTAATGAAATGATTTGGATGACCACATCTAAAGCATTTCCTATCACCTTTATCATCTTTGGAAAATCGGTTTTTGGAGAAGGGTTTCTTGTCATTGTTTGGTTGCCTCACGTATTGACCTCGTATTTTGAAGAACTTCTTAAAGTATCTAACCGCCAAGGCATATTCCTTATCATCACTATTCGAGGAGCTTTCAATGTCACTTTGTGCCTTCTTGGCTTTGAGTGCAAGAGACTTTCTTTCACTCTTAGTTTTCACCATTTCCGAGTCCTTCAAAATTATCATCTCATGAACCTTCAAGTTACCAATGAGTTCATCGAGTGATATTTTGGTGAGATCCTTTGATTCTTCATTCGCCGTGACCTTAGCTCTCCATTTGGGATGCAACGCCCTAAGAAACTTCCTAACATTGTTCTTGCTAGAAAATCCTTCATCAAGTGCTTTTAGACTAGTAATAATAGTGTTAAATTTAGCAAATGAACTATCTATGGTTTCATCTTCTAAGATGACAAATTGTTCATATTGTTGAACAAGAAGATTGATTTTACTTTCTTTGACTTGGCTATTACCTTGGTGGGTTACTAAAAGAGTATTCCAAATGTCTTTAGCGGTTTCACACATAAAAATCCTTTCGTACTCTTTCTTTGGTAAAGCATTATAAATCACCATTTTAGCCTCATTATTTTTAGCAAGTTTTTTTAGTATCATCATTAGCTTTATCAAAAGTAACTATCTCCTTACTTTTAGAAACTTAATTATATTGAAATGGCAAAAAGTCACCATTGGTAATAACATGCCAAAGATCTAAATCTTTTGATTTCACATAAGTCTCAAACCTATTTTTCCAATAAATAAAACTATCGGTTTCAAAAGGAGGTGGTCTTTGCATGGATTGCCCTTCTAGATACTTGTTGGAATCCATAGATCGATTCAAGTTTTAAAATACAATATATTTTAAAAAGTCTTTAGCAACCATGCTCTGATACCAATTGTAGAAACTAGAAGGGAGGGGGTTGAATAGTTTCTTAAATTTACTTGTTAAAGGTTGGTTTTTTAAAAAAATCATTTTTCAAAAACTTAAGCTTGAGTATTTATGTGAAACCTTCTTATACACAATATGAACAAGGTATAGTGCAACTAACTAATAATCACAAGTATAAAGAATAACGAATATATAATGTAACTAAACTAATAATCACAAGTATAAAGAATAATGAATGTAAAGAGATAAGGGAAGGAAAAATCAAACTAAACACCAAGGATTTATAGTGGTTCGGCAACGAAGCTCACTCCTCGTTCCTACTCCACTCCTCGAGTACTCCTTACTCGCGAGTTTACTAATCAACAAGCTCCTTAAGGTGGAGAAACCGTACACAACGTCGCTTAACCAATTTCTGACTCTAAGCTAAAAGTCGAGCCCTAATCTTAGCTAGGACCAATTTACACCAATATACTTTGAGGACTAAGTATTAACCCTAATACATACACAACTTCCAAATAGACACAACTACTTGGATCTTCACAACAATGACACAACAATGAATAAATAAGTTTGGATCTTCAATGGATCTTTAAGGTAGACACAACACTTCAAGAATGATAGTGTTCTTCTCTTTGCACTTTGAGAGGAAAAGATGGGAGGAGAAAGATTCACTTTTAAACAAGTAGTAATCAATCAAACGATCAAGGATTTGAGTGATTTAAGAAGTATGAAAGAATCTGGAAATGTATGTGCAAAAGAGGTGGATTGAAAGTCTGAGAATGGTCCACTATTTATAAGACAAATGTCCAACGGCTATATATGCCCGCGGTTCCTTATCGATAAGGAACCGCCGTAGGCGCTAAAGAACCACCGGCGTATAGTCCGCTCCCTTTTGTCTTTTAGTGGGTTGGTTCGAATCTGGGGATTAAAATATCCTGAAAGGATATTCCAAACAAGATAGAATATGCCATTTTCAAATTTCAAACTTTCAAATAATTAATTTAATAAAACATTTTCTTAAAAAGAAAGTTTAATAATAAAACTTTGTCACACTTAATAAAAAGTGAGTTTTAAGAAAAGATTAAATACTTGATCACTTAATTAGTATAATTACTTGTTTGTTCATACCTTAAGTGATAATGGTTGAAATGAAAAATACTTGAACTCAAGAATTCGTTTTTCATTGTTTTCGTAAATGCTTGTTTTTACATATTGTCGTAATCAAAACAAAGTGAGACCGAAAAATGCAAGTAACATTTTTAGACATCATTGCATTAACACTTTCCATATTTAATTATACGTTTACAAAGTCAGCTTAGTTAATAGGGTTTCGTTAAACAATAGCCACTGAAAAATTTTATGGTGTATTTAATACACACACTTTTTTTATTTAATCATAAAACGTATTAAATACACATTAAATAAACTTTTAATTATATTCAAATATAATAATTTATTAGTTCATTTAATATATGTTTAATGCATTTTTTATTAAATAAAATTTTTTCTGTATATTAAATAAATCTTAAATTGTGTTAAATGTGAGTTGTTTAGAAAAATCTTAATTATAAGAGCACACGGTATGGTTGAGTCGTCGTGCTCGTGTCGTGGGCAAAACGTGATGACACATCACCTTTTTCTTCCATGACACCAAAACTCCCCATAACCCCACAACCCCCCTCCCTGATTAACACCAACATACTCGTGTCATCGTGACCCCACCATTTTTTTTTAAACTCAACAATTAATTAACTTAAACTTAAAATTTTCATTAATAAAAATAAAAATACAATCACTAATTAATAAAAACACAAATTAAAAAAAAACACAAATAAAAAAACGAATTAAAAAAACAAACAAGAAAAAAAAGTAAAAGAAAATACAACATAAAAATTAAAATATTTTGCGCGTGCCGCGTCTTTGAGCTTTTCGATTCTCGCCACGTCTTGTGCACACATCCCGGTTGTGTCGAACCGAAGGATTTGCAATTCTTCGTTCCTTTTTGAAGCTCAACCATTTCTAGTCTTGCCGCCACCTCTCGGTCCAATCTTTCCTTTTTAGCATCACGGTCCGATAACATTTGTTGTTGTAGCAATTCGACCAATTGTTCTTTTTGAGACCCCAAAGTGGCAGATGAGCTTGAGGAGTGTTGAAACTTGGACTTTCTTGGAACACCGGATGGACGAGGGATCTCATCGTCACTAAAAATATCCGGATCTAGATCGGCTATCTTCCCTCGGGCACGACGTGTTCGAGTTGAATTGAGATTTTTCCATTTATACTTTTCTTTCAAAACAAGCCAAGATCTTTTGTGTGGAAACTCCTTGTTCCCGTTTTCATCTCGATACAAAACGATCACACGAGTTATCAAATCGTCTTGATTTTCGCCACTCAAAAGTTTGGCGTTTTCATAAATGAATTAAACATATGAACCTCGCGGTTCAAATTGATCCACTTCCCGGTCAACATATTTTTATTTCAAGCTTTAGAACCCTCATCCTTAAGCCAATCGTTATACATATCCATAACTTGGTACCAAAACGTATCGTGTAGTTGATCGGTCCCAACCTTCGGGTCTTCGGATATTTCAATCCAACACGCGGCCAAAACTTCCTCCTCACGTTGGCTCCAAAAAGAACGGTCTGACTTCGGGGGTGGTGGTGGGGCTTTCTTCGGATTTTTTAGCAACACTTTTCTTTCTCACACCTTTCTTCGATGGACCCGCGGCTTGTTCTTCGGGCTCATCGTTTTCTTCGGGCTCTTGAGGTTCTTGTGAAGAGTGTTGTGGAATGTTTTGGAAATTTTGTTTTTGTGATTGTTGAAAGACTTGTGATTATTGAGATTGTTGGAACCATAAATTGAATTGCTCGGGTGTACAATTAACAAACGAGTTTTGTTGTGGGAAGTTAAAAGGATTTGGTATTTGATTATAGTTGGCGAATGACGAAAATTGGTTAGTTCTTGAAATGCTAGATGTTGCGGATGAGGGAGTATTCGGGTTAGACGAAGTAGACGAATTCGGTAGTTGAGTAGTCGGAATTTGATTTTGAGGATCGAAAAAATAATTGTTTAACCATGGATCCGGGTATTGGTTTAAATTTTGACTCATGGTGGACAGAAAAAATATAGAAATTAGACGTATTGAATTATAGAAGAAGTTGTGATTTTGGGTTAATTTTAGAGGGATTTATAGGAAAAAATAGGAAAAGTGAGGTTTTTTAAGCTTCAAAAGGTCAAAAATGCATAAAAAAAAGCCGTTGGAAAAACGGTAACATTTCAAAAAAAATTTAATTTTTTTTTTAAAAATATTATTAAAAAACAATTAATAATACAACTATAACGCGAGCCACGGTGTGGTTGATTACGCTATGGCCTCGCGCCATCGGCTGGCTATCTCCAACCCAAAACTCACGACGCCACCCACGATACGGTTAGCAACGTTATGACGTCGCGCCGTGTTAGCCAACCAAGCGATCAACCACCGTACCGTGCCCATGATTTTATTAAACAAAATCAATTGAATTGAATGTGTTCCCCCACTTTTTGAATACTTTCCAAAAGTAAACATAACGTGTTCCCTAATAGTAAGACTTTTTCACATGGTGAATAAGAAGATTTATTGGTGTGTACTTTACTCAAATATCTATTGCCTTAGCAACCTTTTTTTTTTAGATATAGATTGTTGAAAAACTTAAATTTAATAAAAAAAGTATTGAATTATTAAAACTTCTTCTATAAAAATTTATTAAATATTTTTTATAAAATAAGATGAAAATAAAAAGTATAAAAAAGTGAAAATAGAGTGACAAATGTCATTTCTATCTTTTTCTTTTAACCCCACATCTATTTTTTTGTTTATTCTTTTATTTCTTTTTTTTTGTATTATTTTTTTCAAAACTGAGTACATTACCTTTTTTTTCTCAAATTTAAAGTTTCGATATAGTTTTATTATAAAAGATTATTAATGTTGTTTGTCAAAACTAAGCTAAGAAGAACTGATGCTAGTGAAAAAATATGATTAGATGAACATTTAATGAGACACAATTATTTGCTTACAACTTATTAAAATAGGTTTTGCTAACCAATAGCATATGTTAGTGTGTGTTGAATGAATACAAACTTTTCAAATCAGCATATAATAAATATACTACCTCCGTCCCAAAATTATTGTCCATCTTTCTATTTTGGGTTGTCCCAAAATTATTGTCCACTACTAAAAATAGATATAAAACTTTGATAAATTTACTATATTATCCTTGTTTGAAATGGTTATTACAAACTTTAAAGAAGAATGAATTAATTAGCTAAGGGTAAAAATGTCATTATGCTAAAAAGTAAGAGAGAGAAAGCTGTAATAAATGTAATTTTCTTAAACTGTGTAATTCTTGTCTGGTGACAATAATTTTGGGACGGAAGGAGTATTAAATACACAATAATTTTATTAGAAATTTTTTGTTTATTTAATGCACACTAACTTATACTCGGTAAGTATTAGTTAGCAAAACTCTATTAAAATAGGGCTTACCTGATTATCACAGTGCATTCACAATAGATATTGTTATAAAATAATTACAGACATGATTTAATTAAGTTGTGGTGACGTCACGGGTGATTTAAGTGTGTGTGTGAGTTTTGAAGGTGTGATTAACGTGTTTTACTTTTGCCAGACATATTATGCAGAAAGTGGGAATTCGTTGACTTAAGTGCTTGATTTTTTTCTTTTTCTGGAAAAAATAAAGTTTGTACGTACTATTGGTTATTATTTTTGTACGTCCCAAACTAATAGTTCAGTCTAAAAATAGATGAGAAATATATATTAAGTTTACCATATCACCCTCACTTGAGTGTATTGTTACGAACAATAAAGAAATTGTAAATTAATTAGTTAAGAGTAAAATTGTTATTGTGTAAAAAGTAAAAAAAAAAACTGAAAAAGTGATTTTTTATTAAACTGTTTGTTTTTAACCAGTGAACCAATATTATAGAACGAAGGAAGTACCATATTATCGATGGCTGTTTACATTATTAGTTTCTATTCCTTTCGTTTCAAATTAGTTTACCGATAAAAATCACACGATTTAAATAAGTATCATTTTTATATTTTTTTCTCTCTTAGTTTTTGTATAACAACAGTATTACTCTTAAACAATTAGTTAAAAACTTTTTAAAAATGTGCTTATCGGCTCAAATGAAGGTGATAAAGTAAATTTAATATAAGTTTTTTTTATCTATTTTTAAAAATAGATAATTAATTTGGAACAGACATTAAAAAAAACTTTAACTATTAATATGAGACAGAAGGAGTAACTAGCTATAACTCCAGTACGGTTTACAAATAAATCAAATTTAATTTGATACTTTTAATTAATATACGAATATATAAAGAAATTTCGTGTTTAATATTTTGTAAATAGTGATGAGTTGCACACTCCACATATCTATGGAGCGTGCAGATCATCACCTTTTTGTAATTGTGATAGTATAAGTGTATGGAGTATTTGTTAAAATTTTAAAATTATTGAAAAAATATGAAAATTTATAATATTCACTTAACACCATCTAATTTATTTAAAATTCAATCGCTAAAGTTTTATTTGTTACTATCTCCTTTTTAAGTTTTTTTCACAAATTTAACACTTATAATTTTATATTTTTTTCTCCATCAAATCACTCGATTAATTTTTTTTAAACTTTTATCAAATAAGAAATTTTTTATATTTAAAAAAAAATATAAAGTGTAATTTATTTACAGAACTAGTCTTAGTGATAGTACCCGCACAACTCTTGTTTTTTTGAAACGTGCATGTATGTTTGAAGACGTGCATGTATGTTTTGGAGCATATTTATATTCACAAAGCATCGTAGAAGTTTTTTTTTTTGTCAAAATTAAAAAATTTAAATAAAAATATAAATGTTTGAAGACGTGCATGCATGTATGTGCGCGCATTTAAAAAGATACTTGTTTGAAAGCGTGTATACATGTATATGCGTGTATCTAAAATCATACATGTACGCTTCAAAAAAACATACATGTACGTACTCAAACATATATGTACGCCTTAAAAAGCAAGAGTTCTGCAAGTTTTGTTACTAAAATTAGTTATATAAATAAATTCTCAAAAAATATAAAATAAAAAAATTAAATCAAAAGTTTATTTTTATTAAAAAAATATAATTATTTTAAATAAAAAAAGTACCTACTTTACTCCGTAAAATATGTCCTTTATATTTGATCGCCCTTCTAGATTCTTTTGTCTAAACTCACTTCCACCAATGTCACACATATAAACAGGAATTTGCTGAAATCTCATCACACATTTACTGATACCTACGTGCAATTCTAAAGGTAAACTATTAGTTTCTAAGATGACCTATGTTAAAAAGTTGTTATTTTCATGATGTTTGTTGAAATCTTAGTTCAGCTCTGTTTTTAGTAGTTAGTACCCATTTGATTAAAAATCGCGGCTTTTAGTGTGTTTGTAGAAATGCCAGTATTATTGTTTACAAATTACAAATACGAGAAAATGTATAGTACTGACATAAGTCAAATGAAAGTTAAATCGTTTACAGTAAGTTATTTGGAATCACATTGGTCAATTTATTTGTGAGTTGTTCTCTATATTGTGATCATGGAAGAACAAGAAACAATGCATGCCAATAAAGATCCTGAGTAGAAAAGAGTCATGGCTAATCAAACGTAAAGAATCTAGACTTGAAAGCTGCACCTCTTTGAGGTCTATATGTAAAGAAGTTTAGAGGTTCATTATGCCAGAACATCCCCTTTCTGTTTCGCCTTCAAGTTCCCGGGTGTTTACTGTTTAGTATTGTGTCTGCAAAAGCACGTTTCAAAATTATGCCCCTCTATATGTGTAAATAAGTTTAGAGGTTCAAACTGTCCCTCTTGGAGGTCTTTATGTGCACGATTTGCTGAAATTCCATTTGTTTCTAAGAAAACAATTTATTTTTTTTTCAAATGATTTGCTAAACGCTAGCTTCTGATTATCTAGGTTCCGCAAACACGATTTTAGCTCATTTCAACCCCGTTGGTAAAGAAAGTTTTTGGTGACCTTTTAATCTTTAATGGAAGTTGGTTTTCATGGTGGGCTTATCATATTCTACCATCTTCTTTACTACTGTATTTCTTTCTAACATATCAACCGTGAAAACCTTTACAAAAAACCGCGAGACGTGTCCTTTATGGTGGCGTTAGTTTTTGGTCTTGGGGCTTGCTTTCTTGGAACTGTTTGAGGATAGTGGTGTTAGTCTTGGGGCTTGATTTTTCGAATGGTTTGAGGATAGTGGCGTTAATTGAGGTTCCCTGCACAAAAGGCCTTGGTTCGGTAAGCTTGCTTGGCAGCATTTTACTTATTCGCTGCTCTAGAATTCTATATTTGCACATGATAATGTGCTTGAAAATGTTGATTGGTAACATACCTAATAATTTTCTTAATAAAATTCTGTGCTTGGATGGCAAGCAGCATAATTAGTTTTGACCAAACACTTTTGACTGATAACTGCGCACTATAAACACACATCCAATGGGAGCATTTTAAGCACTCACATGCCTCACAAGTCACACCCATCTTTATTTAACCAACAAAATACCAAGGATGTTGAAAGGAACCAACCGTCGTAAAATGTGACGTTGGAGACTTAAGTCTTTCCATGGAAAAAAAAAGGGACGAGCAGGCAACAAAGCAAAAGATGTAACCAGTTTTTTAGTCAGAAGGCACGGTGCACTCGTAATTATCTAACACAATAAAGAACCATTTTTATAAAAATCATAGATATCTTTTACTTAGCGCATCCACAATGGAGAGTATAATAGAAAGATTGTTAAGCATTCAATGCATTGTGGGTTGCCACATCATGAGTGTACTAAATAGCCACACTTCTCTTAACACACACCCATTTAACCTTACACATATGTACTATATTGCTAGTTTATTGTTTCTTGAAACCTTTTGTGTGTGAACACATTTGCTAAATATTACTGCACTCCAAAACTGAAGATATTGTCTATGGTTCAATGCATTGTGGGTGGTTTGATATTAAGAGCAAAATGATGATGTTTATGTGATGTGGCAATGTATTGAACCCATAAACATATAATGCATTAAAGATTCCCTTATATCATGATCCTAACATACTTCTATAGGATAAAAAACAAAGAGTTAAAAGTTGAGCTAAGCAGTTGTTTTTCTTTTCTTGTGTATTTTGATACCCATTCATTATAACTTTTCTGAATATTTCAAGCTCAAACATGCGTTTTAATCATAACTTGTAGAAAAGGAGAATTTTGGCTAGTTTCTTTCACACTTCTGAGTTCTCGCGAAACAAGAGAAAAAAATGTCTAAAGCATATGAACCTACTATCATAGAGGAAGCAACACAAAAGTATGCTTTTTCAGTGGAGAAAATTAGTCAGACTTCAGATGGACCCAAGAAGTTTATCAAAATCATTCTTGCAATGGCATGTAAGTTTATTTTTTAACTAAAAACCAAAATTCTGTATGCTTTTCTTGATCATGATTTTACTATAGAATGATTTGGATTTTGGATATAGAGGTGATTTGTAAACACTATCTTTTGTAAATGTAGGAAACGATTTACACTTTTATTATAAAATCGAATTTACAATAAAATAACAGAAATTAAATTGACAGAATTTAAATGACAGAAAAAAATTAACAGTAATGAAGAAAGCAGTAAAACAAAAACGAGGCACGTGTTTAACACGTTTCCCTTAAAACAGATTCGCCGTCTGTTTCCCAGGGTACAACGTCTAAAGCTGTTGTACAGCCGGACTTAACAAACTTGCCTGAAAGATCACGAAAGCCTTGCGTGTTTCTGATCGACGAGATGCTAGAAAACTGTCTGATAATGGAGTAAGGAAAAAGCTGCTAATGTATTTAACTGAATGAGAAGATGTTATATTTATACTGAAAACTTTACTTGTTCTCAATTAAAAGATACCGAAATCTGCCCGCACCCAAGCCAGTTTTCGGAGTTGCATTCGTGTCCGCAGGTCGCGCGCTCGTGCACAAGTTCAGTAGCTTCGAACCTGTTTTGGCCTAGAAATCCCACTCTTTGCACCCCCCCCCCCCCCCCCCCCCCCCCCCCCCCCCTTTCACGCTGTAGGCGTGGGAGTAAAAACCCACAAATAAATATTGTAGGGTAGAAATTAGGATTTACTTATAAACATGTTTTCACTTCATGTTTCAAGTGATGTCGGACAAATATTTTTCCAAATCTTGTGTTTCACGTGACTCACTTTGAGACACGATATCTCATTCATATTAACTTCATGTTGGACATACTTTAGCTCGTTGTGAAGCTCTCGTTGAGGAGAACGCAAAGCTACTAAGTACTACGAATATATATAACATATACATATATAAAATTATGTCAAAAGTATTGCAAAAACCATATTTTGCAAAACATTTTCCAACAATCCCCCACATGAATGGGAATCGGTCGAAAACACACGAAAGTTTTGGCAAAATTTCTGCGGTTAAGTCCTGCATAGGATAGGTAGGTGTAACCCTTTGAACCTTCCCTTGTGAGATGCACTTAGTCTCATAGATCTGAGTAGACGCGATGTCCTTGAACTCAGCCTCTGTTTACATAGACGACAATACACACTCACACAAGACTCTCCCTGACCTTGTCAAGTCCTCATAGTCGTGTTCGTTATGGTCATGAACACTCGCCTGGTTCTGCAAGAGCTCTTAGAAATTGCACCCCCACAATTTCCTTCGAAGCGACCCCACTTCTCTCTCACATAGGTGATTTCATCTTAAATCATTAAAAACATATGTTTTATGATTTCATCTTGAATCATTATGCTTTATGATTTCTTCCTGAATCATTAAGCCATATGTTTAACCTCTCAACATGTCACATTGTTCTAGGAATGGACTAGGAAGGTTACTATATTAAGTAACTCCCCCACATTGACGTGACTTCCCCCACATTTCTATAATTTGGTTGTCCTATTGAACCCAGATCTTGGGATCTCCAGTCAACTAGGTTAGGTTTTCCTTCATAGAAACTCATTCCTTTAAGGGCTTTAGTCCCATTCCATTAGACGACTTACTAACTAACTCTCTACTTAAGCCTTTCGTAAGCGGATTCGCGATGTTATCCTTTGACTTCACATAATCAATTGAGATAACTCCTGTTGAGAGTAGTTATCGTACCGAATTATGTCGACGACTGATATGTCTAGACTTTCCATTATACATTATGCTATGAGCTCTGCCAATTGCCGATTGACTATCACAATGTATACTAATCGCCGTTACCGGTTTAGGCCACCTAGGTATGTCCTCTACGAATTGACTTAGCCATTCCGCCTCTTCTCCGCATTTATCTAACGCGATAAATTCTGATTCCATCGTGGACTTAGCTATTACAGTTCGCTTGGAAGACTTCCAAGATATAGCGGGCCCTCCCAGTGTGAACACATATCCACTGGTCGATCTAGAATCCTTTATGTCAGATATCCAATTTGCATCACTGTATCCTTCAATAACAGATGGATATCTAGCATAATTCAGTCCATAATCACGACTGTATGTCAACTAATGAAGTACCCTAGTCATAGCTTTCCAATGTGCATCACTTGGATAACTAGTATATCTACTCAGCCTGCTAACAGCATATGCTAAGTCAGGTCGGGTACATGTCATCAAATACATTAACATGCCAATCATTCTTGAATACTCTAATTGGGCAACACCTACGCCTCTATTTTTAGATAGATGCAAACTTTTGTCTATTGGAGTTCTAGCTAGGCCGGATTCCCCAGCATTATGAGTATTAAGAATTTTGTCCACGTAATGTGCTTGACTTAATGCAAGTCCACTTTGAGTTCGTATGATCTTTATTCCAAGGATCACATCAGCCAAACCCATATCTTTCATGTCAAAATTTGATTTCAACTTGTCTTTAGTAGACTTGATCATCTTGTCGTTACTGCCAAGGATAAGCATACCGTCGACATAAAGACACAAGATTACATATCCACTATTTGTGTCTTTGACATAAACACACTTGTCGCATTCATTAATTTTGAATCCACCCTCTAGCATGGCGTGATCAAACTTCTGATGCCATTGTTTTGGAACTTTCTTTAAGCTATACAATGACTTAACAAGCCTACAAACTTTGCTTTCTTGTCTAGGAGCCATGAAACCCTCGGGTTGGTTCATGTATATTTCTTCTTCTAAATCTCCATTTAGAAAATCCGTTTTCACATCCATTTGGTGAACTTCTAAATTTCTTAATGTGGAATAGCAAGAATCATCCTAATAGAAGTTATTCGCGTAACAGGCGAATAAGTATCAAAGTAATCTAGACCTTCGCGTTGTCTAAAACCTTTGATCACCAATCTTACTTTGTACTTATCAATGGTGCCATCAGCTTTCATCTTCTTCTTGAAGATCCATTTATAGGCTAGTGGTTTACAACCAGGAGGTAAATCCACGAGCTCCCAAGTATGATTTTGTAAATAAAACTCTATTTCACTATTAATCGCTTCTTTCCATCGAGGCCTTTCCGAGGAATTTACAGCTTCTTGATAAGAAGTGGGTTCATTTTCTACCATAAAAGAGACAAAATCGGGTCCAAATGATTTCTCGGTTCTCGCCAGTTTGCTTCTTCTAGGTTCAACCTCTTCTTCCTCGGGTTGATCTTGTGTCTCATCTTGGAGATCATTATCATCCCGTTGTCTCATATCTTGGAAAACTGCATCATCTATTCTAGATGTGCTTCCATTTTCCTTCTTTAAACAAGGAAATATGTTTTCAAAGAAGGACGCATTCCTTGATTCCATAACTGTGTTCTTGTGTATATCTGGATTTTTCGAATCATGTACAATGAAACGATACGCACTACTATTCTTAGCATCCAATAAATATACAATCCACATATTTAGGTTCAATCGTTTGGGTCTTAGGTGTCAGCATAGCTACCTTGGCTAGACACCCCCACACTCGTAAGTACTGGCATGATGGTTTTCTTCCCATCCACAGTTCATATGGGGTTTCCTCTTTATCCTTACGAGGTATCTTGTTTAAAAGATAAGTAGCCGTTAGAATGGCTTCCCCCCACATGTCCCGGCTCAAACCAGAACTTAACAACATGGCATTAACCATCTCTTTCAAGGTACAGTTCTTCCTTTCGGCAATACCGTTTTGCTGAGGTGAATAAGGAGCAGTAAACTCATGTCTAATTCCATGTTTCACACATAGATCAGCAAAAGGAGACACATATTCACCTCCTCTATCACTTCGTACAACCTTGATTTTCCTACGAAGTTGATTCTCAACTTCGGTTTTGTATAGAACAAACTTGTCTATAGCTTCATCTTTACTTTTCAACAAGTAAACGTAGCAGTACTTTGTGCAATCATCAATAAACGTGATGAAGTACTTATTGCCACCTTTTGTGGAGTGATTTCAAATCACATATGTCTGTGTGTATCATATCAAGTGGTTCGGTTTTTCGTTCAACCTTTTTGAAAGATGATCTTGTAAGTTTGGATTCGGCACAAGTTTCACACTTATAATTTGAATCAATATGAAAATTTGGTATGCCATTAAATTTAATCAAATGAAGCATTGAATTAAAATTAACATGTCCAAGACGGTCATGCCACACATTAGAAGACTCAATCAAGTAAGCAGAATAATTCATTTTATTGATATCATTCTTAACAACTATTACATTGAGCTTAAACATACCATTCAGGCAATACCCCTTACCAACATACATTTGATTCTTAGAAAGTACAACTTTATCAGACTAAAAAACAAGACGAAAACCAAACTTATTCAAAAGCCATCCGGACACAAGATCCTTGCGAATCTCCGGAATATACAAGACTTTAGTCAACTTGAGCTCTTTCTCGGATGTCATCTTCAAAATAACATCTCCTTCGCCCTTGATATCAGCAGTTGCAGAGTTGCCCATGTATAGCTTCTCTCCATTGTCAATCGCTCTGAAAGAGTGAAACATACTCTTGTCAGCACACACATGACAGGTTGCCCCAGTATCAACCCACCAATCATTATTATTAGAACCTACCAGGTTAACTTCAGAGATCATGGTAACGACATCAGACACCATAGCAATCATGTCCACAATATCATTCACCATATTAGCCTCGCATGTAGTCACCCGCTTTGGCGCTTTGCAATTTGCAGCACGATGACCTGGCTTGTCACAGTTGAAGCAATTTCCTTAGAACTTCTGCTTCGCAATTACAGCCTTAGGAGCAAGGTACTCAGACATCCCTTTGCTCTTCTTGTCATTTTTCCTTTTTCCAAAGCTCTTGCCTTTAGACTTTGAAGAAGACGAGCCATACTCAACCATATTTGCCTTGGCAGAATCAGGTGTATAAGTGTTTTTCTGAGCCAGCTTGTTGTCCTCTTCAATAGGAAGACGAACAACCAAGTCTTCAACAGTCATCTCCTTTCGCTTATGCTTCAAGTAGTTTTTTAATTCTACCCAGCTTGGAGGTAACTTTTCAATGATAGCAGCAACTTGAAAAGTTTCACTCAAAGTCATACCCTCAGCATGAATGTCGTGTAGCTAAATCTGCAGATCTTGAACCTGAGTTATCACACTCTTTGAATCAACCATCTTGTAATCCAAAAAGCGAGCTACCACGAACTTTTTTGTACCAGCATCCTCAGTTTTGTACTTGCGTTCCAACGACTCCCATAATTCTTTGGCAGTCTTAGTCTTGCAGTACACATTGTACAAAGAGTCCACCAAACCATTCTGAATATAGTTGTGACACAAGAAGTCTGAATGTTTCCATGCTTCAACAGCTTGCACGGCTTGTTGATTTTCGGGTACACCTTCTTTAGGAGGTTCCACCTGAGGTACAGTCTCCTTTAAGAACTTCGCAAGGTTCAAAGTAGTGAGATAGAAGAACATCTTCTGGTGCCACCTCTTAAAATTCTGTCCATTGAATTTTTCTGGTTTTTCAGCATGATTAGCAACTGTGTGGGTAACTGGCGCAGCAGTTACTTTCACAGTAGTAGTTGTAGGAGTTTCAGGAGTGCTAGTAGACATTCTGAAAGATCAAACAAGATCAAAACACAAACAGTTAGATAACTGTTATAAATCTGTATATAAGAAATTCAATCGTGATCTCTATATACTTATAGTGGATCTGCTTCAAAGAAACTCAATCTTGGTTTCAATGAATCAGATGCAATTATCAAAAATATCAGTTTACCATAAACACAATCTTGGTTTCAATAAACTGATTAGAACAACTGCTAAAAAAAACGTTAACTGTTAATAAAAATCTGTAAATTAAAACTGATTTCCAGTGAAACTCAATCTCGGTTTCGGCAGAAACAGTTTATAAATAAATCTAATAAAATTACTAATCCGATTTTAATAAAAGTTTTAATTCTGTTAAACAGAATCGGTTTTAAGATTGTAGGAAACGGTGTACACTTTTATTATAAAATCGAATTTACAATAAAATAACAGAAATTAAATTGACAGAAAGAAATTAACAGTAATGAAGAAAGCAGTAAAACAAAGACGAGACACGTGTTTAACACGCTTCCCATATTCTGTTTCTGTATCTATTCCTAAAATAGATGTACCGAAATCTGCCCGCACCGAAGCCAGTTTTCGGAGCTGCATTCGTGTCCGCAGGTCGCGCGCTCGTGCACAAGTTCAGTAGCTTCGAACCCGTTTTGGCCTAGAAATCCCACTTTCTGCAACCCCTGTGCGCGCGTAGGCGTGGGAGTAAAAACCCACAAATGAATATTGTAGGATAGAAACTAGGATTTCCTTATAAACATGTTTTCACTTCATGTTTCAAGCGATGTGGGACAAATATTTTTCCAAATATTGTGTTTCACTTGACTCACTTTGAGACACGATCCATATTGGACATACTTTAGCTCGTTGCGAAGCTCTCTTCGAGGAGAACGCAAAGCTACTAAGTACTACGAATATATATAACATTTACATATATAAAATTATGTCCAAAGTATTGCAAAAACTATATTTTGCAAAACATTTTCCAACAGTAAACACTTGTGTTGTTTTTTTGAATCTCTGAATATTCATTTTCGTTATGTACTATAAGTCTATAATGGAGTTTTTAGGTGTTTTGCTTGTGATCGTGGCTATGATCATATTGGTAAGAAGCTTAAAACAGCAGCATTCAGATAAGAGCGACAATGGAGTTGATGTTGCTGGCGAGTGTTCCCGTTGGATTAACAACCCTAACATATCACCGTCTCCACAATCAGGTGACAATTGCTCATTGGCAGACATTCCAAATTGTACTTGTGATGACGATCATGAAGTACCATCGTCACAATGCTGTGAAGAGGTTGAAAAACACAAGACTTGTTTGTGTGTTTACACGGATCTCCGATCCTTGTTGGATGATATTGTTCGAACCAAAATTGATGCTTGTCAGGCTGGAGCCGATATCACTTGTCCTCTGTAAGTATGATTTAATTTGCCTTGTATTAAGGATATGTAATAAGCCTGTTCATTACAACGTTCTTTATTTAGGATTCTATAAACAAGCTTGTTTGTATGAGTTCAATTCAATTACTTTTCACAATCAAAGACATCAATTAGGCTGTGTGAAATTGATGAAGCAAAATAGCTAAAAAAAGCTTGAATAAACCTAACTGGTTTATTTCAGCTTCACTAAAAACAACCAAGAAGCCTAGTTGACACAAGGCTACGCCTCATTTGGCCAGGACACTAACAAAACGCGACCCCAATGACGAAATATGCAGTTGGAAATTATAAACACAGATATTTCAGAAACTTCTAAAAAAGTTTCGTTTCAATATACAAGACAACATAAAACACCATTAATATACAAGTCAACCCAATACATTTAGAAAGATTTCATACTTGTTGAGATAGATGCAGCGAATGATGCCATTGTTTTTTTACGTTACAACTTCTGTCACTTTTGTGAAAGAAAAGTCTTCACATTCAGCACACGTCGACGTTCACGCCCATAAACGTAATAAGACAATATTTACAATTCAACAGATCTGGAAACTTTTTCCTATGTACAAAAAACATCTTATTTTTATTCGGGTCTAAATGTAACGGGTCTTGGGAGGTGAGATTCATGGAGCTTCTTTATATCACATGAAGTCACTTTGCTTGATTCCAAGCTGAATGACTTCAGCTTCTTGAGACTTGCTAAATGTCGCAATCCAACACTTGTTACCCAACTCCAGACGTTTAAAGACACCAAATTTGTCAATTCTGCATTAGTCAAACCGATCCAAACTTAATATAGATATATAGTCACACTTTAGCTACTCATAATGACATAACATAACAATAAACAGCTAAAAGTTACTAAGAGAAGATAAAAACTTGCCAGAAATAAATTTTAAAGATTTATCAGTCAAGTGGCTGTTTTGTGACAGATTCAAAAGAACCAAAGACTGAAGATCCTTAATGTTTTTCACACCGACATCGGTTAGTCCCCTGCCACATATTTCAAGTGAACGCAAGTTTTTTAGATCTGCATAGAAAACCAAAGTTAGAAACTAGTGAAGTTATTTTAATCATTTCTAAAAAACAAACTTTCAGTGTTAACAGTGAAGAGCTTACTGCGCAAATAATTTGTTCCCTTTCAGGTTTTTTAAACAACAATAAGCTCTACGAAACAACATAGCAAAACACAAACATTTATGTATAGATTTCAAATCAGTAAAACAAAAAAAAAAAAGTCAAGCAGTTTCTAAATACTACTAAGTTGTTTGCAACTTCTTGTTTGGTTAGTTAATTAGTTTGTCTCAAAATAAGTGTTCTCGTTCAACGATATTTCATATAACTTAGTTTTGTCACGCACCAAAATATAAAAAAACTACTAAACCTCATACAAATGTTAGCATCATTACTGTCAAGAATGGAACTTGGTAGGGACCGGGGAGGGCCCGGCCCTCCCAAATGTTGTGACGAGTAGTGTAAATATTACTGATTTCGTGTTAAAGTTATTGTTCGTTTTTTTATTTTGGTATGTCTGAAGTAATCGGGTCCTCCCAAAATAAATGTTCAAGTTCCATCATGGATTGATGTCATAGATCCTTTTGCCTAAAAAACCTACACCACTGTCACACCCATAAACTCGCCTATGGTACCCCAAATTTACCAAAGAAAGAAAAAAGGTAATTTATACTTCTATAGGATAATAAAAACAACGAGTCAAAAAGGAATTCAACTAAGTACTTGTTTATCTTTTCTTATGTATATATATTGATTGATACGCATGTTCTTCATAATAACTTGTCTGAAAATTTTCAAGCTCATATATGTGTTTTAATCATAACATGTAGAAAACAAAAGAGTTGGCTAGTTTCTTTCGCACTTAGAAAAAAAGTCGAAAGCATATGAACCTACAATTATGCATGGAGCAAAACAGAAGTATGTATTTTCAGTGGAGAAAATCAGTGAGACTTCAGACAGATCCAAGAAGATCATGAAGATCATTCTCGCAATGGCATGTAAGTTACTAAGAACCAAAATTCTTTACGCTTTTCTTGATCTTGTTTTACTATCGATTGTTTTGGACTTAAAGGTGTGTTGTTGTTTTGACGTATGTACTATAATGGCGTTTTTAGGTGTTTCGCTTGTTATCGTGGCTATGATAATGTTGGTAAGAAGCCTAAAACACCGGCATTCAAAAAAGAGTGACAACGGAGATGAGGTTGCCAACGAGTGTTCCCGTTGGATTAACAACCCTAACATATCGCCGTCTCCACAACCAAGTTACCAGTGCTCTTTTGATGATATTCCAAATTGTACTTGCGACAATCGCGAAGTACCATCATGCCAATGTTGTGAAGAGGTACAAAAACACACGGCTTGTGTGTGTTTTTACACGGATTTCCGGTTCGATGTTAATGGAATTCTTGGAACCAAAATTGATGCTTGTAATATCAAAGCCATGATCGTTTGTCTTGAATAATAAGTTTGTTTATTACAATGTTCTTTATTTAGGATGATATCAACGAGTTTTTATTTCTTGTGTTTGGTTTCATATGATTGCTTGTTTGTTGTTTGTATGAGTTCAATTACTTTTCACTATCAAAGACATAGTTAGGCTGTTTGGAATTGTTCTTGCCAAAAAGCTGAAATGGTGGAATAAACCTAACGGTGTATCTTAGCTTCATGAATAAAAAGCTATGAAGTCGAGTCGACACAAGGCTAGGCCTCATTAGGCCAGGACACTAACAAAGGGCGACTCCAAGGCCGAAAACTAGCAGCGCAATCTCATACTTTCTAGTTTCTAGGGTACCGAGTATTCAGTAAATCAAACTAATAAAGAATATCAAAATGGTTTCTTATTCCAAGCTATACACTTGTTATTCTTGAATAATTACTTTGATATGCATTAATTTTTTTTTTATTAACAAAACATGCAAAATTGTGGTTGTATTTGTATCCAACTATTACAGATTTTAAGCCATTTGTGATTATCTTTGGACTGGGCCTGAAACTAATATTTGGTCCAGGGCTACTTGTGCAGTTAATATAGTACAACACAACATGTTTACAAAGTGTGATGACTTGGGCACACCAATTATGGTTGAAGATTAGTTGTGTATTGGTGGGTTTTGAAAAGCAAGAACACCCCAATGATGATTAAAATTAATGGATTTGGTAAAAGTTGTGTTTATGTAGGTGAACTCATAGTTCTAAATAGCTCGCTATATCCCACTTTAAGGCGCTAAAGTTTGAGGCGTGACCTCCACGTTACGCCATAGGTTAAGGCGCGTTACGACATGATGTGCGGTGATTTTTTTTGAATTTAACTCCAAAAAATGAATATTGTTACTTGTAAGAAGAGTTTTCTATCTTTAATTATTACGTACAACACTTATTATGAACTAAATATAATTTTATTTTATTTATTTTTTTTTATTTTTTTTTTAGAACGGCAAATGTTAGTGGTTAGTGGGTCGAGTCGTGCAATGACATACAAGCAGAAGAATGTCTTTTCCGAACTCTCGCCTAGTTATGTTAGACTCCTTATCCGCTTCGCCTGAAAGGCCCTTGGCAGGTCTTGAACCCAAGACCTCCAGGAATCCTCCCCAAGAAAACTACTTAGTGGAACCTTGATGGCCAACTGAGCTAAGCCAGTTGGTTTATGAACTAAATATAAGCATAATATTGAAATATGATAAAACAAATAAAATTTTTATATGTTGTGCCGCTATAAGCCACGCTTTAGAAGCGCTAAAGCTTCGCCTTATCCGCTAAAGCGTGTACATTGGACATACCGTCACGCCACGCCTCACGCTATTTATAACCATGGGTAAACCTAATGGATTTTCGTTTTGATAATCTGGTTTAAAGTAGAGATATAATATTTTTTTATATAATAAAGTGGGGTATATGTAGATAGGGGTGTGATTCGGGTTGACCCGGTTGGGTTCGGGTCAACTCGGGTCGGGTCAAGTCGGGTTGAGAGCAATAAAATCATACTCGAACCCGAGCCTAATTAGAACTTGGGTCACTCGGGTTCGGGTCAATTCGGGTCGGGTCAACTCGGGTTCGGGTCAACCCGACTTTAAGGAAAATGTGTAAAAAGTGGCTCAGTTAAGTACTAATACAATGTAAAAAGTGTAATTTTAGTCGAGTTGATCGAGTTCGGGTCAAGTCGGGTCGGGTCAAGGGTAAAAAAATATATAACCCGAACTCGAGCCTAATTAGAACTCGGGTCAATTCAAGTCAACCTGAATTGACCCGAATACACTTTTTGACCCGAGTGACCCGACCCGAATATGATTATTCGGGTTCGAGTCCGGGTCGGGTCAACTTTTTCGACACCCTTATATGTAGACCCACTATACCACTTTTTATATATATGGCACCACTTTTGACACAGCTCATCGCTACCATATAAAATGTGGTGCCATAACATTTTGATGCCATACCCTACGTGTCATTTATGACACCACTTTTAACTACGACACCACATCATTATACTCAGTGTTTTAAGAAGTCTTTTGGAAATTTTTTAAATAAATAAAAAGATAATAAAAATAAAGGGAAGGATATTTAAGTCATTTCTAATAATAAAATGAAGGTATTTTAGTCATTCGATATGTCTTAAATGGTCAAATTAACAGTCAACGAACAATTGGATCAAAAGTGAAACGAGTCGTCAGACTTTGGACAAGTTCCATAACTTTTTTTAAAGAATTGAACTAAAGTGAAAGACCTGACAAACCACGAGGACCAACCAGTCGACAAAACAACATGTTACTAGGGCTGAGCATTTGGACCGGTGACCCGGATCGGACCGGAATACCGAGTCAGACAATTTTGGTCCGGGGTTTTGAACTAATTCGGTTCTTGATCTTGTCAGTCCGGTCTGATCCTAACAAAACTCTGTTGATTATGCCTAATAGGATCGGAACAAATCGAAGATCGAACCGACCCGGACAAACCCGAACCGAATCAAACCACTTCGATCCGGTGTCGATCTGAAATTTTAGACCATTTTGATTCTTGATACGGTTCAATCTTAAACAATCCGATCCAATCCAAACCTGAAGCTCACCTTACATGTTACAATGAATTCATAACACAACATAACAATACACAATGAGATTAAAACCTTAGAGTAAAAATCATCCCAAAATGTTTAGAATGAATTCGTAACGAAACATACTCATTAAGATAGATGTAGCGAGGGATATGATGTCGTCTTTTCTTTACAACACAACTTGCTCAGTTGCTCCATCACTCTACATTACCAACCATTTATCACATACTGTAGTTAAAAAAACAATAATAATAATAAAAAAATACCAACCATTTATCAACAAATTTCATATAGGTAAATAAAACAAAATGTAAAACAGATGTTGAATAATTTGTTTGCAACTTTTTATTTAGTTATTTTGGTTTGTCTTCTAGTTCACTTACAAGGAATCACATTGTATTTTATGTTGGTGGACATGAAATATTATCGGTTCCTAATGTAATAATGCTTCATAGGGGTAGATATTATCGAACTAAACTAGAATTCAACGAACTAAACAAAAAACCGAATTTAAATTAGGTTTGGTTTTCTGGTTGATTCGAATTACACAATTTATATTTTTGTAAAATTTAATTGGATTTCTTTTTAGCCAAAAAAAATTATTATTACAATCAAAATACTTTTTTATAATAAAATTTAATGGTCTTTATATAATATAAAAAAATGTATATTTGTACGAATTCAGTTTTCGGATCGATTTTCGGGTTAGATTGTCAAAACCATACTCAAACCGAAAATCATACATTTAGTTTGGTTGATTCGGTTACAGCTCAAAGCACGAATTTCATGTTCGGTTCGATTCTATTCAAGTTCAATTCGGTTTAATTCTGATTTTTTTGGGGTCAGATTCGAATTAGACACCTGGGATCCAAGTATCCAACTATTAGATAATGTGATATTAAGCCTTTAAAGACTATATTTGGGCTGGGCCTGAAACTAATACTTGATCCAGGTCCACTTGTGACCTTTTGCGGACTTGAGGTTTTTAAACAACAATAAGCTCTACTATAAAACAACATAATAAAACACAAACTGAGATTAACACCTTAATATACAAATTATCCCAAAATGTTTACAATGAATTCACAAGGAATGCATACAAAGAAAAAGCTTTCACATTCAGCACAAGTCGACCTTCATGCGCAATGCCCATAACATATACTATTGTATTTCGTGGGAGTTAGAGCATCTCCAATGAATAAAATGAAAATAGATTTTTACTATTTTAAAAAGTTATGTGAGTGTGTTTTTTTCGCATTGCATCAAAAGTTTTTTGATGCTTTTTAAAATAAGTTTGTATTCTAAAAGTCTTTTATCAAACTTTATTCTATCAATTGTTGCATTCATTAAATGAAAAAAAGTCATTAGACCATCTTTATCAGTGATTTGTTACAACCGGTTGGTTATAAACAAGACAAAAAAAGTTCAATATAATAATCAAATATAAGTAATAATGGAGAGAGAATGTCACGAACCGTTCATCATATGACCTTCAAATCACGAACCGAACTGTACTTTTTATTTTTTATATTCCCTCTTGCATGCATTGGTGGTATAATAGAGTAAAAATAATAATATTTTTTGAAGGGTTGGGTTGGTTAGGATTGAGGATAAAGCTAGTCTTAAAGACATTTTTGTAGTGTGAATGTTCTTAAAGTACCTTTTTATACTATTGTAAGTTCAAAGTAATTTTTTTTTTTGTGTGTGCATATAACACGAGTTAAAAATACTTGCTCACAATTTTTTTTATAAGACTAGTTAAATGTTAAGACTTGAGATCTTATATGCACTAAAATTTATATTTTGCTTTTTTGCATAAGATAAGAACATGCATATTCACTTTTCATGTTTTTGGTCATTGTACTTATTTTTGGATGGTTTATCTTTTTTTTTTTTCTTTTCTCCTTTAGCTAAATAAGGCATGTGTTTGTCACTTGTAATAAGCAATTTTATCACAAGACTTCAGAGAGAGATACAGCAAAGTAAATATTGCCTAAAATAACTTCCACCAAAGCATACACAAACACAAATTTTGCTGAAATCTCATCACATTGCAATTCTAAAGGTAAATTATTAGTTTCTAAGATGACCTATGTTAAAAAGCTGTGATTTTCATGATGTTTGTAGTTTAAAACCTTAATTCAGCTCAATTTTTAGTACCTATTTGATAAAAAAAAATAGCGGCTTTTAGTTTATTATGTAAAATTGCCAGTATTACCGTTTACAGGTCGTAGTTTGAATCTGAATATAAGTAGCAGGTGAATCATTTAGCTAGGTATTGTAATCACATTGGTCAATTTATTTGTGTGAGTTGTTCTCTATATTGTGATCACGGAAGATTAAGAAACAATGCATGCCGATAAAGATCCAGAGTAGAAAAGAGTCATGGCTAATCTAACGTAAAGAATCTAGACTTGAAAACTGTCCCTCTTTGAGGTCTTTATGTGTAAAGAAGTTTAGAGGTTCATTATGCCGGAACACCCCTTTCTGTTTCGCCTTCAAGTTCCCGGGTGTTTACTGTTTCTCAAGGTAAATTTTTTTCAAATGATTTGCTAAACGTTAGCCTCTGATTATCTAGCTTCTGCAAACACGATTTTAGGTGTTGGTAAAGAAAGTTCCACAAAAAACCGCGAGACCTTTCCTTTATGGTGGAATTTAGAATTGGAGTTTTGCAAAAGCAACGTTGTTTCTGTCATATGTATTTCCATCTTATGTAACATCATAAGTTATGAGAGCCATGTAGTAGTCTATGCAAACTTAAATATGGTCTGTACTCATATTGTACATTATACTAATCATAAAGTCATAAACAATCTCATTCAGTACATTAAAAACTAGAGCCGAACTGAAGATTTCAGAAACGCAGGAGGCACTTGAAATTCTACAAAGTGTATCAAATGCACAGTAATTGTTTTTATGTTTTTGGGGAATTGGCAGAAAGATGCAGTATAATTTTATGGGGTGTTTGGGTTATGTTATATTGAATGAAACTAAGTTAACAAAAGTTGCAGCCAAAATATTTACACGGATTATAACTTTTTGGGGCTTAACTGATTTTTGGCATTTGTTTTTCTGTATAGGTTTCAGGATAACGGGAGAAGTACATAAAATCCAACAAGCAATCCAGTGAGTACTTTATGCTTTTGGTTTTCAGTGATTATATACGTTCGTTATGTTGGTTCCATACTTCCATTTGGGTAGTAGGTTGTTTGGCATTTAGTTTGAGAGCGAGTATATGATTTTAGGTGCTCTTTGTAATGTTTCAGCCTTGCAGCGGCTTGCTTTCTTGAATTGGGTTGAGGATAGTAGCATTAGTTTTGGGGTTTGCTTTCTTGGAATGATTTAAGGATAGTTGCGTTAGTTGAGGTTCCCTGCACAAAAGTCCTTGGTTCAGTAAGTTTTCTTTGCAGCTTTTTACTTATTCGCTTATCTACAATTCTATATTTTCACTTGACAATGTGCTTGAGAATGTTGATTGTTGAACGGTAACATATTAATAATTTTCTTAATAATATTCTGTGCTTAGATCTGTGCCAAGCAGCATAATTAGTTCAAACACTTTTAACTGATAACTGCATACTATAAACACACATCCAACGGGAACAATTTAAGAACTTACATAGCTCACAAGTCACACCCATCTTTATGGATGTTTAGCAGCCACTCCCAAAGTGACGCATGGCATGGAAGTATGGAACCAACGGTCGCAAAATGTGACGTTGGAGACTTAAGTCTTTCCATGGAAAAAGAAGGGACGAGCAGGCAACAAAGCCAAAGATGTAACCATTTTTTTAATAACAAGGCACGGTGCACTCGTAATTATTCAAAACAATAAACAAACACTTTTATATAAATCATAGACATGTTCTAGTTATAATTTGATCCTAACATAAATAATTTGTTCCTGCTCTTTATCCCTGGTAATAATTTAGAATATGTACTAATAAAATTTACTAAAGTAACAAAGAGTTAAACTTGTCTGAAAATTTTCAAGCTTAAATATGTGTTTTGATCATAACTTGTAGAAAACGAGAATTTTGGCTAGTTTCTTTCACACTTCTGAGTGCTTGCGAAACAAGAAAAAGAATGTCTAAAGCATATGAACCTACGATCATGGAGGGAGCAAAACAAAAGTATGCTTTTTCAGTGGAGAAGATTAGTCAGATTTCAGATGGATCCAAGAAGATTATCAAAATCATTCTTGCAATGGCATGTAAGTATTTTTTTTAACTAAAATCCAAAATCCTGTTCTTCTTGTTCTTGATTTTACTATCGAATGTTTTGGACTTAAAGGTGATTTGTAACCACTAGCTTTTGTAAACACTTGTGTTGTTGTTTTGACTCTCTGGATATTCATTTTCGGTTGTGTATTACGATGGAATTTTAGGTGTTTTGCTTCTTATCGGGGCTATGTCAATGTTGGTAAGAAGCCTAAAACACCGGCATTCAAAAAAGAGTGACAACGGAGATGAGGTTGCCAACGAGTGTTCCCGTTGGATTAACAACCCTAACATGTCACCGTCTCCACAATCAGGTGACGATTGCTCATTGGAAGACGTTCCAAACTGTACTTGCGACCACCGTGAAGTGCCATCATACCAATGCTGTGAAGAGGTAGAAAAACACAAGACCTGTTTGTGTTTTTACACGGATATCTGGCTCGTGCAGGATGATATCGTTCGCACCAAAATTCGTGCTTGTCATGTTAGTGTCAATTTCGGTTGTCCTGCTTAGGTAGGATTTAATTTGCCTTGTTCTAATGATATGTACTGTAATAAGCTTACAATGTTCTTTATTTAGGTTTATGTTAACAAGATTTCTAGTTCTTGTTTGGTTTCATATATTTGCTTGTTTGTGTGAGGTTCGATTACTTTTCACATTAAAAGACATTAAGCAGACTGTTTGGAATCGTAGACTTGTAGCAGTGAAAAGGCTTAAAGCTGGAATAAACCGAAGAGGTTGGTTTAGCTCACTAAGAAAAGCTAAGTCGTCGAGTTGACACAAGGCTATGCCTCATTTGGCCAGGACACTAACAAAGCGCAACCTCAAAGTTGAAAAATGCAGTTGGTCAGGACAATAGTAAAAGTTTTTGTTCCAATATAGAAGACGGCCTCTTAACCCTATTTTAAGTTTATGTTTTAAGTAGTTAATAGTTAGTGAGTGCATTACTATAGAAACAAGTTTGTAACGCAAGTGCGTTATAAACTGGTCCGAATCCTCCTAAGAGGAGCACACCACCTATGGCAGCGATACTAACGATAAGTGCTGTGTGTTTTGTTTTTTCGCCTATAAAATCGCGTTAGGGTCATACAGGAAAAAAAAACTTGTTGAAACATAAAGAAATGAATATCAGACCTCATTCAGAACATGCATTTGCCTGATTCAGAATGAGATCCTCCCCACCAAATGAGAACTGCTCGATATCTATTAGGTCTTCTGTCCAGGTCATACAGTAAATGCCGATCACAAAGGCATATGCCTTACAAGGGCAGTTATCCATGCACCAATGTTTGCAACCATCGGGATCATTATATGGAACATAGAGATAGTGATCTGGGAGCTTGACCGCTTTTATAACCTGGAAATTATCAGGCTTAGTCTTCCCAGAAGCTATACTACTTACTTTCATTCATCTCACACAAAGTTCACTGCGCCTAGCACAACCCATTGTCCAGTTACTTTTGCCCCATTCCTCGTTTGACTGTCGTACAAATCCTTTCAAGCAGTCACATCTTGGAAACTTGTTGCTTGTACAAATTGAAAAAGCACCACAAAATCCATAAACATCACAAGGATTTCGTTGGTGCTTCACAGCCCATCTTATTATCATCTGTAACACACCATCAGGCTGTAATTAAAGCCACTGGAAATCAGATAATTTGAAAAGGTTTATGGTGAGATATGCTCCTCCTTGTGAATTCTCTGGCACGAGGTTTATGGTGAGATATGGGCCCACCTCTCCGGTGCGGGTTTGAACCATTCCATGTGAAAATTTGTGGTGGCTGCTCTGCAGAAAGTCCAACCACAAAATTTCCGGGAGTTGGATCGTTGTCACTTATCCATGATGTCATTAAATGTTTCCCCTGTGTTTTACCATTTGTCGTGAGCTTCATGCCGGGTAACAGTCTGTTACTAGGATAATCAAAACTCTCCCACAAAATCATTCCTGATATGGTATCATTAAGACAGAAGTCTCCTGTGTCTGTAAGCTTTGCAGTTATTTTGTTGGACTGAAGCGTTATTTTTGTTGACCAGACAGTGATGCGCTCAGCATCTAGGATTCTCAGGTTTCCATCATCGAACAATAGTTAGGCTAGAAGTTGTGTCAGAATTAGAACTCTTTCGTAATATATATATTTAACATTTATTAAGCTTGAAAATGTTTTTGATGCTAAAAAATCAATAAAATAAAATAAATACCCAGTAACTAATTAAAATTATGTAATTCGAGTTCTTCACTTAGATTTTAGATTCGGTTTGATCTTATTTGAATTCGATGTGATTTTTGGTTTTACCCAGAAAACAACCTTAATGTTATAAGCACTTCAACTAAGATCCAGTGCAAGAAAATTAATATAACAAATCCAAAAGTCACGTGTGATCGTAAGAATGCAGAACTTAGTTGTCAAAATGCTAGGACAGCAGGGAGACATCCAAGGCTTACTGATAAAGATAAAATAGGAAGATTGGTAAATTACAAATTCGTTAATAAATTGGACAATGTTTTGGAGCAAAAACAGTACATCAGCGGTTTCGCTACCTGAACCCTCACCGTTTTCACTAGGATTCTCAGCGTTGCATGATGACCTATGTGTACTTTCCTCACCTAGCTCATCTCTGCTCCATTTCCCCTTGATGCTGTAAAATTTTCTTCAAAATAACTGTTTGGAGATAATTCACCTTCTCTTTCAACCTTTTTAAATCACTGTAAAATTATCAGTGTCGCTTGATGCTGTAATATCTTATGAGCTTTGTACAAGTCTTCATGAACGTTTAAATCACAACACTTGAATTCTTGATGTGCTGCAATGATCTTTCTTTTCGGGGTTGCAAAACGGATCATTAATGTTTTCTTCTTTAGCCTTGTCTTCACTGATTTCTTTGGTTTCCGCCAATAATTCTGTAGCGCAAAATAACATGAATTATCACACACATAGAAATAAAAGGAATATACTTTGAATCTACATTTTTTAAAAACCTCATTTCATGAACATGTATGTTATACTAAATGAAAATAAGTTCAATCAGTGATGTGATATCAATTTACCTTCAGCACTCGAGCTTTTTGAGTCTTGCTGTTTAAAATATAATCTTCGATGATCGAGTGCCTTCTGATGGTTTTTCGCATAAACGTCTGCCCAAATTTTCTTAGAATCAGAACGACACCTTTCCCAATCCTCTTGTTTTTGCTTCAAACGAATTAATATCACTGGAAGAGCAAGAGATGGGTTCTTCTTTAATACATCCAACACATCAAGCCCATAATCTCCATATATACGTTCAATGCACCTCAAGTTTAGAACTGAGTAAAAACACAGAAGAGATTAGTGAAAAAACAATAAGATGTTATGCGAGATTATTAGCGCTCCTGATCTATTTCTCACCTGTCAAATGCTCTTCAAGATTAATCTCGTTGTCAGTGTTAAAAAAATTATTATCAATTTTCTTTAAAAGTTCTTCAACACTTTCGGCTGCTCCCTTTGCGGATTCTATTAACATGTCCAATTCATACCTGACATACAATAATTACACCCATTAACAAAAAACAATTTGTTAAACTTCTGTCGTTATTTAATAATTGTGAGAAACTGAGAATCAGCAAAACAGTCAAAATGTATACACGTTTTGACATGATAGCCAAAAAATTTATGCTAATAATATACCAAATAGCCATTGCGATGATAATAATTGGGACCTACTCCTTTTTTATGCAGAATAAGCTTTCTGGATTTGCTTTTTTACGAGTTTTTTGGGCAAATTTTGACTTTTTATTTTGTATTACTCCGATATCGTGAACAGAATATAGTTTGAGAGAGAAGAGTACAATGTGTTACCTGTCATCTTCACATCGAAATAAGCTCTCTTCATACTGGTTTTTACGCTTGTGTTTGAAAGAGTGATCCTCACCGCCAGAAGCAAAACAAAACAAAATCAGCAATCTTTAAACAACAGATCACAAATTGACCCAAATCACAAAAAACTTTATAAACAAAACTTTACAAACAAAACTTTATAAACAAAATCACAAACCTTTAAAAAAAACTTTCACCTTCAACTGTATGTAAACCTTTAAAAAAAACTTTATAAAACAATTAAAAAAAAAAGATGGTTAATTTACACAGATTGATCTAAAAAGATTCAAATTTATACAAACTGTGTGTAAATTTAACCTTCAAACTGTGTGTAAATTTTCACCTTCAAGTGTGTGTAAATAAAAAATCGAATGAATTACACCATTAATTAAACCTTTATAAAAAAAGCATAAAGTAAGAAACTTGATAAATAAATTCACAAAAAAGACCATTAAAAAGATGGGTTAATAAAGCTAACTGTGTGTAAATCTCACCTTATAGTGTGTGTGAATATACCCTCAGCGATTGAATGAGTTCGATTTGAAGAAAGGATGTGTGTGAAAAACACACACAGTCGAATTTCGGAGGGAATTTATGTGGGTTTTGAGTTCGATTGAAGAAGGGGTGTATTTATGGGGAAAAAAATATTGATGCTCACTTTTTTTTGGTCAGTAAAACTGTTTGACTTTATTTTTGGTAAGTAAAACTGTTTGACCTTTTTTTGGTAAGTAAAACTGTTTGACTTTCTTTTTTTAAAAAGTTATACTCCTTTATTCTTAAATTGTCCTCTAAAAAAAAATACATAATTTTAGAAAATAATTATCATTACATTCTCTTTCTTACTTTTATTTTTCTTCAAAATAACATTTTTACCCTTATATAATTAATTAAAACTTTATATATAGAGTTTGGCCAAATTGCATAAATCGTCCCTAAAGTTTGGTCAAAATGCATGTTTTGTCCTAAACGTTACGAAAGTGTAAAAATCATCCTTATTTGGAAATTTTAATGCAAGTATCGTCCTTATATGGAAAATTCTTAGGACGAAACATGCAAAATGACCAAAATATTTGGGATGAAACATGCAAAATAGCAAAACCTCAAGGGTGAAAATTTACAAAATAGTTTGATTTTGGGACCATATCAGTACTTTGGACAAAACCTGCAAAATATCCAAACTTCAAGGACGATTTATGCAATTCTCTCAATATAATTCCTCCGTCCCAAATTTATAATCCCCTATACTATTTTGGGATGTCCCAAAATTATAGTCTCTTTCCAAAAATAGATATAAGTAATGTAACAAGTTTATTATATAACGGTATTAAAAATTACAAACTTTATATAAAGTTTTATTTAATTGCATAAAAAAAGTAAGAGAGAATGCAGTGATAATGATATTTTCTAAAATAATGTTTTTTTTCAGGGGACAATTAATTTGAGACGGAGGGAGTGATTTATAATTTATAACACCACTAGGTGCAATATGGTAAACTTGTTACAATATGTACATCTATTTTTTAGAAACCTAAAATAATATAGAGAAAGTGAGTATTGTTTTTCAGCTTGGCCCGTAAATAAACTTACTAAAAAAAATTATTTATTAAAAATTATTTGGATTTTGACTTTAAGTTGAAGTCAAACACTTGTGTAAGTCTTTTCTTGTAGAGAGATTCACAGTAATATTCTATACCTATATTTGTATTTATACTATTTAAAAAAAGGTTGATTTATTAAAAATCAGTTATATAAGGAATTTTAAGAAAACCGCTTATTTTAGAAATTATTGATTTTTTTTTGTTAAGGCATTTGTTTTGATTAATAGCGTTTGGTATGTTTCTATGGGAATGAAAGAATGATAGTTTGAATTATAATTAATATTTGATATACTAATGTGGTTATCAAAAAGCTTTTGAAGACCAAACAACTTTTGGAGGGAACGTTTTGTGTAGCATGGTGTCACTTATGGAACTTTCGTAATAATTCCATTTTCAGTACGGTTTCTCTTAGGAAATCGGTGATTTTTGATAATATTGTTTCACGCTCTTTTTTGTGGTGTAATAGTATGTGTTCTTCGGCTATTTCTTGAGATTTTTGGTTAAAAAACCCTTATTTAATTTCCTTGTAAAATTTTCTATTCTAATATTTTGCTAGTTTTTTTTAATAAAATTTGTCGTTATAAAAATATATTTATCAAAAATTAGAATTATATCTTAATTTTTAGGCTTTTTCATAGAAGGCTATTGTGCCTCCTTTCTTTTCATTTCCATAGTCATTTCATATGATTCAAAAATCTATACCGATTGTGATTCTTGAAACCAAACACACCCTAAAACTTTAAAAGTGCAACTTAATTTTAATAACATAAATAAAATTGAATTTTCTATCTTTTTCTTTCTTTAAAGACAAATATTTGCACATCAAATAAATAAACTTAATTAAAAGGTTATCAAATTTAACAGCCATACATTTACACAATATAGTATATTCATGGAAATAAACTGCAAAACTGAGCTTTCTTAATTTAATTATATGGCCTTTCAAATTCAAAACTATCAACTTGGTTTAATTCAGTCAAAAGGCATGATGTGGAAAAAATGTAGAAGCAGTTTCATAGACATCAGAGTAAATTACATCATTGATCCTCAAGGCTTTTATATTATCATATTCAGACCTTTAGTCACCAAATTATTCGCATCATTTCCTCGCAAATTTAGTCTAAAGTGTCGTTTGTTTGTTAAGAGAGTCTGAGTCTGAATGTGACTCGCACATCTAAATATGAATTTAAGGCGAAAAAATCTGAATCTGAATCAAATAAAACTATTTGTTTTTTTAAAAGAACCCATCTGAACGACTTTAACATAAACCATTATTATTATTATTATTACTATTATGAAAACATTAATTATAATATTTTCATTGTTATTACAAAAACTTTATTGTGATTATTATTATCATTATATAAATAATAATAATTATTATTATTAACATTTATTATTATTATTTTTTTAATAAATCATCACTTTATTAAAATAAAAGGATTTACAAAAAGTTAGTAGAAAGCCGAGATAATAACTGGGCCCCCACTCCTTTATTATTATTATTATTTTTTATTTAACATCACTTTATTAAATTAATTGGATTTTACAAAAGATTAGTAGAAAGCCGATATATTATCTGAGCCCCCACTCCTTTAGCTAATACTATTATTATATTTTATTATTATTATTATTATTATTATTATTTTGTTTAAACTTCACTTCATTAGATTAAAAATATTTTACAAAAAATTAGTGGGGAGCCGAGATACTATCTGAGCCCCACTCATTTATTATTATTATAATACTATTATTATATTTTTATTTATTATTATATTATTTTTATTACTATAATTTTGTTAAATTAAAAAAAAATTAAATTACATTACAGTGGGAATCAACCAAATAAATCGACATGTTTAATCAATTATAATTAGAATTTAAACACATTTCAATCATTACATTACAATTACATTAAATTAAAATTCATTTCAAAGATTACAAATTTTTTAAAGTAAACTACAAAATACATCTCTATGGTTTGCACTTTCTCACACAATACATCCTTGTCAAAAACTATTGGCACTTTACATCCCTGAGAAGTAAAATGTTTGACACTTTACATCCCTACAGAGATGATTTTTGCAAAAAGAATTCCTAAACTTTTTGCAAAAATCATCCCTTATAAAGATGATTTTTGCCAAAGGTTCGACTCCGAGGAATGTAAAGTGTCAATAGTTTACAACAGGGATGTATTGTGTAAGAAAGTACAAACCATAAAGATGTATTTTGCAATTTACTCAATTTTTAAAGTATATTATGTGAACCAAATTGTAAAATAGTAAACGAGTTTTATTGATTAAATTGTTTAGCAGAGATAGTAATTCACATGTGGTTCGAGTTGGTATCACTCAACCACGACATAGTCTATTTAGCCCCAATTAAACAATCATATAGAGATTATCATTGCGAATTGAATAGTTTGTAATTATAACCTCTATCCATTGATTCACTTTATCATATTTAAAGTATAAGGTATGCTTGCCAACATTATAGGTGTTTTTATTAAGTTTTAGTGGGTGATTAGGTGTCGAGATTACATAGTTGATTGGAGTTGTTGATCGAGTTTTCTCTGTGATTTGTGGTAGTTTCTTGTAGAGGAGTTACAAGGGGTTGTTTTCTTGATTCTTGATTGTTTTAGTCTTGGTAATCATGGTTGAAGCAAAAAAAGATACTCTCAACAGTTCTAATGATCCTATTGAGATGGTTTTTCAAACTAATGATCCACTTTATTTGCATCCTAGTGACACTTGTAACACCCCCAAATTGGCCCAGCGGAAGCCCACGAGTATTGGGGCCTGTTACGTCATGATTATCCGAGTCTTGATCTGAGAGAACGACCTCTATGCCAAATATCACAATGTTGACTCCAAATAATCATTCAGTCAAGTACCTGAGAATACATGCTTAAAAGTGTCAACACAAAGGTTGGCGAGTTCATAAGTTTTATTAAATGTTTAAGACACTTTAAAAGTTTACAAGGACAACTACTAAAAGTAGTGTCGCAAAAACGTTCAGGAATCCAGAGTTTCACAATAAAGAGACATTACAACAAAGTTCGGTCATAAATCAAAGTTTAGAACTAGCATAACAGTTAACACAAAAACTTCAGTTCATACACAAGTTGTAGTTCATGCTCACAGTTCATTTCAGTTCGGTTTTAGGTTCATGAACTCATTCATACCCGAATTCAATTCAGTAGCCACGATCAATATACATAACAATGTCATATTATTGGTTCATGTCAATATCACAATCGAGATCACATATTAGAACTATAGCAATAAGCATATGAGCATCATACCAAACCAGCATATAAGTATCATATCAAACCAGCATATAAACATCATGTCAAACTAGCACACAAGAATCATATCAGACTGACATATAAACATCATGTCAAACTAGGTTACGAGAACCATATCAAACCAGCATGCAAACATCATTTCAAACCATCATATAAGTGTCATATAAAAACCACATGCATGAATCACGTCAATACCACACCTAAGGATTAGATCAATCCACGTACAATAATCTTATCATATCTCATGCAGGTATCATGTCAGAACCACATAATAAATTCATGTCAAGATCATTTCATTACTATAGTCAAGATTCGTATCGATATCACAGCTAAGATTCATATTAGATCAATACATGATCGCAGTCAAGATTCATATAAATATCGCAGTTAAGATTCATATCAGATCAATACGTGATCGCAGTGAGGATTCATATCAATATTCATAGCAATATTCATAGCAAGATCAAAGTCAAGATTCATAGCAAGATCAAGGTCAAGATTCACATTCAAGATTCATAGCAAGATCAAGGTCAAGATTCACATTCAAGATTCATAGCAAGATCAAGGTCAAGATTCACATTCAAGATTCATAGCAAGATCAAGGTCAAGATTCACATTCAAGATTCATAGCAAGATCAAGGTCAAGATTCACATTCAAGATTCATAGCAAGATCAAGGTCAAGATTCACATTCAAGATTCATAGCAAGATGGAACGCAAAAGTTCAGTTCAAGTACCCAAGGCAACTATATGAGATATAGTCCCAAGTGTAGGATAAATCGGGTGTTTCAGTGTTTATGATAGCGCTAAGCTCATGATATCGAAGCTAATGATCCAGTACGTATACCACAATGTACATATAAGTTGCCCCAAGTGGGAGTCTAGCCAAGACTTCCCAAGTTCACACAAATGATATACACTCGTCCGGCGTCAGAATGCCCGAGTGGAGGTTGTCAAGCCTCAATAGATCTATCCATAACATAAGAGCTTACTCCAGCAGAGTAATTAACGATTCATGATAGTGGGGACTATGGCTAACACTACTTAGGCTAATCATAAACGAAGTTCACTGAGCGTTCACAGAATTCAATCTTTGCGTCCACAAGCAAGTACAAGCAATTATTTCACTTCACATTATTTAACATACAAAACAGTTTAAAAGGAGCTAAGGGATAGCCCCGATATTCAAAAGTATAAATCATCAATAATCCCAAATGTATAAACACACATGTCACTGAAACAATCCACTAAAGTACAAGCACGTACGCAATATAAGCAATCTTCAAAAAGATATCAACTTGTATTTATCACAATAACGCATGGAAAGTGTAGACATGTATATCGTAAACAATCATTGAAATGCATAACACACATTTGACATCGACAAGCATGTATCTCCCCCAAAAGAGATTCAAAACATTTATAAAGCGATTTGAAAATAAAAAGAGGGGGTATGAACTCACATCGATGTTGCAGAACAATTTGCAGAGACGTGAATACAAGAGCAGTGTAGCGTAGGCCGGAACTGCTCGATACCGGAAGTCACAGTTTATCTTATCGATCATCTCCCAGCATCCCAAATCGATGCATCCAAGCTTTCCCGATGAAAAGTTTCATCAATACCATCGGTTCATAAACCGCTTAAATCCCATATCGAAATCGTTTGGTAATCGGTTCAGTAATCGGTTCAGTGATCGGTTCAGTAATCAGTTCAGCAATCGGTTCAGTGATCGGTTCAGTAATCAGTTCAGTGATCGGTTCAGGAATCGGTTCAGCAATCGGTTCAGTAATCGGTTTAGTAAGGTGAAGCGGAGGATACCACCCGGTATGTAATATGTATACCTAATATATATTATACACAGAGGAACGAAACATGTATATAATTCATAGCTTGAATTATATAACAAGAACAGACAACGCACGAATAACTCAGAATATACATGACACGCGACATGTACAAAACTCAAAAAGATGACAACAAAAGAATAAAATAATCCAAGCATGCAATACCTTGCAAATAAAATAAACTTAAATAATTCGACACACTTTCAAAATCACCTATTTATTTAAGTAAAGATCATTTAATAAAAGAGGGCACACGTTTCAGAGTTCCAAATGGAGTTTCAAAAGTATATACAATAATTATGATTTTATAAAATAATATTTTATAAATCGTTTTTCATTATTGTCCATTTAATATTTCTAAAAAGAGGGTTTTAGTTTCTAAATAATATTTAAGAAAACTAAATAAATATTAAATTTATAAAAATTTCGGCATGACCTATTCGTTTTTATAACGTTTCCCATAATCACTAAATATCACCTTTTCACTTTCACAATCAATCCGCGCTTCAATTTTCCCCATATTTTTGTTATATATAATTAATCGTTGTCGAATCGTAAACAATAAATATAATAAATTTACCGATAATCATGTCGAAAACAAATCAACACTTTCAACCATTCATTAGTCACAACACCAAACGCCCCCAAAACTGCCATAAAACCATTGTCCAAATGCCCCCTGTTAGGCTGTTAAACGCATTGCCAAACGCCCCATAAGCTGATTTTTAATCACATCATTAGCCCTTAACGGCTGTTGAAACTAACCAAACGACACTAACGTTCGTTAATTCACAAAATCAGCATAATAGTATTTCTAGACAATATTTCAAGTCAAATAAACAATAACTATAACCAATATAGCCACGAGCCGACACCGCCATCGGTGCGGCTGTGACCGTTGTCAAACGCACACGAAAACCACTTCGTGGTGGTGTCGTGGTAACCAAAACAACAAACAGACTAGTACACATCGGTGTGGGGGGGGGACGAATCGGAGGGTGGTGGTGCTATTTCTCAGCGGCTGAGCCGCGATGGAGCAGCGGTGGTTGCGGCTGAGGACAGCCACAGTGGTGGCGGCACTGTGGTTCAAATACCACGACAACAGATTTGTGATGTTGATGGTATAATGATGATGGTGTAAGCGGGGTGTGGTGGTGCTGCTAGATCCGGACAGAGGAGATTTATAGTGGTTATAAATTAGTGGTTGTTGGTTGCGACATAGGTGATGACGGGAGGCTGGTGGGTGATGATAACAGCGGCGGTTGGTGATAGTAGGTTGGCCGACGCGGCAGCCATGTTGGTGATGTGGATTTACTGGTAGCCGAGCATGGTGACGAGGATGACGGGATGGAGACGCGGTTATGATGGTGGCAGCAGTAGAGGTGAGTGACGTTGTGGTGATGGTGGCCATGGAGATGGTGATGTTGCGGTTAAGGCCACGACGGGCAGTAGGTGGCAGCGACGGTCGGAAAACATGGAGAAAGGACAGATCGGGTGGTGTAGTGCATAGATCGGGTGACGGAGAGTATTTTGGAGCTTGCCGGAATTTTGGCGGGAAAAGGTGACGGCGTCGGTTTCTGGCGGCCGAACTAGGGTTCCGGTGACCGGAATATATGGAGGGAGGAGAGATAGATTGATAGTGTGTGTGTTTTATTATTTTGAGGTGGAAGTAAAAATGAGGATAAATGGTTTTTGGTTGCTATTTATATTAATACTCTTAAAACCAAAAGTCAATTACAAAATTGTTGGGGGACTAAATGTGAAGTTTTCTTAAAAAGTTTTATTATACTTTTATAATTATAATTCGGGACTCGATCGAGTTAGATAAAATTTGATTCACGACACGAAAGTTACGCCATTGTTTTTAAAATGATTTTTCCATTAAAAGTGAGTACTTACTTGACTATTGTTTTATGATGTCTGGTATAGTTATTAAGTTTACAAATCCTCCATCGGGTGACACGGGTATGCTTTGTTTAATTAAAACGGACTTCAAATGTAATATTCGCGTTTTATCAAGCATTATTCAACAAATATTAAATAATTTAATAAATCATTTTATTAAATATCTCGGGAAAATTAAATATAAGAATTTAAATTTTACTAAGTCGGTGTGCAGACTGTGCGATTATTCAAATATTGCAATATATGTTCCATTTTCAAATCCAATAAGTTTGGTAGCGCTCAAAAATGAATTTCGAATAATAATTAATATAATTTATTATTATTTATGGTAACGAAAATTCTCTGGTGTTACAACACTAATGGGCAATCTTTGGTTGCTATAAAACTCAGTGGTCCAGAAAACTATAAAATATGGGTTGCTGCAATAAAACTGGCTTTACATACTAAAAATAAGCTAGGTTTTGTGACTGGTGATTCTGTTAGAGATGAGGGATATGAAATCCTTCAAGAACAATGGGATATAAGTAATGTTGTTGTCTTATCTTGGATTCTTGGATGTGTTTCATTTGAACTATATCAAGGGCAAATATTTTCTAAAAATACTAAAGATGTGTGGGATGAATTTAAAGAAACTTATGATAAAATTGATGGTTCTGTGATATATAATTTGCATTTTAAGATCTGTTCTCTCACTCACCAGGTCTTCTCTGTCTGAGTATTATCACAATTACAATAGCCCGTGGAGGAAATTTGACTCTCTAGTCAATTTGCCTGCTTGTACTTGTGATGGTGCCTCACAGTTGAAGGGTTATAACAGTCTTTTGAGATTAATGAAGTTTCTTATGGGTTTGGATGACACTTATTGTAAAACCCGTATTTTAAATCGAGAATTTATAAATACGCGGTTTATTATTAATACGCGGGTCATTTTTTTTTTTTAGATTAATACGTAGAAAATTTACAACGGAACAACGCGGAAAAAAATATTACAAATAATATTTATTACAAGTATTAATTACAAATTTAAAAAAAAAAATATATAATAAAGAAAGAGGGCCGGTTTTTAATTAAAAAAAAAAAGAAGAAGGACTTGGGCTTTAGCCCATTTTAGCTACACATAAAACAACCGGGACTCCCTTCTTTCCCATATCACTCGTACAAAAAAAAAAGAAGAAATAGAATTAGGGTTTGAGTAGCCGCCGGATAAAAAAAAGAAAAGAAAAGGGAGTCCGACTATTCATCCTAACAACCAAGGTAATTTCTAATCCCTTTTATTCGGGTTGTTTCTTCTGCCCAGCCTCGAAAAAAAAGGGGGAATGGTGGTTTTGGTTTACAGCCGCAGCAACAAGAACCCGAGACCTAGAGTCTCGGGGTTGTCTGTTTTGTACAGCCGCAAAGAAAAAAAAAGAAAGGGGGGCGTCGGGTTGGTGACAACAAGGAACCGAGGCCATAAGGTCTCGGTGTGTGTGTGCTGCACGACCCAACCGAGACCACAGCCGGTCTCGGTGGTCCTTTTCTTGCCAAACCCGAGCCACAATTCCTAAGGGTGCGTTTGGTTGTAAAATAGAACAAGCGGGGGGAACTGTTTGGTAAAACAGTGGGAACGAGATACTTAGAGCAGTGGGAAAAGATGGACAGAAATCAAGGAAGTTTTAAAATCATTTGCGACAGTTTAGCGACAGATTTTTCTGTCGCAAAAACTGTTAAGATTTAGACAGTTTTAAGAAACAGTTTTAGCGACAGTTTTTGGTGACACAGAAATTCTGTCACTAATTATATCGGACAGATTTTGTGTATAGATTAATTTGTTAGTCGGTAAGCTTGGGACGTTTTTATAAATGATAAAATAAACATTTTTATGTTATACCTTTTTAATTTAAATTAAGTTGTTTTATAATTATTTAATATATATATATTTTATGTGTATTAAATTATATTATTTCGTTAATATTTAAAAGGGTATATTTTAGAAAACGAATTAAACTATTTAAGAACTTTCTAAATTAAGGAACTTCTATTTTTAGAGAAATGCTTTTATAGAAATATTTACCGTCAGAAAAACGTTGTACGTAGCTATTAGTATAACGTTCATACATTAAAATAAATTATTTTAATGGTCAGATTTAGCCGTAATCATACATATAGAATATCTGAATAAATAAATAAGAAACCAACAAGACCAGTAAAATTTGATAACGGATATCAGTTAACTTATTCGCGTCTTTTAATTATGTAGCACGCGTGAAGCCCGAGTAGTATTCGTTCAGTCTTCCATTCAGTCAGTTACTGGACTAGAGGTACGGATTCCCGTCCTTTCAGTAAGGACTTCCTTTCTTATGCATGATTAGGATTCCCCGTCTGCAGCCAAATGTTTTCCCCAGTATATGTTTAAAGTTATCAGAAATTATGTTTATAAATAAAATAAATTGCCTGAGCCTTATATACAAGCATGATTAGTTTATGTACTAGTTACGGAGGTACCGTAACCACGGCACTAGAGGCACCGGTGTCGTGACTCACATGCAGGAGAGTGATATCCTGCATCGTTCCACTCAGCTCAGCTTGGCCATTTTATCAGTATTATTAGTGGGGCGTATGGATGCATCCTAGGCTATAGTTACAGTTTAGCAGGTGAATGTGGTGTGTGCTCTACATCCTTCACATTGGAGCTGATCCCTCCACCCAGCACAGTTATTTAGAGGTCACCCCTCTATAGCATGACGAGGACACCCCTCCATGTATTCATGCAGCAGTTGATTTAATACATGACCTATATAAGCTCTTGGCAAATTAAAACACAGAAAATGCATGTTTTCAGAATTTATAAGTTATATTTCAGTTTCAGTATATATGAAAGGGTTTATCAGATTTTATGCAGAATTGTATCACATGTCATATCAGTCTTATAGTGTCATTGTAGTCTTCCATTCCTTTTTCTGTCAGTACATCCTATTCATGCTATATCCGTCCACTGAGCGTTATGCTCAGCCGTAGTTTCCTTTCATGTTTCCAAACGGCAGGTACACAGGGACGATCTTAGGACTGCTAAGAGAGTACGTGCATTGGATGGGAGCTATCCAGACTCCTTTATTTTATGCATACATACTTTACATCTCTTTGGTTGTTGGACATTGTTTCGTCCTTTTTCTTTCAGTACTTAGTCTTTATATTTGGAGCTTATGTTGGACTACCGTTGTTTGATTCCGGTATTTTCCGTATGGTCATTTAATGTTTAATACATTGCCTTGCATGCTTTGATGACACGCCATAAGTACACGTAACGGTCCATTTTCCAAGTGGGGTGTTACAATTATGGTATCAGAGAGCAAGGTTCGACCTGTAGGCTCTAAACTTGACCTGTGACTGGTGGGTAGTCACCAAGAATTTCTTGTATTTTGGCGTCGTTATTTTCCATGCTACTCATGAATTTTATCAGTCGGATTTTTTTTTTCAAAATTTTGATTAAGTAAACGGTTGGTACAGGACTGGCCATACTTAATCGCATGTGCTTTTCAAGAACATTTCGTTTTGGTGAACTGACCATAGGCGTTCACCCTTGTTATTTAAATTTTGTATGGATGAACTGACCATAGGCGTTCATCCTTACTTATGTCAGATTTATATTTCAGAAATTGTCATTTTGTGAACTGACCCTAGGCGTTCACCAGTATTCATGTCATATTTTGTTAGCTATACCTTCATGAATCACACTAAGCATATTCAGATTTATTACCTCAGGTTCTTACGGTTTTATCAAATCATCCTCTTATATTTCAGATGCCACCCAGACGCGAAACCGAGAATGATCCTAACGCAGCTGCCATTGCTGCTGCCGTTCAGGCTGCTATACAGGCCATGTTACCCCAAATTCGTGATGAGATCCGAGCTGAGTATCAAAATGGACCTCAGCAGAATAACAACCCTCCTGCTCCACCACCTACTACGTTGCCCGCTTGGCTGGATCTGTTCAACAAGCAGAAGCCCCGACTGTTTGAGCAGACTGTAGCTCCAACTGATGCAGAAGACTGGATCTACCATATAGAGAAAATTTTGGAGCTATGGGTTGTGGTGATGTTTTCAAAGTTAGGCTTGCAGTTTACAAGCTGGAGGGTCCTGCTCTACATTGGTGGAGGTCTCAGAAACTGTCCAATGGGGGAGATGCTTGGGAGCTTGCATTGACCTGGGCACGTTTCAAGACGATGTTCTATGACCAGTTTTTCCCGCATGCGGAGCAAGCTAAGATGAAGAGGGACTTTCACGTTATTCGTCAGAGTAATGGCGAGAACAGTATAGAGTTCATGCACCGATATCTCAGGATGGCTGGATTCTTAGGGGAGGCTGCGGGTACCGTAGAGGAGCAAGTGAAGCAATTTCGCTGGGCTCTTCACACTAGGACTGCAGATAGATTGATGAGTGCCACATTCACTAATGTGTCACAAGTAGCTAATGCAGCTCGGGACATCGAGATGCTTTTTGAGAGGGACGAGCTCGAGAATTTAGAGCGCCCGGAGAAGAGGTACATCTCACCCCACCGACTTAAACAATTTAGCCATTATTGCTTGGCAACTTATATGTTATTAAAATCTTACAGACACAGAGGAGGAGACCGATCCCAATCGGCTACTCCGCATCAGAACTACAGGAACCACGGTCAGTCATATGACCGTAATCGGTCAGATAGGAGGAACGGCGCTGATAATTACCGCGGCAGCTCCAACTCCTCTGGCAGCTACAGGTGAGCCTTTAAGCTCCAAGAATACTAAACTATCGTGTAAAACAGATCTTAGATTTATGTGTAAATTCCAAACAGAGATGCTGGACAGGGGCGTGACCAAAACAACAGGGGTCAACAGGTTGCCCGACCGGCAAATTCTGGTAATTATAAATTTCAGTCAAACAGCCTCATTTCAGTTTAAAATATCAGCATCATGACATGTGTTTGTCATCGCGAATCAGGTTCTCAGCAAACCAGAGCTGCTTCTGCTGTGTACACTTATCCCACTTGCGTTACATGTGGAAAGAAGCACACGGGACCGTGCCGTCGTGGTATGAGTGGTTGCTTCCTGTGTGGCCAGCTGGGCCATCTGAAGAGGGATTGCAAGAGCGGGAATACTGCTGGTACCTCAGGCCAGACTCCTCAGATGTTACCTCCGCCACCACCACTACCACCAACCACTGGTCGTGTCTACACTACTACCCGTGAACAAGCAAATAAGACCGCAGGTACCATTACTGGCATTTTGTCTATACACGGACAGTCTGCATGCGTGCTTTTCGATACAGGCGCCACGCACTCGGTTATATCTACTTCATATGCTGTTAGAATAAACATGACCCCTACGCCACTAGACAGTGCACTTAGTATATCTACCCCCATGCGAGACTCTGTACTCATTACACAAGTGTATAAAGATCTCCCTCTTGAGTTTGATGATAAAATCCGTCCAGTCAGTGCTCTTCCTTTAGATATGTGTGAATTCGATATTATTCTGGGTATGGATTGGTTGTCGGTTCATCATGCCACCATAGATTGCCATGCTCACCAGGTCATCTTTGGTGATGTCAAGACACCAGAGTATATTCACCGAGGCTTCCTACCAGGAAAACATGTTCAGATCAATTCAGCTTTACAGGCTCGTACCTTACTATATCATGGTTGCGAGGGCTTCCTAGCCACAGTTCATGACGCGACTTCTGAGACACCTTCAATTCATGATCAGCCAGTTGTGTCAGATTTTCCAGATGTTTTTCCAGAGGAACTTCCAGGTTTACCTCCCATGCGAGAGGTAGAATTTGGTATCGATCTCGTTCCAGGTGCAGAACCAGTATCTAAAGCTCCTTACCGTATGGCTCCTGTCGAGCTTAAGGAACTGAAGGATCAACTTCAGGAACTTCTCGAAAGGGGTTTCATTCGTCCCAGCGTATCACCATGGGGCGCTCCAGTTTTGTTTGTCAAGAAGAAGGATGGTAGTATGCGTTTGTGTATTGACTACCGTGAGTTGAATAAGCTCACTATTCGTAACCGTTATCCACTTCCTCGTATTGACGATTTATTCGATCAGCTTCAGGGTGCCAAGCACTTCTCAAAAATCAATCTACGGTCAGGCTACCATCAGTTGCGTGTAAAAGAGCAGGATATATCCAAAACTGCTTTTCGCACGAGGTACGGTCATTACGAGTTTGTTGTTATGCCATTCGGTCTCACGAATGCGCCCGCAGTATTTATGGACTTAATGAACAGAGTCTTCCACAAATTCTTAGACAAGTTCGTGATTGTATTCATCGATGATATCCTCATTTTCTCCAAATCCAAAGAGGAACATGAGAACCATCTCCGTACAGTTTTGCAGATTCTCAGACGAGAAAAACTATACGCTAAATTTTCGAAGTGCGAGTTTTGGCTGAATACAGTGGCGTTTCTAGGCCATATTGTTTCCGCAGAAGGAATAACTATGGATCCTACAAAGGTGGAGGCTATCACCAAATGGCCAAGACCGACATCTGTCACAGAGATACGTAGTTTTCTTGGGTTGGCGGGTTATTACCGCAGGTTTGTGGAAAACTTCTCACGTTTGGCGTTACCATTGACCCAACTTATGCGAAAGGGTGAGAAGTTTATATGGACCGAGGAGAGAGAAAAGAGTTTTGAGGAACTCAAGCATCGATTGATCTCAGCACCGATACTTACTCTCCCATCCGGTACAGGTGGTTATCAGATATACAGCGACGCATCAGGAAAAGGCTTAGGCTGTGTTCTTATGCAGCATGGGAAAGTCATCGCTTATGCTTCACGTCAACTAAAGCCGTATGAGAAAAATTATCCTACTCATGATCTAGAGCTCGCAGCAGTTGTCTTCGCCCTTAAAATCTGGAGGCATTATTTATACGGTGAGTCGTGTGATATCTTCACCGATCACAAAAGTCTCAAGTATATATTTACACAGCGAGAGTTGAACATGAGACAGAGGCGATGGTTAGAACTGCTAAAAGACTATGACACTAATATTCAGTATCACCCAGGCAAAGCAAACGTAGTAGCAGATGCCCTTAGCAGAAAGTCAGGTATGGTAAATGGCATCAAAGTTCAGGAAGAAATTATTCGGGATTTAGAGCGGTATGATATTGAGCTCTTAGTGCGCGGACAAAGGGGATACTGGGCTAGTTTGAGAGTAGAACCAGATTTACTCTCTAGGATTAAAGCCGCACAAAAGGATGATGGTGAAATCTGGGCGATTGTCCAGAACATTGACCGTCAGACCGAGTTTCGCATCGATGACGACGGTATTGTATGGCAGGGTACCAAACTCTCGTTCCAGAAGATCCTGCTCTTAGAGAAGCCTTGATGACTGAGGCTCACAGCTCTCCGTTCTCTATTCACCCAGGTTCCACTAAGATGTATCATGATCTTAAGCAGCATTTCTGGTGGAGCGGCATGAAGCAGGATGTCGCAACATTTGTGTCTAAATGTCTAACCTGCCAGCAGGTTAAGATAGAACATCAGCGTACCAGCGGGTTACTCCAGCCATTAGAAATTCCAATGTGGAAATGGGACAAGATTTCTATGGATTTTGTTACCGGTTTACCACAGACTCAGCGGCGACATGATGCAATCTGGGTAGTTGTCGATCGTTTGACCAAGTCAGCACATTTCATTCCTATTCGTAAAGATTTCGCAGTCAGTAAATTAGCGAAACTATTCACCGAGGAGATTGTACGGTTACATGGTACACCCTCCGAAATTATATCAGATAGAGATCCACGGTTCACTTCTCATTTCTGGAGAGGCTTGCATAAAGCTTGGGGAACCAGGCTCAAGCTCAGCACAGCTTTCCATCCACAGACAGACGGTCAGTCAGAGCGTACCATCCAGACCTTAGAGGACATGCTACGCGCCTGTGCATTAGAATGGACAGGACACTGGGATGACTATATTTGCTTAGTCGAGTTTGCCTACAACAACAGTTGGCATGCTAGTATCAAGCGTGCTCCATTCGAGATGTTATACGGCAGAAAATGCCGTGCTCCTATTTGTTGGGATCAGGTTGGGGAACGTTTGATTGAGGGACCAGAATTGATAGAAATGACCAATGAAAAGGTCGCCATCGCTAGGGCAAAACTGCAAGAAGCGCGTACTCGCCAGAAGAGTTACGCCGACAGACATCGCAGAGATCTATCATTTCAGACTGGAGATCGTGTGTTCCTCAAAGTATCACCCGCACGCGGTGTCAGACGGTTCGGCCTCAAAGGCAAACTTAGCCCCCGCTACATCGGACCATTTGAAATCTTTGAACGCGTCGGGGAAGTATCGTATCGGTTGGCGCTGCCGCCTCAGCTTTCACACGTCCACAACGTGTTTCATGTCTCATTGCTCAGGGGGTACAACTATCACGAGCTTCACAAAGTAAATTATCCACTCGATCAGATTCGGGAGGATTTATCCTATATTGAGGAACCCGAAGCGGTTTTAGATCGCCAGGATCGAGTCATGAGAAGGAAGACCATTCCTTTCGTCAAAATCCTGTGGAGGAACCATACCGAGCGGGAGGCCACTTGGGAAACAGAGGAGTCTATACGGACTTCTTATCCTCACTTTCAGTTTTGATTCGGGTATGTCCTTTCAGCTTTTATGTCGTTCAGCTTATCAGCATTTCAGTTTTCATTTCAGTCAGCTTTAATACCTTGTAATTCGGGGACGAATTCTCCTTTTAGAGGGGAAGAATTGTAAAACCCAGTACGGCCGTATTTTAATTCGGGGACGAATTATTTCTTTTAGAGGGGAAGAATTGTAAAACCCGCATTTTAAATCGAGAATTTATAAATACGCGGTTTATTATTAATACGCGGGTCATTTTTTTTTTAGATTAATACGTAGAAAATTTACAACGGAACAACGCGGAAAAAAATATTACAAATAATATTTATTACAAGTATTAATTACAAATTTAAAAAAAAAAAAAATATAATAAAGAAAGAGGGCCGGTTTTTAATTAAAAAAAAAAGAAGAAGGACTTGGGCTTTAGCCCATTTTAGCTACACATAAAACAACCGGGACTCCCTTCTTTCCCATATCACTCGTACAAAAAAAAAAAAAAGAAATAGAATTAGGGTTTGAGTAGCCGCCGGATAAAAAAAAAAAAGAAAAGGGAGTCCGACTATTCATCCTAACAACCAAGGTAATTTCTAATCCCTTTTATTCGGGTTGTTTCTTCTGCCCAGCCTCGAAAAAAAAAGGGGGAATGGTGGTTTTGGTTTACAGCCGCAGCAACAAGAACCCGAGACCTAGAGTCTCGGGGTTGTTTGTTTTGTACAGCCGCAAAGAAAAAAAAAGAAAGGGGGGCGTCGGGTTGGTAACAACAAGGAACCGAGGCCATAAGGTCTCGGTGTGTGTGTGCTGCACGACCCAACCGAGACCACAGCCGGTCTCGGTGGTCCTTTTCTTGCCAAACCCGAGCCACAATTCCTAAGGGTGCGTTTGGTTGTAAAATAGAACAAGCGGGGGGAACTGTTTGGTAAAACAGTGGGAACGAGATACTTAGAGCAGTGGGAAAAGATGGACAGAAATCAAGGAAGTTTTAAAATCATTAGCGACAGTTTAGCGACAGATTTTTCTGTCGCAAAAACTGTTAAGATTTAGACAGTTTTAAGAAACAGTTTTAGCGACAGTTTTTGGTGACACAGAAATTCTGTCACTAATTATATCGGACAGATTTTGTGTATAGATTAATTTGTTAGTCGGTAAGCTTGGAAGTTTTTATAAATGATAAAATAAACATTTTTATGTTATACCTTTTTAATTTAAATTAAGTTGTTTTATAATTATTTAATATATATATATTTTATGTGTATTAAATTATATTATTTCGTTAATATTTAAAAGGGTATATTTTAGAAAACGAATTAAACTATTTAAGAACTTTCTAAATTAAGGAACTTCTATTTTTAGAGAAATGCTTTTATAGAAATATTTACCGTCAGAAAAACGTTGTACGTAGCTATTAGTATAACGTTCATACATTAAAATAAATTATTTTAATGGTCAGATTTAGCCGTAATCATACATATAGAATATCTGAATAAATAAATAAGAAACCAACAAGACCAGTAAAATTTGATAACGGATATCAGTTAACTTATTCGCGTCTTTTAATTATGTAGCACGCGTGAAGCCCGAGTAGTATTCGTTCAGTCTTCCATTCAGTCAGTTACTGGACTAGAGGTACGGATTCCCGTCCTTTCAGTAAGGACTTCCTTTCTTATGCATGATTAGGATTCCCCGTCTGCAGCCAAATGTTTTCCCCAGTATATGTTTAAAGTTATCAGAAATTATGTTTATAAATAAAATAAATTGCCTGAGCCTTATATACAAGCATGATTAGTTTATGTACTAGTTACGGAGGTACCGTAACCACGGCACTAGAGGCACCGGTGTCGTGACTCACATGCAGGAGAGTGATATCCTGCATCGTTCCACTCAGCTCAGCTTGGCCATTTTATCAGTATTATTAGTGGGGCGTATGGATGCATCCTAGGCTATAGTTACAGTTTAGCAGGTGAATGTGGTGTGTGCTCTACATCCTTCACATTGGAGCTGATCCCTCCACCCAGCACAGTTATTTAGAGGTCACCCCTCTATAGCATGACGAGGACACCCCTCCATGTATTCATGCAGCAGTTGATTTAATACATGACCTATATAAGCTCTTGGCAAATTAAAACACAGAAAATGCATGTTTTCAGAATTTATAAGTTATATTTCAGTTTCAGTATATATGAAAGGGTTTATCAGATTTTATGCAGAGTTGTATCACATGTCATATCAGTCTTATAGTGTCATTGTAGTCTTCCATTCCTTTTTCTGTCAGTACATCCTATTCATGCTATATCCGTCCACTGAGCGTTATGCTCAGCCGTAGTTTCCTTTCATGTTTCCAAACGGCAGGTACACAGGGACGATCTTAGGACTGCTAAGAGAGTACGTGCATTGGATGGGAGCTATCCAGACTCCTTTATTTTATGCATACATACTTTACATCTCTTTGGTTGTTGGACATTGTTTCGTCCTTTTTCTTTCAGTACTTAGTCTTTATATTTGGAGCTTATGTTGGACTACCGTTGTTTGATTCCGGTATTTTCCGTATGGTCATTTAATGTTTAATACATTGCCTTGCATGCTTTGATGACACGCCATAAGTACACGTAACGGTCCATTTTCCAAGTGGGGTGTTACACTTATAGTGTTATAAGGAGTCAGTTATTGACTTCTGATCCATTACCAAATGTGAAATTTGCATTTGCTACTCTATCTAGAGTGGAGTCTCATAAGAATAATTTGGTTCATAGGACTTCTGTTAAACCTAACTCCTCTGCTTTTGCTTCTAGACCAACCAATTAGTCTAACAACAGGGCTTCTCAAGGGAGAGGGTTTACCAGAAATACTAATCTGATTTGTAAGTATTGTAATATGAATTTCACACTATTGATAGGTGTTTTGAGCAAAATGGTTATCCACCGGGATTTAAGAAAAACAATTCTAGTGGTGTTAACACTTCTTCTGCTTCTGTTAAGAATGATTAGAATACTGGGAATCCTATGCTCTTTACTCCTAATCAAATTAACACATTAATGGCTTTGATTGGTTTTAAATCTGATGCTAGTGAGCTGCAGTCATGTGCTGCTGGTACTAATGTTTTCTCTAATCATGTGATTAGTTTTGTTACTTGTAGATTTTTTAATTACAATACCAATATAAGTATTTATAAGTACTTATAATACTTATATTGGTTGGATTTTTGATTGCGGTGCTTCTCAACACATGACATTTTCTACTAAACATTTAATTGATGTTCTTAATGTTTCACATTTAAATATTATAGTATCTCATCCTAATGGTACTGTTGAATTGGTTAATTTGTTGGCAATTATAATTTGACAGATAAAATTGTTTTAATGTAACACCCCATTTTGATAATGGAAATGTCACATGCAATTATGGCGTGTCATCAAAGCATACAAGGAAAAATGTCTAAACATTACTTGACCATAAAAGGAAAATACCGGAATCAAACATCGGTAGTCCAAATGTAAAGCTCATCACACACAAACATAGCATAATAAAGGAAATGACTAAACAATGTCCATAGAAAATGTATCATAAGAAAGGAAATGCATAAAGTAGAGAAGGCTAGACATCTTCTAGTCCATATGCACGTACTCTTAGTGTCTACGAGCGTCCCTGAGTACCTGCTGTTTTGGGAAGATAGAAAAGGAAAACGGCTGAGCAATACGCTCAGTGCACGGATGTACAATAAAGCATGAATAGGATAAGCATATAACATATAACAGCGGAAGAAAAGTAAGTCCCGAGTAACCTGGTTAAGTCTTGATAAAACTGGTTTTATAGTTTGAAAAGTCTTATGTTTATCTTGTAAAAACTGTTATCTTATTTTACCATTAGCCAATATAGGTCATGAAAATCCACCGTGCATGAATACTTGGAGGGGTGACCTCATCATGCAAATTAGAGGGGCTGCCTTTAATTTAATATACTGGTTTTTGAGTAGGAGGGATCAGCTCCTTGTGAAGGATGCAAGGCACACACCACATTCACCATGAAATCCTGACTGAAAACATGTAACTAGGATGCACTCATACGCCCCACATGATAAATATAATATAAATGGTCAAAAGCTGAAGGGACGCCACGAGCAATCACTCCGCCGTGGTGAAGTCATAACATCAGTGCCTCTAATGTTATGGTTATGGTACCTCCATAACTAGGTGAAACTGGTCATGATGTATATGGCTATAGGTATTCTTAATTAAACATAAGCAAATCAAACACGTAACTTATACTACGGGAAAACATTTGGCTGCATACGGCGAATCCTAATAAGGAAAGAATGTCCATACTGAAAGGACGGGAATCCGTACCTTATGTCCAGTGAACGAAGAAGATGAACTGGGAGGAATCCTACTTCCGTATCACTAGTGCTACATAAATACATACATAAATAAGTATCTGCTTACTAAATATGTAGTTGGTTTTATGTCATGTCTTAGCTTATTTTATGTGTTCTTACCATATTTTACTATTTAAAGCCTTAAACTGTGTTTATCTTATATTTTGTTTAATCTCATTAAGTATTTCTGATATTTCATGTATTATTATACTTACTGTGTAATAATAAGTAACTTTCCAAAAATAGCAGGTTTCCAAAAATAGAAAGTTTCCAAAAATAGAAAGTTTCCAAAAATAGAATTACTGCTTAAAATAAATAAGTTTCTAAAAATAGAAGGCTTCCATAAATAGATTAGTTGTCTTATTTAATTAAGTTTCTAAAAATAGAAAGTTTCCATAATTAGAAATAAGCTGGTTAAATAAGCTAAGTATATAAGCCTAAGTGTTTTTCATGATTATTTTCTAAGTCATATGATATAATGTATAGTTTAATAATTATTTCATGTAATTAAATTAAACTATAGGTTAAAATATTTAATTAAAGTATAACATGTTTTTAATTAAATAAAGTTAAATACTTAGGTTAAAACATGTATTATGATTTATTAATAATATAACCTAAGTCATGTTAATTAATTAATTATAACCATGGTTTTTAAATAACTAATTAATTATAAGTCTAAAATATAAAAATACTTAGGTTAATTATTTTCATGATTATTAATAATTAAAATAACCTAAGTCATGTTATTAAATTAATCATGTCATTTTATTAATTTAATTTTAACATAAGATCATAAAAACATAAAAAAACTAACATACACCATGAACCGGATCTAGACTAAAAACCATGAACCGGACATGAAATCGACACCGTACCCCGAACCAAATCGGGGTACCCCTTGTCTTGATGCTGCCGTGGAACCCACACCAACCAACCGGGACCATATGGTCTCGGTGGTGGTCGGATGGCCAAACCGAAACCCTCTCGGGTTCGGTGTAGGCTGCGGCCAAAACAAACACCCCTTAAAACATTACCTTTGATTTTATTAAATCCCAATTCATGTTAGATCTAAGATTTTAATTAGGTTTTTATAAAAACATAACATGTTCTTAATTAATAAAAGATCAAATCAAAAGAAAAAGGTTTAAAAAGGATTTACCAAATACGTGGATCAAAAGAACGAAGAACAAACACGAACACCAACAAGAATTCCAAGATCCAAGATCAACAAACACCCCCTTTTGGTGTTTTGAAGGTGGCGGCCAAAAAGAAGAAGAAGAGGAGGGTTTAGGTTTTCTGTAAATCTTCTGTAAAACAATTTTGAGTAGTGTAAATATTCCTTAACCCCTTTTAGTAAAAATACAAATGGGCTTGGCCCATTTGCTCCTTGTAGCCGCGGGTAGGGGCCCCACATGGGGTACCCGTACCTTTTTCCGTGCCTCGACGTTTAGTTATTCGTTCATGATTATTTGTGTTCGCGTTTTATGTGTTCACGTTACGTAATTATCGTGATCTAATATATTTATTTACGCTCGTAATAAATATATATACGTAATTAATAATAGTTCGTGTTTTAATTCCGTTCATGATTTCATGATCGCATGTTCGTGATTAATTATTGTCAAATAATTATTACATGCTCGTGCGTAGTAAATACTTATCGTGTTCTAACACGTACGTAATACGTAAAATCCTAACACGTAATCGTAATCATGCTATATTAGGAAAGTTTTAATCTAGTACGTACGATCTTAAGGGTACTATTCATGGTAAAAGCATGCGGGTTTTACAACTCTTCCCCCCTAAAAAGAATAATCCGTCCCCGAATTATAGATAAAGTAGACTGGAAAAAAAGAACATACCCGAATTCAAAATATGAAATGAGGGTAAGAAGCCCGGATAGACTCCTCTGTTTCCCAAGTGGCTTCCCGCTCGGTATGATCCCTCCATAGAATTTTGATGAATGGAATCGTCTTCTTTCTCATGACTCGTTCTTGTCTGTCAAGAACTCGTTCGGGTTCTTCTATAAAAGTGAGATCTTCACGTATCTGCTCCAGTGGATATTGAACCATGTGAAGGGGGTGATACTGGTACCCTCTGAGTAAGGACACATGAAACACATTGTGCACATGCGAAAGCTGCGGAGGTAACGCCAATCGGTAAGATACTTCACCGACTCGTTCAATGATATCAAACGGTCCGATGAAACGAGGACTGAGCTTCCCTTTAATCCCGAAGCGTCTAACACCACGTGCCGGCGAAACCTTAAGGAAGACGTGATCTCCTACGCTAATATGTATTTCCCTACGATGCTTATCGGCGTAACTCTTCTGACGTGACCGTGCTTCCTGAATTTTCTGCCTAGCTACTTCGATCTTCTCATTGGTCATCTCTATAATTTCTGGTCCTTCAAGTGTTCGCTCCCCCACCTGATCCTAGCAGACTGGGGCGCGACACTTTCTGCCATACAACATCTCAAAAGGAGCACACTTGATACTTGCGTGCCAACTGTTGTTGTATGCAAACTCCACCAAATAGATGTAATCGTCCCAATCACCCGTCCATTCCAACGCACATGACCTCAACATATCTTCCAATGTCTGAATGGTTCGCTCCGACTGTCCGTCCGTTTGAGGATGAAAAGCCGTGCTAAGCTTAAGTTGTGTACCCCAAGCTCTCTGCAAACTCTTTGATAGGTGTGTAAACACCCATCCTTTTTACCACTTAATTACAATAATAACCGAGCAAAAACGTGTATTTTATGTCTTTTATGTCGGAATTATGCGTGGTTTGTGTTTTTGTTGTGCTTTAGGACGAAAAGGTGAAAAGTGGAGAAAACACGGGCATTCACGGGCTTTTATCGAAGAAAAAGACGAAAGACGAAGTCAAGAAGCCAAGAGTGCAAAAAGAACGGAAGTCCAAGACCAATTCTGAAGATTTATCGAAGAAAAAGTCAAAAGACGGAAGTTTATCAAAAGCCGAAAAACTCAAGTCTAATTTATTGAAGAATTAAAAGACGAGTTCAAAGAAATCCCGAGCCAAAAGTCATTAAAGTCCAAGATTAAAGAAAATTTAAAGGCTTAAGGACTAATGGTGCAATTAACAAAGAGATTAAGAATGAAGGACTAAGCATGCAATTAAGGAGAAAGGAAAGATGGGAGGAAGCTTCCTAAGCACCCCTTAACCCTCCCCTATATATAGATTAGATCTTAATCATTTTCATTTTGTTGGCTAATAGTGACAATTAGTTCTTCCATTTTTAATTACCTTGTCATTTAAATACTTGTCAAATTTAAATTCTTGTCTTGCACCTTAATTACCATTTAATTTCAAGTAAGTTTTTCTTTTAATTCTTGTTAATCTTTATCTTTATCTTGTTAATCTCATTCTACCTTTCTTAATCTTTGATTCTTATTGTTTATGTTCATGTTCATGTGCTTATTTTTCTTATTTTGATCAAGTGGGTTTTGTTTATTTTGATTAAGTTTTGTAAGTTTGATTGTTTTGGATTGATTGTTTATGCTTAATAGATGTTTTGTTATTAGTTTGGTTTAATCTTGTGGTTAATTTTGGCTTAAGTTTGATTTAATTCGTATTATCTCTTTTTCCTTGTTCTTCGGTATTTGTTACTGTAACTTTCCAGGTTTTGAGCTTTCCCAGTATTCCGAGTTAAGGAGTTTAAGAGTACTCTATTCGGAACTTTTTTTATTCCGTATAAAGGTCCTAAAAGGTTGTCCATGCGGAATATTTGATATTCCGCGTAAGGAGGACATTCCGAGTAGAGGCAGTATATTCCGCATAGGTTGACATTCCGAATAGGCCAGGTATTCAGCATAGAGAACTTATTCCGCATGGTGGTTTATTCGGCATAAGCTTGGGTATTCCGCATAAGAGGTATATTCCGCATAGGCCTAATATTCCGAGTGGGGTAATATTCCGCATTGTGGTTTATTCCGCATAAGCCTGATATTCAGCATAGGGGTGTTATTCTGAGTTGCCATTATTCCGAATAGGCTGCATTGTTCCGAATAGAGGGTATTATTCCGGATAGGTGACATATTCCGAGTAAGCCTAATATTCCGAATAGGGTTTATTCCGGATAGGGTCAATTTTCAGTTTCTTTCATTTTAGTCTTTAATTTTTTTTAATTTTGAGCTTTATTTTTCTCGCCTTTTTACTTAGTCGCACTTTACGTTTAATTGCCTTAGATTTATTTTACGCTTGCCTTAGTTTAAGTTTTAGTTTTAGTTGCGTTTTAAGTTTGCCTTTGTTAGATTTAAGTTTGCGGTATTTACATTTAGTGCCTTTTAATTTTAGCCTCACTTTTAATTACTTGCACCATTTATTTTAATTAGACTTAGATTTTCATTACTGCACTTTTACTTTAATTGTTTTTGCACACTTAATATACTACAACGACACACTTTTGTTTCGACAAAGACAGCTGAGTCGCATAGTTAACGCAGTTTTTCAATTCGAAGAGACATACTAAAACGAACTTTAATTTTTATACGGGGTGTCAAAAGCCTTGTATCAAATGGCGCCGCTGCCGGCTCTTTTCGTAAAGATTAACAGTTTTCTGTGAGAGACGCGTTGCTTTTTGGGATCCGTTCACTTGTGAGCGTTATTTTTCTTGCATAAAAATTTCAAAAAAAAAACCATAAAAATTAAAAATTGTTAAAAATACATAAAAATTAAATTTCAAAAATCCAAAAAGATCTTATTTTTATTATGTATATATATTGTCTTTGTGTTTGGTTTCTTTTTCTTTTGCATTTTCAGGTGTATGCGTACTAGATCTTCTAATTATCAAGAGCCCGAGACTCAAGAAGATTTAAGTATGTCAGGTGTTAACAACAATAATCATCCACCACACCTCAACAATAACAACAATGTTCTTCCACAGCCCGATCTTCGAACAATGGAGGAGCTTTGACAACCTACCATGTTTGGACGAGGAGGACCGATTGCGCCGATGCAAATCAACGCTCCGGAGTTTTCGTTGAAGCACCACATGATTCAGTAAGTGCAAACTAACCCATTCCGTGGATTGCCTGATGATGATGCCAACAAACACCTCGACAAGTTCATTACAATCACCCAAAGCATGAAGTTGCCTGGTGCCACAATGGATGTTCTTCGCCTACAACTCTTCCCACATACTTTATCACATCATGCCGAGAAATGGTTTGATCGTCTCCCGAAGAATTCTATTCACACTTGGGATGACATGACTCAACGCTTTTTGTCGCACTACTTTCCACCATCCATGGTCACAAGCCTTCGCAATCAAATCAGCGGTTTCATGCAAGACCCTGATGAGTCTCTTTTTGATGCTTGGGAAAGATATAATGTCTTGATTGATCGTTGTCCAAACCACAACATGCTCCCTGTGACCTTAATTGATACTTTCTACAACGGTTTGACTTTTCATGATCGTGATACGATTAATGCAGCCGCCGGTGGCACATTCATGAAAAGGAGACCCGAGGAGTGTAGAGAGCTTATTGAGAACATGACTACTCACCACAAAAACTGGGATTCCTCTGCTTCTTCAAGGACCAACCCGAGAGTCAATGTTTCTTCCACTTCAGCAAACCCTGAGATGACCGAACTCACCCGCATGATGACTGAAATGAGCAAAAGTATCACGCTTCTCGCTTCAAACCAACAACAACAACAAGTTAAAGCGGTTGCTAATCCTTGTGAAACATGCGGCGGTCCTCACTCATACACCGATTGTCCTTCTACTCAAGGAAATCCGGAAAATGTATATGCAGCTTATGGTAATTATTCACCGGAAAATTACCAAGCTCGACCTCAAGGGGATAGAAATTTGCTGAGTTACCGGTCCAACAACTACCTTTCACCCGGTTTTTCTCCTCAAAACCAAAACCCCGCCAACAACTACACTAGAAGTAACCAAATCCCACCAAGAGCTTCTAATCCTTATCACCCACCCGCTCAACAAACCCCACCAAGTAATCCGGATGTTGAAGCCATAATGAGAACCCACGGTGAGCAAATCAAGAATCTTCAGAGCCAAATTATCAATCTGAAAGGAGATATCACAAAGCAAGGAAATAAGATTAGATCCGAGCTTCGAGATAATATCCAATCTTCCTTCAGCAATCAAACAAATGATTTGAAGAATATGCTTGCTAGTTTCTTGCCCTCAACTCAACCTTCTACTTCAAGTTCTCTACATTCTAACACCGTCACCAATCCGCGAGCAAATGTGAGTGCTATTACTACTCGTAGTGGAATTACCATTGTCGATCCACCAATCCCGCCACCATCATCTACACCTCCTCCACCACCATTTATCCCTACTCCTCCTACACCTAGTATTAGTGCACCATTACCGTCTCCGCCTCGTCATGACGATGTCTCTAGGAAGGACCCTTCAACATCTCAACCTTTACCTACACCTGCACCTTCACCACCCAAACCCAATATCCCTTATCCCTCTCGTTTAGGCAAGACCAAAATGCTAACCAACACACGCTTAAATGAAAACTGCTCTGCAGTTATTCTTAAAGAACTTCCGGAAAAGCTTGGAGATCTCGGTCGTTTTGTGTTGCCTTTTTCAACAAAACTGAAGAATTTACTGCCCTTGCTGATCTCGGGGCCAGTATTAATCTTATGCCTTTGAGTGTTTGGAAAACACTATCATTGCCCGACCTTACTCCAACAAAGATGACTCTTGAACTTGCAAACCGCACTCTCGCTTACCCCGTTGGTATAGCCGAAGACGTGTTCATCAAAGTTGGCACATTTACTTTCCCGGTCGATTTTGTTGTTGTTGATTATGAAATGGACCCTCGTATTCCTTTAATACTTGGTCGGCCATTCTTGAGAACCGGACGAGCTTTAGTAGATGTGGCCGAAGGTGAGTTAATCTTAAGAGTCGGGAATGATGCACAAGTTTTCAAAATGGAGAAGCTTATAGATAAATCCTTTGGAGGCCGAGAAACAGTGAATATGATTAATGTGCATGATGACTTCGTCGTCTAAAACAATCCGCTATTCGATTCTTGCATCGATAATCCACTTTTTCATGATGATGTGGATGATTCTCGCCCCAATTTGGACGCTTCTCCCATTAATGATTCTCCACCGGTCTTTGATGCTTATGATGATGATGATTCTAGCTCAGATTCAGATGATTTTGATGATTGTACTTCTGAGTATCCCGAGCTGCCCACATATGATGATTTTGATGAGGCCGATACTCTTTCGAGCGATTCTTCTTACGATGAAGATCCTCCATCATCACTCGATCCTACTTTGGACGATTACTCATTTGAGGAAGACTTCTCTACGTTTCTCAACACATACTTACCTCATGAGAGTGATGCTCCTCCTTATGATTTTGAAGATTATCGTCTTGATCCTACTTTGGATTTGAAGAACATTCTTTCTAAGGAGAAGAAACCGGTCGACACCAATATCCGCAGCACATATGGGTTAACACCTCTTTGTCCCCCTTCTGAGGACGAGGTTGTGCTTCTTCGCGGATCTTCTTCCCATTCTGCTGAGCCTGAGTGCTATTTTCCCCTAAAGGAAAAGGTGTTCGACCCCGGTATTGTTATTTTGCAGCCATCTCAGTATCCACCTGATGAAATAAAAGGAAATATCTTTGGAATTATTGGAAATCTGCTTGCACCACTTCACCCTTGCTTCCACCGTGCTCCATCGCTGCTTAAGGGAACCTTGCCTACTCTTCTTTGGCTTGCCTTGTTCGCCTTAAGCTTGTGCTATTTGATGGACGAAAACTATGTCTTTGATCCTGGTGGATATGTTTCATGCTTCTTCCTATGATGATCAAGGTCGAGTCAGGCTCACGACTCGGTAATCAAAAACCAAGCGCTTCTTGGGAGGCAACCCATGCATCTATCTTTTAGCTTTCTTTATCCTAAGTGTAGGGGAGACCCGTTGGTTTGCTATTTCCTCTCCTCTCCTCTCTTAATCAGGGATTCGAGCTTCAATGATCCACTCTTGATGATTCTCGACGACCCGTGATTCTGTGACCACTTCTTCAAGGTTCTATCCTAAACTCTTTTCGATTCACTATTTTATATTTTCTCAATATTAAAATAGGAATCTCTTTAGTAGTCTTTTCCTTAGCGAGATTTAAACAAAGTGCACAATGTCCTAAGTGTAGGGGAGTTTACTCCCACATGCTTAAACATTGAGGACAATGTTTATCTTAAGTGTAGGGGGGACTTCTATCGAAGTTAAGTGGCCTTTACCTTGTATTTGTCCTCATTTTAACCGGAAAATCAATTTTTCGACATTTTTCAAAATTTTTGATCTATTTTGGCCTATTAGTTTTTCCTTTTGTATAGTTATTTTCTTTCCTTATTAGAATAAATTTTTAATAAAGTGGTTTTAATTTTCAAACGTTGTGAATCTTTTGACTCAACCCGAGTTTACTTATCTAAGTTACTCTAGCTAGTATCCTTAACGTGTTTAAGTCAAGTTTTGCTAGGCTTTTATATAGGGAGCTATCAAACGCGAAAGTCTTAACTCTCACGGGTTAAGAACAAGAACTTTTCGCAAGTTCCTATAATTGATCCTAGAGAGTCGTTTATCAAGGGAACTTTAAAACGCGATTTCTAAACTTGAAAAAGTCTAAGAATTTGCAAGATCCTATAGGCGACTCGAAAACCCAAAACTTTGATTTGATAGGCTAAGCATCCACGAGTCTCATTACTTGAGATTTTAAACTGTGGAGAACGAGAGATGATAGAGTCAATTATAAGTTTGGTATTCTTTCGTGAATTTATGTGAGTTAATTATAAGCCTATTCTCCCATCGCTTGCTAATAAATTTATCTGTAATAAATAAGGTTGTACGATTTGAAAAGTTACTTAGCTTCTAGCCCAAGATCGTTTAAAAGTTGCTCGGTATGGATTAGAGTTCATAGCCAAGGCATAACTTATTGAAGCGGGATGCGAAGATTGGCGAGTCCAAAAAGGTCATAACAAGGCATGAGGGCTATATTTTGTTGCTAAAGATCCAAAGTGATGTGAAGAATCATTTATTGAAAATCAATATGAAGGATCGAGACACACGACGAAAAGCAAAAACTCCCCAAAAGTCATGGAGAAGTGTATCCGAAAAGACCCTAGCAAGGTATGAGGATAAATAGATCCAAGTCAAAAAGGAGGCGGATCGTTGTATATCAAAGTCCAAAATAAAGATTGGAGAAAAATGAAGAAGTCGTGGTCCAAGTATGAATCTCTCAAAACGTCAAGTGAAGAAATTCCATTATGAAGAGAAGACCATAATTTTGTGAACGTCTCTCAAGGTTTGAAGTATGAAGTCGCTGCCAAATATCTGTCCGAGAAAGGTCTCAAATCGCGAAACGAGTTATGCCAAGATATGAACTTTATGAGGTCCCGAGAAGCAGTTTTAAAAGATTTTGTCCTTTAGCTAACTATTGATTAAATCGTTCACTTTATTTTCGGCCTTAATAAATTATCGAAATAAGTCAGAAATGCATCCTCGTGATCATTCAAAACAATAATAAAATATAAGAGATACCCCTAGGAATAAGGGAGTCTAAGTGAATAATTGGCCCACATGAGTTCGTGTTAGTTTACTAACTTATAATAACAATGATCTCGTTTTTAAGCTTGGTTTGGAGAAAGTGAAAACTTGAGGATGATGATTATTCATGACATTTCCAAAACCCAAGGTATGCTTTTGATTTCTTTACTTTAATGTTTATATTTTTCTATCTCTTTAATATAGGCCACTATGGATTGATTATGATGAAAAGTGTAAACGTGCTTTGTAACTAATGCATTGCATGAGGACATTGCAATGGTCAAGTGTAGGGGATTTGATAGGTGTGTAAACACCCATCCTTTTTACCACTTAATTACAATAATAACCGAGCCAAAACGTGTATTTTATGTCTTTTATGTCGGAATTATGCGTGGTTTGTGTTTTTGTTGTGATTTAGGACGAAAAGGTGAAAAGTGGAGAAAACACGGGCATTAACGGGATTTTATCGAAGAAAAAGACGAAAGACGAAGTCAAGAAGCCAAGAGTGCAAAAAGAACGGAAGTCCAAGACCAATTCTGAAGATTTATCGAAGAAAAAGTCAAATGACGGAAGTTTATCAAAAGCCGGAAAACTCAAGTCTAATTTATTGAAGAATTAAAAGACGAGTTCAAAGAAATCCCGAGCCAAAAGTTATTAAAGTCCAAGATTAAAGAAGATTTAAAGGCTTAAGGACTAATGGTGCAATTAACAAAGAGATTAAGAAGGAAGGACTAAGCATGCAATTAAGGAGAAAGGAAAGAGGGGAGGAAGCTTCCTAAGCACCCCTTAACCCTCCCCTATATATAGATTAGATCTTAATCATTTTCATTTTGTTGGCTAATAGTGACAATTAGTTCTTCCATTTTTAATTACCTTGTCATTTAAATACTTGTCAAATTTAAATTCTTGTCTTGCACCTTAATTACCATTTAATTTCAATTAAGTTTTTCTTTTAATTCTTGTTAATCTTTATCTTGTTAATCTCATTCTACCTTTCTTAATCTTTGATTCTTATTGTTTATGTTCATGTTCATGTGCTTATTTTTCTTATTTTGATCAAGTGGTTTTTGTTTATTTTGATTAAGTTTTGTGAGTTTGATTGTTTTGGATTGATTGTTTATGCTTAATAGATGTTTTGTTATTAGTTTGGTTTAATCTTGTGGTTAATTTTGGCTTAAGTTTGATTTAATTCGTATATCTCTTTTTCCTTGTTCTTCGGTATTTGTTACTATAACTTTCCAGGTTTTGAGCTTTCCCAGTATTCCGAGTTAAGGAGTTTAAGAGTACTCTATTCGGAACCTTTTTTATTCCGTATAAAGGTCCTAAAAGGTTGTCCATGCGGAATATTTGATATTCCGCATAAGGAGGACATTCCGAGTAGAGGCAGTATATTCCGCATAGGTTGACATTCCGAATAGGCCAGGTATTCAGCATAGAGAACTTATTCCGCATGGTGGTTTATTCCGCATAAGCTTGGGTATTCCGCATAAGAGGTATATTCCGCATAGGCCTAATATTCCGAGTGGGGTAATATTCCGCATTGTGGTTTATTCCGCATAAGCCTGATATTCAGCATAGGGGTGTTATTCCGAGTTGCCATTATTCCGAATAGGCTGCATTGTTCCAAATAGAGGGTATTATTCCGGATAGGTGACATATTCCGAGTAAGCCTAATATTCCGAATAGGGTTTATTCCGGATAGGGTCAATTTTCAGTTTCTTTCATTTTAGTCTTTAATTTTTTTAATTTTGAGTTTTATTTTTCCCGCCTTTTTACTTAGTCGCACTTTACGTTTAATTGCCTTAGATTTATTTTACGCTTGCCTTAGTTTAAGTTTTAGTTTTAGTTGCGTTTTAAGTTTGCCTTTGTTAGATTTAAGTTTGCGTTATTTACATTTAGTGCCTTTTAATTTTAGCCTCACTTTTAATTACTTGCACCATTTATTTTAATTAGACTTAGATTTTCATTACTGCACTTTTACTTTAATTGTTTTTGCACACTTAATATACTACAACGACACACTTTTGTTTCACCAAAGACAGCTGAGTCGCATAGTTAACGCAGTTTTTCAATTCGAAGAGACATACTAAAACGAACTTTAATTTTTATACGGGGTGTCAAAAGCCTTGTATCAATCTTCCAAAAGCGCGAAGTGAATCGAGGATCTCTGTCTGAGACGATGCTGGATGGTGCACCGTGGAGTCTCATGATCTCTCTTCTGTACGTATCTGCGAGTTTACTTACCGGATCTTCCTTGCGGATCGGTAAGAAATGAACTGATTTGGTAAGTCGATCTACGATAACCCAAATTGCATCGTGCTTCCTCTTGGTAGGCGGAAGACCAGTAACAAAATCCATGGTGATTTTGTCCCACTTCCACTCTGGAATATCTAACGGTTGAAGGAGACCGCCAGATCGCTGATGCTCGATCTTAACCTGCTGGCAGGTAAGACATTTGGAGACGTAAGTGGCCACATCCTGTTTCATACCACTCCACCAAAAGTACTGCTTGATGTCATGGTACATCTTAGTCGAACCAGGATGTATAGAGAATGGGGAGCTATGGGCTTCAGCTAACAAAGCTTCCCGGAGTTCTTGGTCATCAGGAACACAAAGTCTCGTGCCCTGCCATACGATACCTTCTGCATCTACTCTGAATTCTGTCTATTTCTCCAAATTCTGTACTATCGCCCAGATTTCTCCGTCATCCTTCTGGGCTTCCTTGATCTTAGAGAGTAACTCGGGTTCTACTCTAAGATTAGCCCAGTAACCGTGCTATCCACGTACCATGATCTCGATGTCTAGTCGCTCCAAGTTTCTTATGATTTCCTCTTCGATTTTAATGCCATTGATCATTCCGGACTTCCTGCTAAGAGCATCTGCTACTACATTTGCCTTTCCGGGATGATACTGTAGATTAATGTCATAATCCTTCAACAGCTCTAACCATCTCCTCTGCCTCATGTTCAATTCACGTTGAGTGAAGATATACTTCAGGCTCTTGTGGTCCGTGAAAATGTCACATGATTCTCCATATAAGTAGTGCCTCCATATCTTCAATGCAAGCACCACAGCTGCAAGTTCCAGGTCATGCGTGGGGTAATTTTCCTCATAAGGCTTAAGCTGCCATGAAGCGTATGTGATCACTTTCCCATGTTGCATGAGAACACAGCCAAGTCCCTTCCCCGATGCATCGCTGTAGATTTGAAATCCACCCGTACCAGATGGTAGAGTAAGAATAGGTGCAGATACTAGCTTCTGCTTCAGGTCTTCAAACTCTTCTCTCGATCTTCAGTCCAGACGAATTTCTCCCCTTTCCGCATCAGTTTGGTCAATGGTAGTGCTAGGCGGGAAAAGTTCTCCACGAACCTACGGTAATAGCCAGCAAAGCCTAAGAAACTGCGGACTTCCGTCGCTGATGTCGGCCTTGGCCACTTAGTAATGGCCTCAACCTTCGCTGGATCCATAGTGATTCCTTCTGCTGATACAATGTGACCTAAGAATGCCACCTTGTCTAACCAGAACTCACACTTAGAGAATTTAGCATACAGTTGCTTCTGGCGAAGAATCTGTAGTACTGTACGAAGATGGTCTTCGTGTTCCTCCTTGGACTTTGAGAAAATCAGGATGTCATCGATGAATACAATGACGAACTTGTCCAGAAATTCATGGAAGATTCTGTTCATCAAATCCACGAACACTACTGGAGCATTTGTCAGGCCAAATGGCATAACTACAAACTCGTAGTGGCCATAACGGGTACGAAAGGCAGTCTTAGCGATGTCCTGCTCCTTGACCCGTAGTTGATGATAGCCTGGCCTAAGATCAATCTTGGAGAAGTGTTTGGCCCCTTGGAGTTGGTCAAATAGATCGTCAATGCGTGGCAGTGGATATCTATTCCGAATGGTAATCTTGTTGAGCTCGCGCTAGTCTACACAAAGACGCATACTGCCGTCCTTCTTCTTAACGAACAAGACCGGTGCGCCCATGGAGATGAGCTCGGTCGAATAAAACCTCGTTCAAGAAGTTCTTGCAGTTGATCCTTCAGCTCCTTCAGCTCTATGGGAGCCATGCGATAAGGAGCTTTGGAGATTGGTTCAACTCCTGGAATAAGCTCGATACTGAATTCCACTTCTCGTGCAGGTGGTATGCTCGGAAGTTCTGCTGGAAAAACATCTTGGAATTCCGACACTATAGGTTGATCCTGAATTGATGGGATTCAACATCCATTTCGTGAACCGTAGCTAGATAACCCTCGCAGCCATGTGACAGTAGTACACGCGCTTGCAGGGTAGATATGACTTGTACAGACCGTCCGGGTATGAACCCGTTATGAATGTACTCTAATGCATTAACATCACCGAAGATAACTCGATATGAATGGCATTCTATGGTAGCATGATGCTTGGATAGCCAATCCATGCCCAAAATCATGTCGAAGTCATTCATGTCCAGCGGAAGTGCGTCAACAGGTCGAACCTTATCGTCAAATTCTAGGGGAAGACTCTTGTATACATGAGTGATTAATACAGAGTCCCTCAAAGGCGTGGAAATAGTAAGCCTATTTTCTAGTGGCAAGGGAGGCATCCTAATGTTCTTAGCATAAGCAGTAGGAATAACCGAGTGAGTAGCACCCGTATCGAAAAGAACACATGCAGCTTGACCATACATATACAAGATTCCAGTGATGGTACCTGTAGACTTGTTGGCCTGGTCTCGAGATGTCGTGTAGACACGCCCGGTAGTAGGAGGCGGCTTGGTATCAGCATGTCCTGATGTATCCTCCATCTCGCCCTTACGGCAATCCTTCATAATATGGCCAGGAAGACCAACTTGAAGCACGCGTCAGTATTACGGCGACATGGTCCTGGGTGCCTACGGTGGCAAGTAGAGCAAAGAGGATGAGTGAATCCTCCAACAGGTGCTCTGGCTGGCTGGGAACCTGATAAAACATTTTACATAAGACGTAATAATTGGGTACAAAGGACAAAGCGGATAATCGTAAGATTGAATACCAGTGATAGCTGGACGGCTAGTCTGCGAACCTCTCTGGTTCTGGCCCCTACCGTTTCCATGGTTCCTAATAGAAGTTTTGCTAGAGTGTCAGAATATGAGTTATAACATGAAATCATAAGGAAATGCGTAAGTATTAGGACCTGCTGCTGTTGGAGTGTCCAGCGTTGTTACGGTAATTATCATTACCGCCACGCCTATCCGTAGCAGAACGGTCGTTAGTCTGACCGTTTCCCTTGGGCTGATGAGGCTGCTGCTGAGTAGCCGACTGAGACCGGTCCCCAGTTTTCTGCCTAGAAGATACATTTAAAGAGATGAATAATTGACATGTATGGAAAGTATACGGATTGATCACCGCTTGAATACGACACTAGATTGTTTGCGACCGATGTGCGAACAACCCATCTAAAGTGATGTGCCTGCTCTTCAGGAGTACCTGCTGCCGCACCAAGGAAACCAGCTAAGCGAAGAAAGCGTTGCATGAACTCATTGCTATTCTCCCCAGCTCTCTGTCGGATCCCATGGTACTCTCTCTTGAGCTTGTCCTGCTCAGCCTTGGGAAAGAACTGCTCCATCACCCTGTCCTTGAACTGAGCCCAAGTCAAACCAGCAACCCACTCGTCACCACCTTCAGACTGCATCAATGCTAACCACCAGTTTAGCACATCGCCTTCGAACTGATAGCATGCCAACCTCGCCTTGTATGCGGGGTCACAACCCATAGCATTGAAAATCTTCTCGATGTGAGCCAACCAGCTTTCAGCATCGCTGGGGCTATCTGTCTTCTCAAAAGCTCGAGGGCGGAGCTTGTTGAATCTCTCCAGCCATACTGCTAATGTCACTGGAGGAGGAGGAGGTGCCTGATTATGCTACTGATTGTTGGCAGCTTGAACTTCAGCCCTGATGTCATTCCTCAGTTGAGGAAGCAAAGCTCGCATAGCAGCTTGAATTGCAGCATTAAGCTGTTCCTGTTCGCGTGTGAGAACCATCTGACAGTATAACATAAAACATATGATTAAACAGATCAAAACATAAAATATATATACATGAAAAAAATTTATACTAAAATTTCACGAGAAAAATTTTATGCAAGATAATTTTTGTTTATGAATGCATGATGCAGTTTTATGAAAACTTTTGTATGCTCGAGAGTGAACGCCTCTGGTCAGTTCACCCAAAACAAAAGACATAGCGAGGGGACGCCTATGGGTCGGTCCCAAATTAAAAAGTTTCGAATAAACACATGCGACTAAATAGGACAAGTCTTGTACCAACCATTACTTAGTCAAAAATCTGCGACAATGACATGTATATGTATGCTTAAAAATGATGAATGCATGAAAACAACTGTCAGTTCTAGGAAGACCGTAGTGACTACCCACTAATCACAGGTCATATTTGAGAGCCTACAGGTCGAAGCCTTGGCTCTGATACCATAATTGTAACACCCCATTTTGATAATGGAAATGTCACATGCAATTATGGCGTGTCATCAAAGCATACAAGGAAAAATGTCTAAACATTACTTGACCATAAAAGGAAAATACCGGAATCAAACATCGGTAGTCCAAATGTAAAGCTCATCACACACAAACATAGCATAATAAAGGAAAGGACTAAACAATGTCTATAGCAAATGTATCATAAGAAAGGAAATGCATAAAGTAAAGAAGGCTAGACAGCTTCCAGTCCATATGCACGTACTCTTAGTGTCTACGAGCGTCCCTGAGTACCTGCCATTTTGGGAACATAGAAAAGGAAAACGGCTGAGCAATACGCTCAGTGCACAGATGTACAATAAAGCATGAATAGGATAAGCATATAACATATAACAGCGGAAGAAAACTAAGTCCCGAGTAACTTGGTTAGGTCTTGATAAAACTGGTTTTATAGTTTGAAAAGTCTTATGTTTATCTTGTAAAAACTGTTATCTTATTTTACCATTAGCCAATATAGGTCATGAAAATCCACCGTGCATGAATACTTGGAGGGGTGACCTCATCATGCAAATTAGAGGGGCTGCCTCTAATTTAATATACTGGTTTTTGGGTAGGAGGGATCAGCTCCTTGTGAAGGATGCAAGGCTCACACCACATTCACCATGAAATCCTGACTGAAAACATGTAACTAGGATGCACCCATACGCCCCACATGATAAATATAATATAAATGGCCAAAAGCTGAAGGGACGCCACGAGCAATCACTCCGCCGTGGTGAAGTCATAACATCAGTGCCTCTAATGTTATGGTTATGGTACCTCCATAACTAGGTGAAACTGGTCATGCATGTATATGGCTATAGGTATTCTTAATTAAACATAAGCAAATCCAACATATAACTTATACTACGGGAAAACATTTGGCTGCATACGGGGAATCTTAATAAGGAAAGAATGTCCATACTGAAAGGACGGGAATCCAAACCTTATGTCCAGTGAACGAAGAAGATGAACTGGGAGGAATCCTACTTCCGTATCACTAGTGCTACATAAATACATACATGAATAAGTATCTGCTTACTAAATACGTAGCTGGTTTTATGTCATGTCTTAGCTTATTTTATGTGTTCTTACCATGTTTTACTGTTTAAAGCCTTAAACTGTGTTTATCTTATATTATGTTTAATCTGATTAAGTATTTCTGATATTTCATGTATTATTATACTTACTGTGTAATAATAAGTAACTTTCCAAAAATAGCAGGTTTCCTAAAATAGAAAGTTTCCAAAAATAGAAAGTTTCCAAAAATAGAATTACTGCTTAAAATAAATAAGTTTCTAAAAATAGAAGGTTTCCAAAAATAGATTAGCTGCCTTATTTAATTAAGTTTCTAAAAATAGAAAGTTTCCATAATTAGAAATAAGCTGGTTAAATAAGCTAAGTATATAAGACTAAGTGTTTTTCATGATTATTTTCTATGTCATATGATATAATGTATAGTTTAATAATTATTTCATGTAATTAAATTAAAATATAGGTTAAAATATTTAATTAAAGTATAACATGTTTTTAATTAAATAAAGTTAAATACTTAGGTTAAAATATGTATTATTCTTTATTAATAATATAACCTAAGTCATGTTAATTAATTAATTATAACCATGGTTTTTAAATTAATTAATTAATTATAAGTATAAAATATAAAAATACTTAGGTTAATTATTTTCATGATTATTAATAATTAAAATAACCTAAGTCAGGTTATTAAATTAATCATGTCATTTTATTAATTTAATTTTAACATAAGATCACCATACACCATGAACCGGATCTAGACTAAAAACCATGAACCGGACATGAAATCGACACCGTACCCCGAACCAAATCGGGGTACCTCTTGTCTTGATGCTGCCGTGGAACCCACACCAACCAACCGGGACCATATAGTCTCGGTGGTGGTCGGATGGCCAAACCGAAACCCTCTCGGGTTCGGTGTAGGCTGCGACCAAAACAAACACCCCTTAAAACATTACCTTTGATTTTATTAAATCCCAATTCATGTTAGATCTAAGATTTTAATTAGGTTTATATAAAAACATAATATGTTCTTAATTAATAAAAGATCAAATCAAAAGAAAAAGGTTTAAAAAGGATTTACCGAATACGTGGATCAAAAGAACGAAGAACAAACACGAACACCAACAAGAATTCCAAGATCCAAGATCAACAAACACCCCCTTTTGGTGTTTTGAAGGTGGCGGCCAAAAAGAAGAAGAAGAGGAGGGTTTAGGTTTTCTGTAAATCTTCTGTAAAACAATTTTGAGTAGTGTAAATATTCCTTAACCCCTTTTAGTAAAAATACAAATGGGCTTGGCCCATTTGCTCCTTGTAGCCGCGGGTAGGGGGCCCCACATGGGGTACCCGTACCTTTTTCCGTGTCTCGACGTTTAGTTATTCGTTCATGATTATTTGTGTTCGCGTTTTATGTGTTCTCGTTACGTAATTATCGTGATCTAATATATTTATTTACGCTCGTAATAAATATATATACGTAATTAATAATAGTTCGTGTTTTAATTACGTTCATGATTTCATGATCGCATGTTCGTGATTAATTACTGTCAAATAATTATTACGTGCTCGTGCGTAGTAAATACTTATCGTGTTCTAACACGTACGTAATACGTAAAATCCTAACACGTAATCGTAATCATGCTATATTAGGAAAGTTTTAATCTAGTACGTACGATCTTAAGGGTACTATTCATGGTAAAAGCATGCGGGTTTTACATTTAAAGAATATGTTGGTGGTTCCTGGATACAAAGTCAGTCTTATATCTATTCACAAACTTGCTAAGGATAATAAGTATGTTGTTTCTTTTACTGAATCTAAATGTTTCATTCAGGATTCTCTTCAAAAGTCCATCCTAAGGACTGATAGTGAGAATAATCGATTGTATCTGTTTGATTCAGGTAGGAAAATTGTTAATAATTTCACTTCTTGCTTATTGTCTAGATGTATCTAGCATAATAGACTTGGTCATAGTCTTGAATGTTTTGAAACATAATCTTCAAATTGATAATTTGGGTGAAACTCAACCTTGTGATGTGTGTCACAAGGCTAAGCAGACCAGAGAGTCTTTCCCACTTAGTAACCATACTACTAAACATTTAGGTGACATTTTTCATTTGGATGTTTAGGGACCCTACAAGGTCAAGAGTAGGGAAGGGTTTAAATTTTTCCTTACTATAGTTGATGATTACACTAGAGCTGTGTGGCTTTAAATACTCAAAGGGAAGGATGAAGTTTTTGATAAAGTTGTTGAGTTCTATAACCTGATTGAAAATCAGTTTGATACTACTGTTAAAATTTTTAGAAGTGATTATGGAACTGAGTTTATAAACAGTAAGTTTGAAAATTTTATGATATCAAAAGGAATTATTCATTAGACTTCTTGTGTTTATACCCCATAACAAAATGGTGTTGTTGAAAGAAAACATAGACATTATTGAATGTTGCTAGAGCCCTCATGTTTTAGGAGGCATTCCTTTAAACATGTGGTCTAAGTGTGTTCTAACTTCTGTGTACTTAATTAACAGGCTTCCTAGCTCTGTGCTTTCTGGAAAAAGTCCTTATGAAATGATTTACAATGTTTCACCGAGTCTCTCTTTGTTAAAATGTTTTGGGTGTCTATGTTTTGCTACTGTTTTAAATAATTTTAATAAGTTTGCTGCTAGATCTAATAAATGTGTTTTTCTTGGTTATTCAAGTACAAAAAAGGGTTATAAGCTTTATAATCTTGAAACTGAAAGTTTTTGGTTTTCTAGAGATGTAGAGTTCTATGAAACAGTTTATCCTTTCAAAAAGGAGGTTTTAGCAAAAGATTTTGTGTTTGAGGAAAATGGTGTTAATAATCAAAACTTTTTTGATCTAGTAGTGAGTAAGTCAGATGAACCCTATGATGATAAGAGAAACAAATAGAGTGATAAGGATAGTATTAATGTGTCTCATGACTTAACAGATGTATCTAGTGATACATTTCCCATTGTTGCCAGTCAGTCTAGGGAGGCTGTCAAAGAGTAAAAAATAGATAGCAGCTAGATTGATCTAGGTAGTGGTGTAGGAAGTCCTAAGGGAGATGATACTATCTTAGATGATAGTGACTATGAGGCTGAGGGTGATGACTTTGTTGATTTTAAACAAATGTTTGAATCTGATAATGATAATGATCTAGAAAAATCAGAGTTTAGGAGGTCTAGTAGGCAAATTAAATTGCCAGCTAAATATGATAACTATGAAATGGATAAAAGGTATAAGTATGACATTAATACTGTGCTTTGTTACAATAATTTGTCTATGCATAATTTTGTATTTGCTAATAATCTAAACAAAATTCATGAGCCCAAATCTTATTATGAGGCTATCAAAGATCCTAAATGGATTGAAGCCATGAATGAAGAAATGGATGCTCTTAACAGAAACAAAACTTGGGTAATTATTGATTTACCACCAGGTAGAAAAGTTGTTGCTTGTAAGTGGTTGTGGAAAGTTAAATATAGATCTTAGTGGTGAAGTGTAGAGATTTAAGGCTAGAGTTGTAGCTAAAGGCTTTAGTCAAAAAGAAGGCATAGATTATGAAGAAACTTTTTCACCTGTGGTGAAAATAGTGACTGTTAGATGTCTTTTGACTATTACTGTTAGATGTTAATAATGCATTCCTTCATGGTGAAATAGATGAACTGATGAAGACATATACATGAAACTTCCTGAGGGATATTGCACTCAGAATGAAAAAAAGGTTTGCAAATTAACTAAATCTTTGTATGGATTAAAGAAAGCACCAAGGAAATGGAATGAAAAACTTACAAGTGTGCTTATTGAAAATGATTTTGTTCAAAGCAAGAGTGATGTTTCTTTATTCACTAAATCTGAAAATGAGTCATTTGTTGCCCTATTGGTTTATGTATATGATATTATTATAACAAGGAACAATGATAATAGAATTAACAAATTTAAGGAATACTTAAGTACTAAATTCAAAATTGAAGATCTTGGAAAGCTTAAGTATTTCTTAGGTATTGAAGTGCTTGATACTGATACTGGTTTATGTTTAAATCGAAGAAAATTATGTTTGGAATTGCTTTCTGAATATGGGATGCTTGCTTGTAAGCCTGATAAAGCTCCTATTCCCGATCCTTCTAAGAAAAAGAAAGATAAGGATATTGTTGCTCATGATATTCCTCTTGAAAATAAGACTTGTTATCAGAAATTGTTGGAAAACTGATATATCTTACATTGACAAGGCCTGATATAGTTTATGCTATTCATTGCCTTAGTCAGTTTATGCATGCTCCTTATAAGTAACATCTTAAACTTGCTTTCCATGTGCTTAGATATCTTAAAAGTTCTACAGGAACTGGTATTTCCTTTCTGAAACATGATAGTCTTAATCTTACTGCTTTTGTTAATTCTGACTGGGCTAAATGTAAAATTACAAGAAAATCAGTAACTGGATATACTGTTTATCTTGGAAACAATTTGATTTCTTGGAAAAGTAAAAAGCATTCTGTTCTTGCTAAGTCTTCAGCTGAAGCTGAATACGGAGCAATGAATAGTGTTGCTTGTGAGATTATGTGGATTCTTAAGATCATAAGAGATCTTAAGGTTGGGTCTGTTTTACATGTTCCTATCAGTTGTGATAGTAGTTCAGCAATTCAAATTGCTGCAAATCCTGTCTTCCATTAGAGGACTAAGCATTTTGAGATTGATTTGTATTTTCTAAGGGAAAAGGTGTCTATAAGTTTGATCAAAACCTTTAAGATCAAATCTGAAGACGATATTGTAGATGTGTTCACAAAAGGATTGTCTATTAAAGATCACAAAAGACTTTGTGACAGGTTAAATCTCATTGACCTATATCACAAATCAACTTTAAGAGGGGGGTATTAAATATAAGTTTACATGTTCTAATACTTCAGGGGTAAGAAAGGTAAAATTTCCTTATATATTTTCTATAGTTTGGCATGTGTGTTTCTATTTTGTAGGTATTACAAAGATGAAGGGCTGATTATGTCAAAGAGTAGAAAGAGTGATGTTGACCTAATTAGTTGCTATATATACATCGCATTCTCTTTGTTGTATTCATTCAGTTTTCATCTTTCTGTTTTGTGTCTCTCGTTTCACCATTGTTAGTTGTTGGTAGTTTGTTGATACTACTTGTGTAAGAACCTTAATCTTGACTTTAATATCATTGATTCATAATATTCTTTCTTTCTAGTTGTATGTACTAATCACAAACCCAAGATTCACATTTGAAGTGATTGCATGAGGCTGTTAATAAAATAAAATGGATGGTTGGTTGAATAATCTGGTTTTCATACTTGTTTTTGTTATAAAATCTTATACTTTCAGATTAGGGAAAAAGACTAAAATGGTCTAGTTGAGCCCTTGCCATCTACTGAATGGTCAAGCCAAAAGCTTTTGACAAATATGGTCACTACCACAAAGCTCAACTTTGCAGTCACAAGTTCTCAACAGTAAGTGATCAACTTACGGTTCTCAACCATAAAATGCTCAACTTTACATTTTACTTTTTTTATTTGAAATTGAGTATTTTGGTCCCATTGGTTTGGCCAAATTACAAATTCGATCCTTATCTTTTCAACAATAACACACACAACACAGTTTTTGATAGATCCTAATATATTCACACTATAGCTCCTTAAACCATAAGAATATTAAACAAACATAACTCCAAATCCAAAAAGAGTAAAGTTAACTTTCTCTTTTCATTCCAAATTTTAACCACAAACATCATAAAACTTTTCAATATTTCCAAGATACTAAAACTTAACAAAGACTAATGAAAAACATTAAAATCTTCCTAAACACATAACAATAACATAAGAAACATATAAAAAAGAACTTATTCATCCTTCATCTTAGAACCAAAGCCATTACCACTCATCATCATAACCTTAAACTCATCAAAATTAATCATACCATCACCAATAACATCAACATCATTAATCATTTTCTTGCACTCTTCAATGTTGCATCTTTCTTCCAACCTGCCCAAAACTTTCTGCAACTCTTCTGCACTTATAGAACCATTGTTATCAATATCGAAAACACAAAACGCGTGTTTTAGATTCTCCAAAAGCTCATTTGAATCGACATCTTTAGTATTAAGAGAAATGAATTCATGCAAATCGACATCAGCATCAACTTCCTTGATCATGTTTTCGAGCTCGGTTTCGGTTGGTTTCTGGCCTCCTAGAGAACCTATTATTGATCCTAGTTCGGAGGCTGAGATCTTTCCGTCCCCATTTACGTCGAATTTTCTGAAAACTTGTGCTAGCTCTTCTTCGATCCAAGCACGCGAGCTTGATCGAGAAAGAACACTACCAGATGATGAATTTTTGTTCATAATAACATCATCGTTTTCTTTGGCTGTTTTTTTACCCTTAAACAAGTTTTTTAAACCCATATGACAAAAAAATATATAAAAAAAACAGATCAGATTTGAGGAATGAAGAAATAGAACTAACCCTAAGCCGGGTTTTAAGGTGTACGAGTCGGTAAATGTACGTGAATGCACGATGAAAGACCCCTGCCCAACTCATGTAACAAAAAAGAACCAAACAAAAGTTTGTGATTTTTATAAGTATTAGTATTAGGTTATGTTATGATGTCTCATATGAGGTCTAATTATTTATATGAAAAATAATGTGCTCAATGACACGGTGTAATTAATGCTATGTTTATAATCTTTAATGTAAAGTTGGGTTGGGTTTAAAGTCCATTAAAAATAGGTGAAATATTGTTTGTAAAAGGTATAACATGTATCTTGCATTCGTGGAAGGTTCAAAGATTACAAGTTGACCAAGTGTGAGTATCTTATTATGTGTGTGTGATTAGGAATGTCAAGTGATGGGTTATTATTATTGGTTATGTTATTTATTTCTTTTTTATATTCGTGGAAGGTTCAATGAAATGTTGTAGTTTTTCCCCTGTTGTAGATTTTCCCCCTGTTTTTGTGCTTTTCCCCTATTGTAGATTCATTCCCTCTGTTTTTGTGTTGAGGCTGGGTTTAGAAGCTTAGGTGATGGTGAGGCTGTTGAGTTTGTTGTTGAGACTGGATCTAATGGTAGGGCTAAAGCTGCTGATTTCACTGTTCCTGAAGGTGACAGCGTTCAAAGTAGCACTCGTGGCGGCGGAGGCGACGGAGGTGGTGGTGGAGGTGGTTATGGAGGCGGCGGTGGTGATCGTTATGGCGATGGAGGAGGCAGTGGAAGGTATGGCAGTGGAGGAGGTGGTGGTGACAGGTATGGTAGTAGAGGAGGCGGTGGAAGGTATGACTGTGGAGGAGGTGGTGGTGATCGTTATGGCAGTGGAGGAGGCGATGGAAGGTATGGTAGTGGAGGAGGTGGTGGTGACATGTATGGTAGTGGAGGAGGCGGTGGAAGGTATGGTAGTGGAAGAGGTGGTGGTGATCGTTATGGCAGTGGAGGAGGCTGTGGAAGGTATGGCAGTGGAGGAGGTGGTGGTGACAGGTATGGTAGTGGAGGTGGCAGATATGGTTATTTTTTCAAACAGATCTTGGATTTTTCTTTTAATAAATCTGGGTTATTTTTTTGTTGGATGAGAGGACAAAAAGGTATAGGTAGATGTTGATGATGTTGGTGATAGTGAATATGTTTGTTTTTGGTTTTCGAAAAATGCAATTTACTCCAAACCACTGGGACCAAAAATGTAATTTATTGCAAAAAAAATAATAATGACAAAGTTGATCACTTGGGGGTTGAACACCGTAAGTCGAACATTTATCATAGGACACTTGTTATAATTATAGTGGAGTTGAGCAGTTGAGCATTTGTGCATGACCATATATGTCAAAATCTTTTGGCTTGACCATATAATAGATCAAGGGTAGAGGATTTGACCAAATCCATCTTTTTCCCTTCAAATTATGTGGTACAAGAAAATCATTCCATGGGTATTACGAGTGAGAAATAACAAATCCAAAAGTCACGTGTACACGTAAACTAATGCATGTTTCAAAGTTGGCATACATGACTATGCATGGGCTTAATTTAGCGAATAATTCTATTCGTGGTTTAAGGCTTTATGATAAGTTTTGGTTAAGGTAGTATAAGAATAGTCACATCACTTTAAGGTGGTGTTTGTTTTTTTTAGAAAAAAGTCTTAACAAACTCTAAATGAACCTAAAGTCTTAATCGGTCAGACATTTGGCACGCTCAGAGCGTTTGATTTTTTTCTTCGTTCAAAGACATTCAGATGTTAAATTAGCTAAATGGTCTAGACTACAAAGGGGTCTCTTAACACCTCTTTTTCACACAACAAAAGAGAAAAACCTTTCATTCTCCCACAATCCTACCCAACCTCTTCAAACCCTGTCACTAACCTCCTGCCTCTTCCATCTACGGCCACCACCATCTCAGGTTGCCTCTCCTCCGGCAGCAAGTCACCATAGCCGCCACCTGCAGCCCCAATTGGTCAGGTTCATTTTTTAATTGACTATTTTAATTATTTTTGTTTTTTTTATCATCATGGATGTTAAGCTTTTTTGTGATCTTGATTGAATGTGATGTATGATTGACAATGATAAATTGAATGATAATTTTATTTCTATGTTCATTGACATATTTTTATTAACAATCGTTGCATAAGTTTATTGTATGGAATAACTTCGTGATTACTAGTTTATGAACATAGCTTTTAAGTGATTATGTTGAATAGTAGCCTTTGTAGACATTTTGTGAATTAAAGACATCATCTTTGCTAAAGAAATATAAAAGTGTGGAATATATATTATGAGTAGTAGTTTATATACATTTAGATAGATTGGATGAAAAATTGGATTATATGCACATGCGAAGCTAAGAAATGTCATTGAACGTGCCTACGGTGTCTTGAAAGCACGTGCTCCAATCCTTAAGAAGATGCCCCCATATCATTTCGTTACACAAAGAGACATTGTTGTGGCGTGCTTTGCTATTCATAAATTTATTCGGAAGGAGCGCTTGAGCAATGACTTTTTCTCGATATATGATCACCGTGAAGTACAAGGCAATTCACAAGATGATAATGTTGTTGATGAAGATGTTTAACCATATGGTAGTGCAGCCGATCAAGAATATATGACTAGTTTACGCGATTTAATTGCGGCACAATGTCCTTGATTGTTTTAAATTATGACATTTTATTTTTATATTGTTAGACTATGTTATTTCCATGTTGTTAGACTATGTTATTTTCATGACTCAAATGTTTTCTTTAATGTTCAGATGTGTTTAAGTTATGTAAAAGTGAAATTGGTTTACATTCGTAACATTCAGACTTCAAAAAGATAAAAACAAATAGTCTAATTAGATTCAGATTCAGACATTTACGCCTCAGATTCAGATTCAGATGTGTGGTTCAGATTCAGATTCAGATCTTCTTAATAAACAAACATCACCTAAGTGTGTGTTTGCTCATCACCTACTTTTCTTTTAATTTTTCTCTTATAAATTGATGGTGGCATATTACAGGGGCGGACCCAGAACACTAAGCCATCAGATGCACAAATGTTTTTTTTACGTAACACACATATTTAGCATCGGGTTCATTTTGAATAAATTGTGATTTTTGGCGAAAATTTACACTACGTGACAAACTGTAATCGGGTTCCCGTGAACCCCCGGGAACCCCCTCGGTCCACCCCTGGGCATATATGTACGACCTCTCCAGAGACGTAAGTGCCACGCGATCCTGGGTCAAGAACTGTAAATTCTTCGAAAAGTGTCATTTTTCTTAAAGAGCTAGGTGTGATCAAGTATTCATATTTGGTTTTTAAAATAGGGTGAAAGCTAAAGATACGCAATATATTTTTTCAGAAAAACCGAAATACGTAACCAACTTTATTTTGTACTAATAGTCCCAGTATACTTTCAAAGTTTGTTCAATATACGTAATATGACCGGCTAGATGACTTGTTCGACAGGTTTCACCTTCAAATTTTATAATTATGATCCCTTGACTTTTGGGGACTTCCACTTTTAGTCCCTTTACTTTTTCAGCATATATTTCGGATAATTTTGTGTGTAAACTTATACACGTAAGTAAAAATACTATTTAAAAAAATCATAATATTTATTTTTTCGAAATTTTGAGAAAAAAAGTTTTTTATTTTTTTGAAAAAAACTGAAATTTTATTAATTTCAAAATTTTATGAAAAAAAATTAGAATTTTTTTTGAAAAAAAGAAGATTTCTATTATATAATTTATAAATATAAATTTTTTTGACAAAAAAATATTTTCGAAATATTTATTTTTTAACGAAAACAATTCTAAAAAAGTATTAATTTTTTAAAAGACTTCTTTTTTTAAATTTGTTTTTTTTGAATATTTTTTTCGAAAAAAACTACATTTCTAAAAAAATCTTTTCAAAATAAAAACCTTTGCTTAGAAATTTTGCTTTTCTTAAAAAATAATTTTTCAGAAATCTTTTTTTTTTCAAAAATTTATGTTTTTAATTTTTTTTTATAGAAATCTGCCTTATTTTAAAAACTAATTAATTAAATTTTCCAAAAAAAAATTTCACAAAATTTTGAAAAAAGTTAAATTTTGAAAGTGAAAGTCCCCCATTTTTTAGGGACTAAAAGTGGAAGTCCCCCAAAGGTCAAAGGACCATAATTATAAAATCTGAAAGTGAAACCTGTCAAACAAGTCACCTAACCGGTCATATTACGTATATTAAACAAAATTTGAAAGTATACTGGGACTACTAGTACAAAATAAAGTTAGTTACGTATTTCGGTTTTTCTGAAAAACTATATTACGTATCTTTAGCTTTCACCCTTTAAAATAATATACAAAATGTGTATATGTGCATAATGTTTCGTGATTAACAAATTGAGATTGCAATGTGGTTCCAGATATAAAAACGAAGAATATCATAGATGTCAAATACATGAATAATAAGAAATGAGATATTAACGAATGAGTCAGTTGATGACATGCAAATCTTGAACCTAATCTTTCACAGGGGTGAGTATTTGTATCGTTAATTTGGATCGGACTAAAAAAACTCACCTTGTCGGATAATTTTGATCTGATCTTTAATCTAAGATTTTAAATCATTTTGGTTCTTGATTCGGTTCGATCATGGTCGGTTCGGGCCTCATGCTTAACCGTACTTCCACATATCAACTGTGACTATTTTTATTTTCTATTTTCAAAAAGTACATAATAATTACTACTACCTCCGTCCCAAAATTATTGTCCACACACAAGAAATACACAGTTTAAGAAAAGTGAATTAATTACTGCTTTGATTTCTACGAAAGCACAAAAAGGACAATTTTACCCTTTGATAATTAATTCTTATTTCTTTTATTTTCGTAAATATCAATTTGAACTAAGGGTAACATAGTAGTAATAATTAGTATATGTTGAGTATTGATAAATAGTAAAAAAACTAAAAAATAATTAAATGTATAGATTAATTTTTTAATAAAAAAGGAAAAAGATCCTATCAAGTTGAAGCCAACTTTATTGGTTAAGTTCTCCAATCACAACAAAGATAAATGCATGTGGGCCCCTATATTTCACTGAAAAAAACTTTTAAACATTTATCTAAATTCTGATTGGCCAACATGATTAGTCAAGTTATATTCAACTTGAGATGATTTTGATCTAATAAAAAAGTGGATTGTAAGATGTTGTAAATATACAGTCTCTTGAAGGATTATGCGAGATAGCTATAAAAAACCTACGTGTTTCAATTAACAAAATTAGTGTTTTGATATTGTCTCACATTGGCTGTAGATATAAATGACAAATGAAACTGACTTTGACTTTATGGTTGCTACAAGTTTTATGTTTAAAAAAGGGTTGAGATCTGCGTAACGTAGCTATAAAAAACCTTAAAACTTACGTTTTGTTTCAACGCTCGCTTTTTAACTTTATAATGTCTTTATGAAATTCTTCAAAAGCATTTAAAAATGAAAAGAATTCAAAATCATATAAATTGAAAACGTTTATTCAAAGATATCAAATACTTCAAGTTCATTAAGGAGCCGTTTGGTTTGTTGCTCGGAATTACAAGGGATAGATTTGATTGGTGAGTGGTATGTGAATAGGTAATTAGGTATGTACGTTGGTATCAAACTAAATTATGATGTTTGGTTGTAATGAAATTTTTTTGTAAGTTTGTGTTTTTAGAGAGTCTCGTTTATAACCATCGCACGTGGCGTTAAAATCAACTCATTTAAGCAAACACACCCTTACTCTAACAGTTAGAACCCGTGACAAGGTAACTTGATCGGGTTGATCCAATGATCGATCCCGCGACTCGGTGGCTTGATCGGATTGATCCGATGATTAACCCGTAACCCGATAACTTATACAATTGTTTATAATTTAATTTTTTAATATTTCCTATTATATATTTTTAGTTGGATAGGGTGGTTAAAAGATCTCACTGATGTTATGAACTCTATGAAAGGTTGTCTAGCTTTTGCTAGTTCTAAATAATATTTGCCACTAAAAAAAATATCTAGGTTTGAATTAGTATTTTTGCCCTTATGTCTTGCGACATGTTTTCTCCAAATTTTGTTTCTAAATTAATATGCTTTAGTTTCTAAAATTATCTAATATTTTCCATTTATTTTCTTTCAAGTTTTTACATATTCATCATGGAGATAAACTAAACAACTAAGAATAACAGCTTTATAAAATATTTAATTTCATCCCAAAATATTTTTGTAAGGTATCATCTGAAGATAATCTTACAATGTAAAAGACTAAAAGGTTCAAGTCATCATATGTAATGAGCCTTATAACCCAGATTCCTTTCTATAAAGGAAATAAAAAAATGGATGGCAAAAAGCCAAAGGCCCTCTCAACTTAATAGATCGTGTGTATCATCCACTCTTTGTATATCCTTCACTGCCAGAGGAAGTTAAACGGGTTCTCATAATCGATCGGCGTAGTTGGATTGTCGTAATTTGACGTGATTAAATGTAATTATAATTCAAATTACTTTAAATAGATTGTTTGGTTCTTAAAATAAAATAAATTTAAGTAGGTTGTTTGGTTTGCATTTTAATTGCGTCTGACAAAGAAATTCGTATTACATAAAAATTTAAATGTAGAGTTCTAAATTGCATTACAATTCAGAATTTTATAATTTCAATCAATATAAATATTATTAATTTTATACAACAGTTATTATTATTATATAAATATTATAATAATAATAATAATAATATTAAAATAATGTTATAATAAAAATAATAATAATAATTATAATAGTAAAGGAGTGGGGGCTATAGCTAAAAGAGTGGTGGTTCAGATAGTATCTCGGCTTCCCAATTTTTTTTTGTAAATTCCTATTATTTTAATAAAGTGATGTTATAATAAAAAAAATAGTAATAATAATAATAATATTAAAATGATGTTATAATAACAATAATTATAATGAATTTTATTATAATTATTAATTTTAATACTATTATTTGTTAAAACTATCATAATAATAATAATAAGATTTTTATTTTTAATTTTATTTTTATTTTTATTATTATTTTTTTATAATCTTTTCATTGTTGTTATGAAAAAATTACATAAAATTGGATGTGCTCTCACTTTGTTTTTTATAATATTATCATTGTTATTACAAAAACTTTATTGTGAATATTATTATCATTATAATAATAATAATAATAATAATAATAATAATAATAATAATAATAATAATAAAAAAAAAAAAATAATAATAATAATTAACATTCTTTTTTTTATTATTATTCTTGTTATTGATATTATTATTATTAATTAAATAATATTTTATCGCTAAAAATATTGTTATATTATATTATTATTTTTATTTAATTATTATTATTATGATATTTATTATTATTATTTATAAATAATAAAGTAATAATTTACAAATTATAATTAAAATTATTATTTACATAAATTACTTTTTTTATAAATATTAAAATCATAATTTATAAGTTATTTATTATCATTTAATATTATTATTATTATTAAACTATTATTATATTTTTATTTATTATTATATTATTTTAATTATTATTTTTTTGTTAAATTAAAAAAAATGAATTACATTACAATGGCAACCAACCAAACACATCGACATATTTAATCAATATTTATAATTAGAATTTAAACACATTCAAATTCATTTATATTACAATTATATTAAATTAAAATTCATTTCAAAGATTATAATATTTTAAAATTTATTATGTGAAACAAATTGTAAAATATTAAAGGAGTTTTATTGATTGAATTGTTAATTACATCACATAATATATATTTATGTTAAATACATAGCTTTAATACTAATCAACCTAACCTTAATGCACCCGAGCTCACAATCGGCTTTGGGTTTTAATCTAACCGTCTAACACAAATGACCCCTGAAGTTAAGACACCTAGTTATGATCCTTTTGACATGATGTTAGTTGTTTTAATTTGTGTATTAAACCACATAAAACAAGTAACGACTTGTTTTAACTCGATAACAATCAAAATCCACCGGGAAAATATATAAAAGTTCATGGTGTACAAATAAAATTTGGTAAGTTTTTTTTTTAAACATTGGATTCATATCACACCTCACAAACAGAGGAAATTTGTACAAAACAAGTTACATCGAAATAGAAAAAGCAAAATCGAAATCGATTCGCCAAACAAAGTAGACGAGGTAACAAGTTGAGCCAAACCAAAACATACACCGGAAAGGTTGTGACCATGGACAACAACACAATATAAGGGTGAGGAGGAATCACTAATGCGAGTTTTAGATAGACACAACCATATGTGTAATTTTGGAGTAAAAGTATACAAGATACATAAAAACATACATAAAGATGAAAACCCCTAATATCCCTAAAGAAGCCAAACCTCAGCCAAACAAATCTAGATCCATAACCCAAAGCACCATCGAAGAAGTGACATGCAACGTTGACGGGCCGCAACATATCTGAGCAGAGGAGACCGAAAGGTGTCAAATCTGAGCAGAAAAGAGATGCATCATAACAGCAAACCATCGATTGGTGGTGCGACGGTGACGAACGGCACACGACGGTGGGAAAAGACAGATCTGTAGGCAAGGGACTGTTATTGTGGGAAATAGGAAGAAAAACTTTATAAAAAAGACCGAACAGTCGGCCGAAGCCAACCGTCGGAGAAGAAGAAAAGAGGCGGCGCAAAGTTTTGATATAGACGAAGTTTTTTATTTTAGTGAGAGAGAGAAATGTTTTCTTTACGTTGGGCTACCGTTACATCTAATTTTTTTTAGTTATGTTATTTTGATAGTCAAGTTCAAATCACCCATGTGTCCATATTTATGAATTTATAAAAGTTGGTTATTGTTTAGTAATTCACATGTGGTCTGAGTTGTTATCACTCAACCACGACATATAGTCTATTTAGCTCCAATTAAGCAATCATATAGAGATTATCATTGCTAATTGAATAGTTTGTAATTATAACCTCTCTGCATTGATTCACTTTATCATATTTGAAGTACTAGTTATAAAATCTGTGTACGCACATAATTTTATCTAATAGTTTTAACTTTTAATCATGTATTATTATTGATTAGAAAATAAACAACACAATGTGTTGTAATTGGTTTTATTAGAAAAAGCTAAATGTCATGTAATCCCATTTTTCTTGTCAGTATTGTAACTGGTAAAGTTATGAGTTTCATGCACATACAAAATTTAGACATACTTTTTTTTTCAACTTGCCACACATATTAAAATTTATACAGTATGAAATAACGATAAAGATATTTATTCTTCTTCATGCATAAAATAAAGACTCTTTAAACATTAAAGACCCAAGATTAATTTTCAATCTTGTTTAAATTTTCTATATACATACATACATACATACATACATATATACATACATACATACATACATACATACATACATACATACATACATACATACATACATACATACATACATACATACATACATACATACATACATACATACATACATACATACCTTAAGATTACGTATTTACGTTTTTGAACTCCGTTTTTAATATAGTATCCTATTAATTAATTTAATAAATTCGATCTATCTGATTCAGTATAGGTTTCACTTATAGGAAATGAGTCTCAAGGTGCTACCAAAGACTTTTTGAAAAACTTTTCACCACCATTTGCAAATGAAAAAAAGTAACCATCTTTCATACCCAAACTAGAAAGAACCAATCTCCTCCTGAAAAATAATCATAAGCTACACACCATTACTGAAATCCTCCTACACACCAGATTAAGAACTTTGAATAGCATTTAAGGATCATAATTAACAATTTCTAGCGATAGATCGACCACAAAAGTATAAGATTTACTTAAGATTTAAACAAAAGCAACAACTTCGGTTCCCAAGTACTTACAAGATTTACCCTTAATGTCGATCTAAGCAAATCGAGCAAAAGATCCTTACATAACAGATCGACCACCAAAAGCTTTAAGAAGCCAACACACACATGATAGATAAATTCAATACCTATGCGCATATATAACTTTTTATCTCTATAGTATAACCACACTCACACCTCCTTATAAATCACAATATGAATATAGTTCTCGACATATACTTGCTCTTGGTACTAGATTGTATCAGAATGGAAGCATCACACCCTGTTATAAAACATAAGTTGTTAGTAGTTATAGTCCTTAATTACTAACTACATATTAGATCGAGTTTTTGAATGATTCAAACATTGTTTAGTACAGTAGTAGTTTAGGAAATTAAGCTTATGGCAAACACCCAATAATTAGCAATGTAATGATCGAGATAGTACCTGGAAAAAACAATCATGCAAGAACAGGCGAAGGGTTGCTGGTATGGCCTTGGGTTGTCGATGAACCTTAGCCGCTACCGCATTGCGGACAAGGTTTTCGACCTGAGGACAAATTTATTACGCGTACCATATTGATGACATCCCTGGTAGCCATGGCAAGAATATCGGCACATGAAATCCCTGGTAGCCATGTCTAAAGAAATCTCAGGACTTTCAAAAATATTATTAAAGTCTTGATATTGACTGTCATCGCCCTCAGACACACAACTATTATCTTCAAGTGTTGCATTCTCATCTACACCACTGGTGGCTTCTGCTAGCTTACTATCATTAAGATTACCACCATTCTCTATAGTTTCACTAGCATTTTCAGTACCTCCTAATGCTGCATTGTCTTTGCCTTCACTCCTATGAGGGTCACTATCTCTCTTAGCATTTATAGGGATCATTTGACATTGACTCATTATCATCTAGACTAAAAAAGTTTAAACTGTCTTTATTCTTAAAACTCATAACATACTCATTACTTTCAGAACCATTCTTAAATGGAAACACAGTTTCATAAAATTTAACATCTCTAGAAAAGAAAACTTTTCTACCCTCAAGGGTATACAACTTATAACCTTTCTTTTCATTAGAATACCCAACAAAGACAGACTTTTCTGACCTAGTTGAAAACTTGTCAATGTCATTTAAAACATTTTCAAAACAAAGGCAATCAAAAGTTTTTGACATAGAGAGATTTGGTTTATTATTGTAGACTAATTCACAAGGAGATTTTCCAGACAAGACATAACTTGGAATCCTGTTAATTAAATAAACAACAGTCAATAAACAATCAGTCCACATGTTCAAAGGTAATCCCCCTGAAACATGAGGGCTCTAGCAACATTCAACAAATGCCTGTGCTTTCTCTCAGCAATACAATTTTGCTGAGGGGTGTAAGGGTAAGAGGCCTGATGTAGTTTTAATCATGTATTATTGTTGATTAGAAAACAAACAACACAATGTGTCGTAATTGGTTTTATTAGAAAAAGCTAAATGTCGTGCAATCCCATTTTTCTTTTTAGTGTTGTAACTGGCAAAGTTGTAGGTTTCATGCAACACAAAATTTAGACACACTTTTTTTTTCATCTTGCCACACATATTAAAATCTATACAGTATGAAATAACGATAAGGATATTTATTCTTCTTCATGCATAAAATAAAGACCCTTTAAACTTTAAAGACCCTTGAGTAATTTTTAGTCTTGTTTAAATTTTCTATATGCATACATGCATACGTACGTACGTACGTACGTACATACATACATACATACATACATATATACATACATACATACATACATACATACATACATACATACATACATACATACATACATACATACATACATACATACATACATACATACATACATACATACATACATACATACATACATACATACATGGTTCATAAACTTTTTAACAAATGATCTCCTAAGCTTTATAGCAGCCTCATCATCAATGCAATAACCAACTCATCTTGCCAAAGTCACCTATACAACCTACTGCTGCCTTCCCGAAATATAATTCCTCATGAAAAACATTTAAGTAACACACATGCAACAAAAAGAATAAATATTTGTCATAAAATGGATATAGAATGACAAAACATTCGTTCTTTATGGCTTTAATGCCCCTCATGTTGATCTTAACCGCAACAGCTAGCCACATTACAAGTTTGACTGTATAAACAATGCTTTTTCTTCAACTCATCACATAAGTCATTCAGTTCATCACAACAAGCCACATTACAGGTTTGACTGTACGTGCTAATATTGTTTCTTCCGACCATAAGATAAACATAAGCAGAACATTCTCAGTACTCTAAGCTAACCTAGCCACCTAATAATCTCGAGCGTCGCTGATGAATCATCTTGTTACTTATAGGTAAGCCATATATATTTTGTACCGCAAACTAAATACAATATATATCGAGTCCCCTAAAAGAATCAGGTAATGCTATCTCCTTCATCGCTATTATAATCATAAGAGTAGACACTTACCTTGATTACCATATCCTATATGACAGCTTCCAAGGTACATATCAGCCAAAGTCAACGTCTCACACTCTAATTTTAGCCGTTAACAAGCATCTAGAGTTATCTTGTCTTTATTGTGTCACACCATTTAATCCCACATAACCACCCTCACTAAGTATTGTTGGTTATGAGTAGTCAAATGTGTTAATGCTTTATCTTTCGTGGTCATAGCATCTAAAATATACATGGAAGGCCCACACCTCTCATACACCTCCATCTTATCCTCAACCCCCAAAAGCGATGTATTATCTTGACAAATTTTGTATGAACTTTATCACATCCTTTATGATTACAAAAACAATATCGCAATACCAAGTTTTATTTAATACGTGTTGCCTTAACTTTTGCTTCAAAATCAGGAAACTCATTAATGTGTTTAATAACTCTCTATAATTTTTAATGGCTTTGCTTTTTAGTCATCTGAATATACGTTCGGTTCAAAAGAACAATCTAAATACTCACAGGAATATATAGTTGATAAACTCACCTAAAGGCACAAGTTCTAAGTTCTAAGACTGGTAAGAAGGGATGATTGAAAGTAACTATCTTATTATAGTGTTTTCAAGTGGCAGATAATATTTTTTTTAGTTTAGGGGCAATATTAAACTTATAATGACTACATATGGTCAGATGGTTAAATTTGAATGATCATTGTATAAGTACTTGCATAATATATCGACAGTGTTTTTAGATAATAAAAAAATAGAAAAGTCTTGATTACCTCATGTTTAAACTCTTTCCAAAGATCATCCATTATTACTAAATCTTTCTTGTGACATCGTAGAATGTTATTAAATCTGTTACAACGACGACCAGCCTTTTGCATCTTTGGTTGTTTCAGCAGACCATCACCACCCAAGCAACCTGCAATAGCTTGCTGAATGGTGATTAAACTAAGGTTTTCCCCAATAACCACCTTCATAGTCCTATAAGACATTATTGAATCTACTATAGCTTCATATAGATGCTTCATGATTGTGATCTTTCCCACACCGACCGTCCCACATAAAGGCATAAAGTTATCCTTTGAAACTCACTGTTAGGTTGAAGGGATTTTGATGCAAGATTGAACACCAAATTGCTGGACTTGAAGCTGATTTAGGTACCATCATGAACTGGTGCAGGAGTAGAAGGAACCATACCAATAGGCATGTGTTCCTTAGTCCACTCGATTTTAAATTTTCATGCTTTTAGATCGTCTATTTTCTTGAAAACATCAAAAGATCATTTTTCTGATGTTATCTCTTGCCCGCATTGAAGCATATAATTTCGGTTGTTGGAATACCTTGTACATTTTTAGATACATCTTTGAGATCATCCAACCAGGGGACAACATGTTCCGATACCACTTGATTGTTTGCATCAGGTACACCCTTTTTCTTCTAAATAAAACACAACATTCAATCTCAAGTTTAAAAAAATAGTAACAAAGTATCCTTACAAGACCATGATCATGTTTGTAATCCTATTATAACCAAAGGAAAACACTAACTAAATGTTAGTGTTTATAAATTAGATTATGTTAGTGTTTATAAATTAGATTTATTACCTGGTAATGAGAAATTTTACAAGTCCAATAAATGTCAAATAAAGTGGAGCATGTCAAACGGATTAAAAGTCACTAGAAGTGCATAAGATCCCTTAAATAGATATAACTAAATACATAGATACTTTATGTATAAATATCGATTAAGTATTCTTTTTTTTCTTTTTTTTGGTAACCGTGATTTCTGACTCATTGGCCGACTAATCCACGGGATTTGAGCCCACCGCCACACAGACTAAAACCAGGTAAAGCCCTCCCTTTTCAGGAGTTTGGCGTGGCCACTTCAAGGTTGTTTGCACCTAGTGGGAATTAAGTATTCCAATTCGATACATTCATATTAAAAAAAAACTCAAAAAATGTGCTAAAGTATTTATGGGGCAGCCTAACCCAAACCCATTATGACCGATATTGCCATTGGTCTACCACTATGTTGTAATGATGAAATTCAACCAGTTAAAAATCAGAAGATACCTTCTTACATATAGTAACAAAATAAAGCGCAAGGATATCGAGATGATTAGAAGCATGAATATCGAACATAATTAACTATTTTCAAAATGTTGTCACAAATTTATTACAGGTATTACTCTTATTAGCTATTACAACTGCATACCTCGTGTTGGATAACCTGCTCGAACTCGACACAAATATTAAGTTACAGTCGCTGGAATTAATAATGTTAAACATTATACCATATCGTATATTATTTTAATCTTAGTTTCAAAATGTAATTGATGGTTGTAATGGCTTACCAAACAGTGTTATTGTTTTATAGTTTGGTTCCACTGTCACTCTTTAAGTGCTGGATAGGCCCAGTTTTCAGATTTTAAGAACCTTTTTGGTTTTATTTTGGAAGCAACTTTTGGGCATGAATGATCAGTTGACCTACTCAAGTACCTTTATGTCTAACTAATAACCGATTCAAGGGCTTAACATATTTTAGGTCTACAAAGAACAAAAAAAGGCATAAACCTGGTAAACCTCTAATATATCACTGATTATGCTAAACTCAAACTTAAGATAGGTCGTTTCCTTAGTTTCACGGATAAAAAGAATGCCATTGTCCGAACAATGTATGTGGCTTGGAATCCTATGTCTAAGTCATTCATTTGTTCGTTTATAATAGTAGCACGTCGACCAATTGCAATTGGCAGGCGAATCACCTAGTGTTCAACCAATAAAATCACCGTTTCCCATATACTGATGCCTATTTGTAAGAACACCGATTGCGAGCCATATACAGTGAGTCTACATAAGTCTAATTAGATTCATCATTGCCCCTTATAATTGGAACATGTTCAACCTTATTAGAGTTTAGCTAATATTACCCACACAGAGAGGAATACTTGGATGAAACAACCATGACAAAAAAACTCAACTCTGTCTAACACATACATAAGAGGAAAAGAATAAAAGAAACGACACCTTGTAGCTCTTCTGATGACCTCACTATTTGTCACACCCCGCCGTGGCGGAACACGGGGCGCGAACTATGGATATCATCACAACAAACGATGTCTCGATAGAGAAAACTAAATGCAAAACAAAAATGTCATTCAAGGCGACACAATGTCATGAAAATATCTCAAATTAAAGCAAGGGTCTAGGTAAGTAGGTAACAAGTCCTACCTCTTACCCAAGACAAACAAACAAACAACCAATCAAACATATAGGTGACATACAATGCATTTATTTAATCAAAATAAAAAGGAAATCTAAGAGGAATGGGTTCCTCCATATGCAGTCCTAGGCATCTCCAACCCTAGCTACTTCTATTCTCTAACTTCACCACATTCTCAACTGAAAGAGACACTAAAACACGTCAACATAAAGTTGGTGAGATTCATAGGTTTAGACTCCAAGAAACCAACACAATATAAAGTTTTAAACTGTGAATCATAACCATAAGACAATACACATATGGACAAAGTGCTACAATATGCATTAACAAGCTAGTAATCGAGATCACACAATGCACAACAACCAAGGCTACCGGCCTTACCAAATCACCATTGGTTTCATAGACGCCCATACATCTATGTACCAAAATAAGACTACCCACCTTACCAATATCCACTGGTCCCATAGACGCCCATACATCTATGTACCATACCAAGGCTACCCGCGTTACCAATATCCACTGGTCCCATAGACACCAATACATCTATGTACCATACCAAAGCTACCCGCCTTACGACTATCCACTAGTCCCATAGACGCCCATACATCTCTGTACCATACCAAGGCTACCCACCTTACAAATATCCGTTGGACTCATAGACGCCCATACATCTATGTACCAATTTCAAATGACCTATGACAATGAACACCGACACAAGAAACACCCAACGACAACGGAAATGTGTTACGACCCATAATATATTATTAAAACCTTGTACAATAATCGAATTTTACCCAAAAGGATTTTTCTACTATAATTGTACTTTAGCTGTTCTAAAACTATGTAATCACATTAATAATCTATAATATTATTGAGTCTTAGGATCTAGACTCATCTGGGATATGATAACAATGATTGTAAGCACAGCGGAATATAATAAAGAACACAATCAAAGTTATGAACAAGGCTTTCTTATTCATAAAATACTAATAAGCTACTACTACTAGCTCCTGGTGCCTTATAGGCTCGACACCAGGAGGAACACACACACACCTTTAGTTTACATTGTATCTGAATGAATGCTCAATATGTGTGTCTAACCCTCTTTATATAATAGAGGGACTAGGGTTACATCACAACCCTAGCTTATTATCAAAGCTAACCTAATATTACATATTAGGTCCTTATTGTTTCTTCTGTCTTCATCTCTGCCTATAGGTTTTGTAATCATCAAATCTGTATGTCCCAACAATCTTCCCCTATCTGATATTACAAAACAATGTGCATGATGAAACAATGCTCGAACATGTCATCACGGTAATAAGCTGCACATCTAACTATTCTTCCCCTTTTTGTAATCAGCAAATAGGGTCTTGTGCAACTTGTAGACGCTTCCCCTTAAGTGATGCATGTAGATGGTTAAGTATATAAACAATCATACTAACCATCTCTTGAATCTTGAACTCAGTGGCATAGATCATATCTTCCTTCAGTATGAAAAAGACATGCTTATTACAATATCATGTAATAAAATGTCTTTGAATAATTCTTGTAGTCAATATATGCATGGCGATCACATGCAATGGCCGATAGTCTCAGTGAGCTCTGACGGATCAACCAGAAACCACTCGATGCTTATGATCATGCTAATTTTGTAATGATCATATCATGAACTGTATGGTATCATATGCCCCCCAAATATTTGTAAAAGAGCGTGTAACTGTTCCAGTTAAGAATTATAGCATAAACTGAACCTCCGAAACGATCTATACCCCTCGTCAAGATGAACTCCCCCCCCTTTTTTTTTCCTTTCTCCTTTTTTTTTTTTTTTTTTTTTTTTTTTTTTTTTTTTTTTTTTAAACGAACAGCAGGAACCAGCAAATACCACCAGAAGAAACCATAACGTACCAGTAGGAACGACCAGTAGAAACGACCAGTAGTAACGACCAGTAGGAGCGACCAGTAGGAGCGACCAATAGGAGCGACCAGTAGGAGCGACCAGTAGTAACGACCAGTAGGAACCGACTAGTAGGAATCCACCATGAAGGCTAAGCTTCCCCTTGATCCATGTATGCTTCCCCTGAAGAAATGCATTTCCAATCGGATAGGTACCTTGGAGTGATCACTGATGAAGAAAATCAAGTAGAACCAATTTGATGAAGAAGTGGAACCTCCCAAACTTGTGTCTTATATCATGCATTTTATCCAGTTTTTGTAACACGGGAACTGATAACCACACAACTATGAGCCAGCTGTTAGCTATAACAATATATTTAGTCAAAATGATATATTTTTGATCAAAATGACAAGGTGTATTGCTCACCAACAGTTTTTGGTACATGGGAACTGCTAACCTTCACAACTATTAGCCAATTGTAAGCTGTAACAATATATTTAGTCCAAAGACAAGGTGTATTGCTCACCTAAATGCTGATATAATAAGAAACAAATTTGTAAAACTCAACTACAACATCAAATAAATAATCAAGCATCAACTTCAATGACCAGAAGGAACCATAGCTCACCAGTAGGAGTGACCAGCAGTAACGAAAACCTACTAGTAGCATCTCGAACCCCGTTCTGTTTTTCTCTTTTTTTTCATTTTGTCACCACAATGTCGCTAAGCTGTTGTTGCTACGAATAGTACGAGCCATAACCAGTCCATATGCAAACCCATGTAGTTCTCCTATTAGAACCGTGTGTAGCCAGCCTATTCACATGATTTTCAAATTTTCACCCAAGTCACAAGCTGCTTCCATAATAATACACAGCCCAAGTGAGTCCAAAAATAATAGCCCATTATCATAATATCCATAAAAGCGCAAATTTTAACGAGCACATGAATAAATCATGTCTCCTTAAATCACGGTGGTTACTAGGGAACTTCCATTATTTCAACTTGAATATTAACACCAATATTACTTCCATAAAGAATAGTGGGCCAAAACTGTGGACTTTTTCAACCCCTGCTTAGTCTCCAAAAGTTACGCATGAATAGAACCTCCATATACATGCATATATCACGTCCAAATAGAGTCCCTACAAATTAGGCACAAAAAGTGTTTCCAAAATAAACACATACCATAATAGGATTGCTGAAAACTCGTGGGTATGAAAAACTTCCCACGTCTGCTTTATTGGAAATCCCATTAAATACTGCTTCCCATATTTGCGCATGAAGAAATCAAGGCCAAAAAGACTCACACGTGATTTGACCTTATCGTTAGGATATACACGATCATATGAAGAAATAAAGTCATTCCCAAATACAGCATGTGATATTGGCTTATCACCATCAATCTTTTTCAAACACACGCATGTGCATATCCCATAAAATCAGGGAGTAATTTGTTATTCTTCAACACTCTCTGCTCAAAAACCCATCTTTCACGTAACATTTTTGCATCCAAGAATTACGTGAAGATATATAACTCGTGTTTGAATATAACTGCTTCCATAGGTGTAGCACCTCCACAAATCACGCATGAAAATAACTCCAAGAAATCAGGGATGCATGTTAATTTCACACGTCTGGGACTTTATCAAACTCTCACATCACGTCCAAAATAGAGGAGATAAACTAGGATCAGTCATAACTGCTTAGAATATTCACCCGTCCAAAATAATAGGAGATATTTGACACATACTCACAGCTGTTTAGATATTCTCAAATGAATATCAAAATAATTTCCGAAACTAAATACTTTGAACGTGTACCATATGTTGTATCCAAAAGCATGCAGGATACGTCTGAATATTAAAGCCCCATTTTCATGTATCAAAACGTGTAAAAGCAACTTCTAACCCCTGTAGACTCGGGATTTTGTTATAACATGCATATCTTAAAATAAAATATACAGTGTATACCTTCATAAACGCTCCATACGTTTTGATCCCATCAAACAAGCTAAGCAGTAACCACCTCGATCAATGAACGAAACGAACAAATTGTCTGTGTCTTGTTCATATTCACGTGACATCAACAACAATTCTTTTGGCAGCATCAATAAAACCAGCGAGCAATATGACACATCTCTGTTTCATCATACTTACAGACTTACTGCTTTGATCATTAATAGTCTGAATAGTCTACTTCAACAAAGGTAAATCTTTTGGGACCACAATTCAACCAAAACCATGTGCTGGGACCAACGATCATAAGAAGTACCATACCATGAATCAGGAATAGTACGACCCAATTGTTGTACACATCCTTACGTACATCATATGTGAGGAGTTGCAGCCAATCGGTACAAAGATCATGTTATAACTTTTCAGCATACAACCGTGTTCAGAATAAAATTCGTTGTTATGCCATCACATATACTTTCTGTCCTTCCAAAGCAGCAAGGATAACATATCGATCTAGGGTTTGAAAACCCTAAAACGAATTACAGCAGCCAGAAATGTTCATCACCTTAGATCATTCTAGGGTTCATCGTTGATTCACGAATCAACTCACCAAAGCTAGAACAATCACCATCATTCCAACAGCAAGAACGTGATCAAGTATTAGGGTTTCATTCTGAAACAGCCATCATGATCATACGGGGTTCATTGTTGATTCAAGAATCAACTCCCCAAAACCAGTATGATCAACCAGTAGCAACACCAACAGCAACATCATATGAACAGCAGCAACAATCATCTAGGGTTTGTTGGGAAAAACCCTAGATCAGCAGGGACATCATTATTTATTCAAAAACAGAAAATAACACTAACACATGAAAACCTTGTAGATCAACCAGATCGAGAGCCAACAAGCTCTGATACCACTTGTTGAGTCTTAGGATCTAGACTCATCTGGGATATGATAACAATGATTGTAAGTGATGTAGTAGTTTTTGTATATACTTTATTTTAGGAAAAACAAAGCAACACAAAAAGCGGTAAGTATTAAGCGTCGGTTTAGGAAAACCAAGCACTTATGACCCTTGATGGGAATCGTTCTCTCGAGGAGGCTAGTGCGTTGTGAATTGAATTGATTGATTATGTTTTTGATTATTAATGAGAAGAAAAGAAGAGAAAATGACGAAGACGAAAAAAAAAAAAATTAGAAAATTAAGGCAAAACACTACTAGAAAGTTACGACGAAGAACGTGAAAAACACAAAATTTAAAATTTTAATCTAAAAATTCCTAAAAATTACTAAAAATCCCAAAATAATATTCTAAGAGTTTACGAAAAATTCAAACTTGCCAAAACCTTTTAATTAATTTAATAATGAATTTTTAATGCTAATTAAAGCCCTAAAAATCACTTTTAAATATTAAAAAGCCCTAAACAAAATTTTATAATTTGTAAACCTCAAAAATGACCTAATTAAACTAAAAACTATTTTTTTAAAAATTTTAAAACCAAATTAAACTATTTTTAAACTCCTAAAAACTATTAAAATCTATTAAATCTTAAATTAATTCTAAAAATTAATTGAAAAGCCTAAAAATTATTCTACAAATGGGAAAAGTCCTAATTAATGCTATAGAATCTAGGAAAAATGAAAAAGAAATTAAAATAAAACTTTTTATTTTAATGAATAAAATAATATTAAAATATTCTAAAAAATTAAAAGTCCTCAAATAAATTCTAAAAAATTCTCAAAAATCCTAAATATTCTAACTAGAAAGAAAATGTAAACAAAAGTTTCTAAAACCTCTTAATGAATTTTATATTAATTTTCAAATTTTAATAAAAAACCTAAAATCAAATAAAATCAAAAATTAAAGTTTTTGAAAACTTTTTCACATGTAAACCTCAGAAATATCAATTAAAACCTAAAAACTATTTTTCCTAAAAATTAAAACTATTTTTGGTATTTTTTATTGATTTTTTAAAAACCGGGTATTAATTAAATCCTAGTAAATAATCTAATAATGGGAAAAATACAAAAATAAGCCAGAAAATTCAACAATCTAAATACCTTCCTAAGAAGAATAAGCTAAAAGAAATAAGCTTAATTAATAAGCTAGAAAACTGAAAATAAGCTACGGCTTATGTTTTTAAGCAAGAAAGAAGGAAGTGGTTAAATATTAAACCACACAACCTCTTACCAGTAAAAGACCCAAGGGCAGCGGTAAGAGGTGTGTGTGTTGAGCGAGTGGTCGTGGGTTCGAGGCTATACAACCCCTTTTTGCACGATTAATTTTTTTTGCTTTTAACTTTTTACCAACCAACTGTTAACACTATAAGCCTTGGAAATCAACCCAAATTCACTTTTTATGCAAGATTAAACACACAAGATTACCAAAAACGTGACAGATTCAATATGAACACAAGCCTGTGTGCTTGTGTTTTTGCTTCTTCACAGAATGTGAAGATGCGCCAAGAGGAGCTTGGGGCTGTGGTTTTGGTTGCTTATTATGGACAATGGGGGCACTCTTGTGCTCTTTTGAGCACAAGAAGTCAAGAGAAGCAAATTAAAACACTTAAGCACACAAGAAATCAAGAACCAAACACACACAGGCTCATGTTAAGTCTCTGTGACAATTGAACCAGGTCTGGGGACTTATAGGCTGACAACTTGCTTTCTAATGAACTTCAAGCTACCAAATTAAGCATACAATCTCTCAAGATGATGCACAAACAAATAGCAAACCTGGATAACCCTATAACTTAACAGAAATGACGGATTAAGCACAAAAAAATCATGAAACACAAGCAAAATTTGGTATGAGCAGGTTTTGGCTACACTTTCTCTTTTTTAATACACAAATTGCTTCCAAAACTTTTCTAATCTTGCTAACTAACTAACAACACCCTTTCTCAACCTTTTTAAACCTTACTAACACCTTTTTAATATCCAAATCAAAGCATTTTGTTCTGCTAAAATACTAATCCAAACACCCCTTAAACTATTGAAAATCAATTTTTAACACTACAATCCTTTTAAAACTCTCACAAACTGGATAATTTAGCATCTAACATGCATGAAACACCATAAGAACATAAATCAAACAACCCTAACATCCTATAGCACAAAATCAAACAATATCACTCAACCACCAATTTTCTGAAATTTTGAAAAGTGAACCAAAATCCTTACCTAAGACCCTTACATCCAAAGGTCTTTGTGGAAGATTATCCACCTCCTTCCAACTCGGGTTGGAGCAGAACCTTCAACAAATCAAATGCTCAACCTGTTTAAGAAAGAAAAACAGAAAAAACACAAGTACAATATGCAATATGTATTCTGTTTTATTTTTCCTTCTTAGAAACTTTCACCAATCTTTTCAAAACTTCACACACGTTTTCTAAACACCTCTTAACCCTCAGAAAATCAGGAATAAGGTCCACTTTCACTTCCCAAAATCCTTATTTTCTGAAATTTAAAAGCTTTTAAACACTTTTTGAATTTTTCAAAACTCAAACAAATCTTAACAATTAATGGAACTCAGCCTTTTGCAAACAACTCAATACACAAACTTTTTAATAAGTATAAAAGGAATTATAATTGAATTTATCAAACACCAAACTTTATAAAATTAAAAAAGGAATTACAAGAGATTTTTGCAAAAAAACTGGAACAAAGGGTTGTGAACAGGCTCACACCCTTTTTATAGACTAATTGGAACTATCTAGAACTATAATTAAAAAATACAAAGCATGAAACCCTAATTTGCAGAATCTCAAAAATGCCCCTCTTTGTTCTTGGACGTTTCTTGGTCAAAAGCAATACCATGTGATTGACAGCTATAGAACTTGATCTTGGACGTTGAAAACTACTTGGAGGCCAAGTAGTAGGATCATAATCGTTCAATTTGTCGGACATTGGGTTTGGGTGAAAGTGACAAGAGCAGGGGAGGGTGTGGGTGAGGACCACAAGCCACGTGGAGGGCTTGTGGGAGGTGGGTTTGGGTGAGGAGAGAGGGAATTAGCAGTCTGGAGGGTTACAACCCATAACCCTTTGGTTTGGGTTTTAATTGACCTGGGGTTATTAGGGTTTATAGGGGGATTAGGGGTGTTTTGATTTGTTTTGGGTTTAAACATTTTTAAATAAGTGTTAGTTGAGGGAAAAGGGTGGATTAAGTGGGGTTGACCGGGTTGACCGTGCTTAATATAATAAACCGGGTAGAAAAGGATTGGGCTTTGGGTTGTTGGTGGGCTAATGGATGGGTTTTCATTTCCAGTCCTATACTTAACATAGTCTCCATTAAATGTCTTTCACAGCCAGTCCTTTTCCAACATCTTGTTAACTCTTCTTTCACCATTAGTCCAAATGAGTTTCAAGTCAAGTCCGTTTGTCCTTTTTGCTTAACTTTAGCATTGTAGATCAATTTCCAAGGGTTGATTTTGCACATTCTTCATTCTTCAAGGATGACATTTGCATATTTAACATTTTAGAGGGTTAAATATGACAAGTTCTTCAAAGATGAGGGGCCATTTTTGCCAATTCTTCAAACTTCAAGGGTCATTTTGCAAATTTCCAAACTTGGGTCCGGTGCGACTTCGTTTCCCGTGTTCGTTTTTGATTGATTCTTGTGTCCTTTTGCCAATTCCTCAATATCCGTACCTAAAAATACACAAGTAACAAACACGAGCATATATTTGGCATGTTTTATGATATTTTATGCAATTTAAGGCCGTTTTGGACGATGAGACCATGTATAAAAGCAGTCTCATCACTCCCCCATACTAAACCATTGCCGTGCCCTCACGCAATGCTAAGGATAAAGTATCAAAGCATCTCCAAAATTTAATTTTATGACTTTATTGAAATGATAACTAGCTACACACTATGATTACTACTACATGTGTTTTGGACATAATGTATGATTTTCATCGCAAAATGGGACGTTTAGGTTCATAGAATAAGAACACGTGAATGCTTCGTTAGAAATAATTTCATCGTCCTCGATTTTCACCCTAATTCCATGCCAAGCGTGCAACGAGATCATTGTCATTATAAGTTAGTAATTTTTCGAACCAACTATACATATAGGAGAACTAATTATATACATGGCAAATAGTGGCGAGCCGCCACGTAGGAAACGATGATCCCCAATACCATCATACCCTTGCTCTTAGATTCAAGAAGCTATTATGTAAATTTACATTATTCTTTTATCTTTGTATTGATTATTTGTTATCTTAAAAAACCTTTTTCTTAACATGTAAACATACGTTTATTATTGATGATATTCTCAATGTGCATTATGACTCTATCATGTCAATTTAAACATTTTGTTCTCGGAATTTTTTTTGTCGAAATAAAGGTTCTTGAAAGGTTGCCATCCAAATTAATATTGAATTAACATCAAGCAATTTCACATAACATTTTAGAGGTTGTTTGGTTTTTGGGTTTCGCACTGTTAGACTTGACTCAAAGTTAAGTTTCTTACCAAACGAACTCGAGCTGTTTGTTTTTTTATTAAAAAAATAATTTAATAACTCTATTTGATACAACAATTTTTTAGAGCTGTTATCATTTTTTAAAAAAAGTAGCTCTTAAATAAAAAGCTGATTCATACAACTTTTTTAAATTGTCGAGAGCTGTTAAATCTATGAATTACTGATATACTCTCCAACTATATTATAATTTATTTAAATATGTTCTTTTAAATCATTTTACATTTTAGTTTTACAGCTAATTTACCAAACACTTTTATTAACGACTAACAACATACATTTAACAACTAACAACTAGTTTTGACAAACATAAGGATAATGTAAGTACACTTTTATTACACAAGATACTAAATAAATAAACTACTACACAAAACAGGGACCAATTAATTGGATGGCCACTCAACCCTAAAACACACAAAAAAAAAGTACAAAAACTAAACTTTTTTTTTATATTTTTTTCTCCTTGTTTACAGTTCCGCGTAATTTTTTAATCAGTTTTAGTTCCGTAGTTTTTGTCAGTTTAAAACTTTTAACTTATCAAACTTAATAATTTCTGTTCCGTATTTTTAGTTTCTTAATTTTATAACATACATCAAATTATAAAAGTAAAAAAAAGTAAAAAAATAAAAAAAACCAAAAATATAGAGGGTATAAATAGTGATTTTGGGGGGTCTTAATAGCTTCACCTATTATTATAAATACAAAAATTTAATAACTATAGCTTTTATAAAAAGATTTGTTTCGTAAAAGACTTCTATTTAACCAAGTCTTTATTAAAAATTTCATTAAATTTTTTTCCATGTAATTATAATTTTTTTTTTAAAAACTATAAAATAATAGTAAAAGGTTTCTAGTAAATTGGTTTTATTCGGTCAAAGAGTCTTGTGGTCGTTTTCATAACTTTTTTTTCCTCAAAATTCTCACCGTAGGTCATTTTCACGCAAATTTAGTTCGGGTTTAGGGTGACTCACGTTAACTTGGTTCTCGAAACCCGGTCAGGTTTTGATTTTTTCGTGTTTAAAAATAAATATGTACATATTACGTATTTGCGACGTAATTTTATTTTCACATATTATATTTATTGATAAATAATTTATATGTTCAATATACGGAACATTTCATTAATTTTTCTATATAATTTTTGTTAACTATTAAAAATATAAGGTTTATTTTTTTTTTTTAAAAATCAAGTCAACCCCGTTTAACCTCAACCCGATAATTCGACCAGATCAATTTAAAAACCGATTTTAAAAACATTAGTTTAAACAACCTTTGAAACTTTCCAATTCTCGAATTTTCAACTAGAAAGGAGCGGTTATCAATCAAATTCATTTACTGTATGTATATTTAAAATCTTGAAGTGGTAAGGTCTCTTTTAGGGATATGGTTTATGAACAAAATCCTTCAACACAAATCTTTCCAAACTCATTTCATGTATATTTATCCAGTTTTTTCAAAACTCTTTCTAACACGTATATTCATAAAGGTAACTGTAAATTTCATCCATCGATTTTACGAAAATGACAATTTTGCCACTAAAAACAAACTTGAATCAATTTTGCCATATACTTATAGATATCGTGCAAAACAGGTCTTCGAGTAAACTTTTTTTTTTTTAACATTTTGCCATTTTCCTTCGTTAACTCTCACATATGTCTGGCATGTGAGAGCACTTTCGTCATTTCCACTAGTACCAGTCACGCTAGTTTCTTTCACCTTTACCTTTGTGCGAAAAACGTCCCCGAAACAAATGACCCATCTTTCCTTTCCGTCATTATTAAACCTTATTTCCACGGTAACTTCCTGCCAACATTTTCAAGGACTAAATTTGCAACATCAACATTGAAACTTTCACTAATATCTCGACATTAAATACCCCAAATACTATCAATAGATACTGGTTCAACTTAAATTCATACTACCAACACAAATCTCGATTCAATTGATTATCAACTAGCTCTAATGACGTATTAGATATATGTCTTTTTCAAAATACACAATAATGGGTTTTTTTTGTATATGGTCCATTGAGGTATGTAAATGACAATCGTAGCCAAATTTGTGGGTTTACACGTTTTATTTATAAAAAAACACGAAAAAATCAAAATCCGACCGAATCTCGTGATTCGGATTGACCCGAGTCACCCTAAACCCGACCGGTCTAACTGAGTTTTAAAAATGTGAAATCCATTATAACATGACCTTTTTTTTATGGGATGCAGATCAACCGGTTGACACGATCATTCGAACCAGGTTTCAAAAGATCGGTATAAACTATCAAGTTCTACATTCGAAGTTTAGCAATTTCAGTTATGTCAATGAGTTAACCAAGAGAAAAGCAAAAGCTGGCTGTAAAGATATCCCAAGATGCCAAATTTACTATATACGTAGTAGTATAAATTTATCCAATTGTGGGTAATAAGTGTAAGATATAGCACTAGCCTCCGAAAAGTACTATTTGACCTGGCCAGTATTTTGAACTTACAACAAAATGAGCCATACAAATTAATTAACCTTCTAAGAAAATGTGCTTTCTGTTAGACGATAGCCTCAAGCCCGTGGCTTATGGCCCATTAGGTTTAGGGTTTTGTGTATGTTGCTTATTGTCATTATTTAGTATAAATACATATGCTATCTCATGTGTAAGCGATTCAATGAATACAACATATTTGCTATTTTACATGGTATCGGAGCTTTAGGTACAACCCATCACACAACAGTTATCCTCCGGTCATCGGTCACTCGCCGATGATTCGGAGGGATCCCGCTTACTTTCTTCCGCTTTATTGATTTCAATAATTTCTTCTTATCAAATAAACCCTAGCAACTAAAACCCTAGCCGTCATAACACATCTCTTATTTTTTTTCTCATCACCATTGTTTTTTGTTTTGCCGTCGGAGATCATTGCCATTTTTCAAACATAGTTGGTAAAAAATGCCGCTCCCACCTAAAGGCAAAGCAAGCCACGCAAAGGAGGAAGCCGCAAGCAACAAACAACTATGCCGTAGAATACAATTATATTTTCGCTCAGACAGACAAAGAAGATGAAGAAAAGAAAAAGTGTTTCTATTCCAGCTTGTACGTTCGGAAGCCTCCCGTTCAAACTGCGGAGGAGTGTTAGACGAAGGCCTCAAGCCCGTGGCTTGTGGCCCATTAGGTTTAGGGTTTTGTGTATGTTGTTTATTGTCATTATTTAGTATAAATACATATGCTATCTCATGTGTAAGCGATTCAATGAATACAACATATTTGCTAAATTACACTTTCATCTCTCGAAACTTTTTTTCTTCCCATATTGAGTTCTATAACTTAAAATACAGGATAAATGTGTTATAACCTAGCTCGGTTGAGCGACCTGGTGGTTGAAATTAACCAGGTTGTATTATCGGATAACCGGCTAAAAACCCGGTTTTATCATTTAAATGGGAGCTCGGATCGGACGGGTTAATAAGAAAGCCGGTTTTCAAAACATATACAACTATTTTGGCCAAAAATGCTTTCTTACAGTCCATCAAACATAAACTTTAATATCTACATGTAACAAAAAAATTAATAACAATTAGTTTAACCTAAGGTAAAAGTGTTGTTAATTTGTCTTAAACTGTATATTCAACATGATTCATACGTAAAAGTAAGTTGGTGCATATGTCTAAATAAGGACATACATATATATGGAAGCATGCATGGCTTTATCAATATATAGTATCCTTTATACACATTAGATTCCATATCTGATTTTAGTAAAATTAAAGCTAGCAATATTGATCACTTGTAAGAATTAAATCTCAGGAATGTAAAATCTTACAGCAGCAAATTAACGAAGTACACAACTGTTAATGGATCTTCATTAAACAATAACAACTTAACAAGACACCAACAAAGAGCATCGATCACTCCCGCGATAATTAAGAGCTGAGGGTAATCCTATACCAAGAACATCTTGTATCCCCTTGTGTCAACAATCCACTGTTTTCTCGTTACTTCTAGTCGATTTAGACCTTGCCATCTAGATTTCTTGCAGGTAAAGGAGACTTTACTTATGCTGTCTTCATCTTTCTTTTAAAGTCCATTTCACGTTCGATTCAAGCTTGTGAAAACTTGTCTAGATTGTCTTTTTTTTATGATGAATATAAGTAATTAACTTTTTACAGTGAGCAAGATCCGATCGATATGAAGTCTTTTCTCGCCATACTCCTGATCATATCTTTGCTGTTTGTCATTGTCTCCGAAGAAGAACGAAAGGTTAGTTAGAAAACATTAGTAAAGAAATTAAGTACGATTGAAATTAAGTAGTACTCCAGTAATTAATAATGATAAGTAAAGGGTGCTCCATCTAGCTACTTAATTATCTCTAAAAATGGATCATTTGTGTTGTTTTAGTTTAAAACCATACTTATAATTAACAGATGTTAATCTGATATAGCAAACATTATGTGATTTTAAAAGCATATCGATCGATCGAGTGGGATATTTGAAAACTTCATATAGTTATTTAGATGAGTGTGAAACCTAAGTTAGGGACAAACTTAGGCATTCCATAGCAAATAATTAGTAGAGTATATGTAAGAGACATACTCTGAATTTGGGGCTTTACTCGAAACAACTGAGACCTGAAACCAGAAAAAACAGAACAAAACCGAACCAAACTTGCTGAAACAGAAATTAAAGATTTGGTTTTCGGCTTAAATATGGTTTTGACAAAATAAAAATGGAACCGGAATGAAAAAAAGGAACTGGATTAAATATTTGGTTTCCGGGTTGAATATGATTTCGGCAAAATGAAAATTGAACCGGAGCAAAAACCGAGTTCACAATAGTATATGTAGCATGAAGGTTTATAAAGTTCATAACAATTATATAAAACCCTAAATAAGATCAAAGCACATATAGCGGAGGCGATTTAACAAGATTATAATCAATAACACAATTATAATTAATCGAATTAGGGTTATATACCTTTATCCTAGCGAAGATCCGCAAGATCACCAATCGAATCACCAATTAGGGTTTATGACGAACACTACCAAAATATAGTCTAAAGTAAGACTACATTACGTTCTTGTACAGACGTAATACAACGAGCTAACCGTGATTCTAGCACGTGTAAACCGAGCTTCTACGCTTGTGGAAAATCTACCCAACAACCCTAGAGAGGGGCTAGGACTAGATTATTGCTAAACCAAAACCAAAGGATAAAAGAAACCCTAAAAAAGGTGTTTTTCCTTTGGTGTTGATTGCAATAGAAAGAAACCAAACGAAATCCCCTTTGGGTTTCGTCCGATCGAAAAAGAGAGAGAGGAAAAGGAGAATGTGAGATGGTGAATTATGAGATACCCCATGGGTATTTATAAGGATATTAAGGGCCTGTTTGTTTAGTCTTTTTATTAAGTTCTATAAAATTAAAGTGTCTGTAAAATTATATGTTGTCTGTTTGTAGACGGATATATGACTGTTTGTTTTGTGTGCTGAATATAGAGTCTGAACCAGAGAAGTTTACTATTGTGTCCTTTTAAATTAGTTAAATGAGGGAGTTAGAGGGTAAATATGTAAAATAAAGATAATAAGTCATGACTTAATACATAAAGTACCCTCCTGCTGGCTTTTTCCAGAAAGTCGTTAGTATATTTTATCCACAAAACAAACAAACTACTTATGACTTAATCCATATTCCTACTTTTTAATTAAGACTCTATAAGTCCTTATCAAACACTACCTAAACTTAGCTTTCAAGCTAAGCTATTACAAAATAAGAAAGAAAAATCTTTTCCTTTTTCTCCCCTTAGCTCCACCGATCGGAACCACCACCCAAAGGGTGTTCCAGAATCTTCTTATCATCTTCTTTATTATTCCACGTTAACTGTTTAGTCCGTAACTCTTAAATTTAACGACGGTTAAAGTTATTGCTCGATTTAATTTAATAAACATATAAATATATTAATTAGATAAATTAACTCTTTACGTATTGTGTGCAATCCCGTAATCTCAATTTTGATCCTATCACACAATTATTAAATTATAGTCCATAAACTTTCATAGCAAACATTAAATTCTTTTATATTATAAATATTACATTTTTTTAAGTTCGAATATCTTTTGATGCTAAAATTTTTACATAGTTATTTGATAAATAATGAAAAGCATATAACTTGGGTTATTCTATTATTCGGTCCAGTTTAATCCAATTTGAATTCATCTCGATTTATTTTCAAGATACTTAGAAACAAATTAACCAATAACTGAGTATAATAAACCGAACAACCCGATAAGCTAATTAATAAACCCCCTGACTTTAGGGACAAACTTAGGCATGCTCATTATTAGTAGGCCCATTTCAGACAAAATAGCCCACCAAATTTCAGCCCATGATTTAACAGGTAAAACCGTAAAATGATAGATTGAGCCCACACTATAAAATTTTGGACATTTACTTACTCTGAGCACGCGGTACAGTTGAGCCGTCGTGCTCGTGTCGTGGGCAAAAAGTGATGCCACGTCACTTTTTACTCCCACGACACCAAAACACCCCACGATGGCTCAACCCCCCTCCCTGGTTAACACGAGAATTCTCGTGTCGTCGTCACCCAACTTTTTTTTTTTAACAATTAATTTTAAACTAAAAACACATTTCATTCATAATAAAAATACAAATACAATTTTTTTTTAAAAATAATACACGAAAAAAAAATTACATTTAAAAAAAATAACAATAATAAAAAAAACATCAATGATTAAGTTTCCATAAATGCTCAACGAGATCACGTCGAAGAGAATCGTGAACTTTCCTATCCCGAAGTTCCTTATTTTTCCTTCTAAATGTCTCACAACGTTCGACCCAAGTTCGTTGGAGATTGGCTTCAGGCGGAGCATACATATGGTCATATTCACTAATGTCAAACTTTTGGTCTTCCAATATCATGTTATGTAGTATGATGCAACAATACATGATTCTTTTAAGCGTGCTGACTTGGAAACTTCGTGCGGGTTGCTGAATAATCCCCCACCGACCTTGTAATACCCCGAACGCTCTCTCAATATCTTTTCTAGCGCTTTCTTGAACCCTTTTAAATTTCATTTTCTTTTCGTCCGTTGCAATTGTATACGACTTAACAAAAGAAGACCATTGAGGGTAAATTCCATCTGCTAAATAATACCCTTGCTTGTATGTTTTACCGTTAACAACAAATTCAGTATCTGGAGCCTCGTCCAAAAGAAGGTTATCAAATAACGGTGAACCATATAAAAAATTAAGGTCGTTATTTGCCCCCGGCACCCCAAAATAAGAATGCCATATCCATAACTGTTGATCAGCAACAGCCTCGAGCATAAGTGTTGGGTATTTTTTTATCACGCCTTTTAAATTGACCATGTAACGCTTTAGGACAATTTTTCCATTCCCAATGCATACAATCTATGCTACCAAGCATACCCGGGAGATTATGTTTCCTATTGTGCAAATCATAAATATGTTGTACATCCTCAGGCGACGGTGTTCTAAGATACTTTTCAACATACAATACATAAATGAATTTGGTAAAGTTCCATAAGCATTCACGTGAACAACGCTCGGCTACTTGCAAATATTCATCTAGTAAATCGGGTGTTGTACCATACGCCAATTGGCGTATTGCCGATGTGCATTTCATAGTGGGGCTAAAACCTAAACGACCCGTTGCATCCTTACGTTGTTTAAAGAAATAGAAGTAGGGTGGTAGTGGAAGAACGTTGTAACTACTTATATCATGAACTATTTTTCTAAAAAGGGTAGAACTCATACGATACCTTCGTCGGAACCGATCCTCCGGATACTTTGGCGGAGTTTCAAGGTCACCAAAATAATCGGCCATAAGTCTTATTTCCGCATCTTCTCGTTCACGTGGGATGTATGTTCTAACGCGAGGACCGACATTACTCCTAGTTTCTTCCTCGTCCTCATCTAACATCTCAATTTGTTCCCAATATTCAAGATATCAGGCATAATCTTCCACATATTCTTGATCGTAGTTTTCGTAAATAGAGGACAAATCGGAACTCCCAGGATTCATATTGATAAAATAGTGTGTGAATATGAGAAAATAGTATGTGTTTGTGTGATATATAGTGAAATTATATGAAAAAAATGGGGTATTTAACAACAAAAAACGGGCAAAAAAATGGAAAAACAAAAAACTAGCCGTTACCCAACGGTAACTTTTTTTAAAATTTCAAAAAAAATAAAAAAATAAAAAAATAAAAAACCCGACGGCGCGAGCCACGGTGTGGTTGGCGCCGCCGTGGCCTCGCGCCGTCACCATGGCGTCGGCTGGTAGGTACCAGCCCAAAACCGACGACGCGAGCCACGGTGTGGTTGGCGCCGTCGTGGCCTCGCGCCGTCGTGGCCAGCCTCCCACCAGCCCACCGTACCGAGCTCTCTAATATTTTTTTAGTATAAAAAACAATATTTTTCATTATAAAATTTTTACCTACTAAAATCTCTAAATAAGAGTAGGTAAAATACAATGCCTACTAAAAATAAGAGTAAGGAAAATTTTGACCCTTTTAGTGACTAAAAAACGAGTAAGGATATAGCTTTAGTGCTCCCTTTTAACTTACTCTTATTCTTTGAGTTGGAGTTGATAAAAAAAGAAAAAGAGTAAGCAAAAGAGGGAGCACTAAAGGTCTATCCTTACTCATTTTTTAATTATCAAAAGGGTCAAAACTTTTCCTTACTCTTATTTTTAGTAAGCATTGTATCTTTACCTACTATTATTTAGAGACTTTAGTAGGTAAAAGTTTTATGATGAAATAATGTCTTTTATACTAAAAAATATTAGTAGGGAAATGTCCAAAATTTTATAGTGCCATAAAAATAAAAAATAGAGTTAACTACATTTTTGGTTTATAGTTTGGCAGGTATAACGGTTTTGATCTAAAACTTTGAAAAGTAATGGATCTTGTATAAAAATCCGGTAACCCGTAACACTTTTGGTCCATTTCTTGTTGACCGTTGGTTTGACCAGTTATTTAGTATGAAATGACTAAAATACCATTACCCACCTCTCGATATGTGAAATAACCAAAGTGCCCTCCATTAATTTTTTTCAATAGAATTATTTTACTATGGATTATTTTTAATAATATTATTAAATAATATTTAAAAAAAAAGAAAACGTTTTTTTTTTAAATCTAACCCAGCAATTCTATTTTGAGGCTATCAATGTTAAACATATGGTGGTGTTCAGACGCTCTTTTCTTTTGGTGGGTGGGCATTTTATTTTAAATAAGTTTTTTTTTTAAGAAATTGGTAAAAGACACATACACCCTCATATTTAACGGTCAAAAGTTGGTCAAACTAACTTTAGGACCAAAAATGTTACGAGTCGTCGGGTGTTAGACTAGATCTGTTAATTTTCAAACTTTTAGATCGATACTGTTATACCCGATAAACCATAAAGAAAAAAAAATGTAGTCAACTCTATAATAAAAGTATCCCATAAAAATCTTTACCGTTAAGATTTAAAAATGTTACATATAATAAAAGTATCCCATAAAAATAAAAACACATGATTTTTACTACAGTTGGTTTTAATTTTAACAGTTTTGAACTCAAATTTAACACATTTTATAATTCACCAATTTTATCAAACCCCATCTTTTTATTTCATCAATTGTTGTTATATATTTGCCGTTTTTCGATGTGCACGCAACCTGTTTGTTTAAAGTCCTGAACCAAATTACACTTATTTCTAAGACGAATCATTGGCTCAGACGTATACGGTCGTATCCCGTGAACTCGATACATATTTTGAGAGGATACGAGCCGGGCTGGCTAGGTTGTATGATGGTGTATGGGGTCTTAAATTGCGTACATTTCTATGGAGTTGTTGCTTTATGCGGCCGAGTAGTTAACCTACTTTGTATGCCTGTTAGACGAATAGATTAATGGACCTCAAATCTAATAGTAACAAGTCTACAAGACCCACCCACCTGAGTATTTGTAACTCCTCGCAAATGACAAGGGTTAGACAAATGGCTGCCGAGACCCGTTGTTGTAGCTTGACATAAAGCTACAGTAATGCTGGTATTCCTTGCCCAAGTGAGCCTTAAGGATTTGATTGCTGTTTTGACTTTGTGATATGAGAGTGACCGACCGCACATATGACCTCTTTCACTTCGGTGATCATGCTTGCTCAGTTGTTTCATTGAACATGCTAAAAAATCGTAATTATCTATCTTTCAAATTACTTGTTATTATTCTGTTCAGCTCATATATATGATTTGTAAAGTTTGAGAACATGGCTTGATGTTTAGGCAATTGTTAAACATTTCAAAACACGCTTAATGATGTCATTGTTGCCAGGTTATTCATTTTTAGGGTAATGAATTGTTTTATGGTTATTGACATGGAAGTATCAAACATTGATAATAGGTTATTCATATTTTGTCTTAGTTTAGATTGGTTCTGCTTAAGGACTTAGGGTGCTAGGGTTTTAAGCATTATACGACAAGTATGATAGGGTTCTAGAGTCCTAAACCAATGTGATGTTACATTTGCAGCGTTACATTGTTCTCCTGAAATCCCTCCCTCAAGGAGACTACTCGCCATCAGTGCACCATGCTAAAATCATAAAAGAAATTGTTGATCCCAGGTATATATTTGAACTACAGTTTTGGGTTTCGAATTAGAAATATTGTACTGATGCTTCACAACTAACAGCTTTGCAGGGAAATCCCTACAACGAAGCTTCGGAAGAAGCTTCAACGGGTTTGCAGCGTACCTAAACGAAGTAGAAACGCAGAAGCTGAAAAGTAAGTTACTTACTGATTTCCGCCACTTTGTTTTGTTTAGAAGGCAACACATTCCCATTAATTATCATTGCATTCAATTGCTGACCTTTTGGCAAACACATCAACAGGACTTCCAGGGGTTGAATCCGTGTTTCTTTGCCGGACGCTCTATCCACAAACGACAAGGTCGATGGACTACATGCGGATGTCGGATGGAATAGCAAGGAACCCGGGTGTTGCGAGCGACATCACAATCGGTGTCATTGACTATGGAATATGGCCGGAATCACCAAGCTTCAAGGACGATGGATTTGGTCCCGTGCCTGCGAAGTGGAAGGGAGAGTGTAAAGGCGGTGTCGACTTCACTTGCAACAAGTAAGTACAATTTTTTGCTTTGTGAAACATTAAAATTCTAGACTAAATTTTTATTATCATTATGTATATCAATAATAACAATCATCAAAGTTTGAATAGTTATCTAAATTTTAAAAATAAAGATATTGTATATAAGGTTATAATAATATATATTTTATACTCCGTATTGAAACAACAACAACAATAGTTGTATTTTACGATAGTAATCATTGACAAAAAGTACCTTTTGACCCTTCGAGGGGACGCGGCTCCCTTGGCCCCCCACTTATTGTTGTAGCGGCATCAAGCTAGCCAGAACGAGTGTCCACTCCGTACCTCCTAACTTGACTATAAGCTAAACCTGGCTAAGCTGTTGATATCAAGGAAATTATATCACCAACAAGTGTATCATGCACATTGTGAAATCCTCACCAACATTTGTCATGTAGGCCTAAGTTTTGCGCTTTAAGAGGACCTTGACTCAAGCTTATATTCAGTTGACCAAGTTATGGTTTTCTAGCCTAAACCAAAGACCTAACATAGTTTAAAATGTTTTCAATCTTTAGGAAAATCATAGGAGCTCGGTATTACAGCATTGATAATCTAAGCTTCTCGGCTAGAGACTATTCGGGGCATGGGACTCATGTGGCGTCCATAGCAGGCGGTTACTATGTCAAAGGAGTGAGTTACTATGGCATTGCGGAAGGAGTTGCCAAAGGAGGAGTTCCTTCAGCGAGAATGTCTGTCTACAAAGCGTGCGACGTATACTGTTACACCACTGATGTGCTAAGTGCGTTCGACGACGCAATAGCCGATGGAGTGGATGTAATATCAGTGTCACTCGCTTTTCATGATACACTTGATTTTACCGAAGACCCAGTTGCAATTGGCAGCCTTTGTGCATTAAGAAGTAATATTTTGACATCCGCTGCTGCTGGGAATGATGGTCCAGTTCTGGGTTCGATACAAAATTCTGCTGCATGGATGATTACTGCAGGAGCAAGTGATATCGACCGCAGAATTGTGGCTAAAGTACTTCTTGGGAATGGGGCAATATTCGTGGTACGTTAGTTTTATTATTAATTTCTAGTTTCTAGCTATATATACCCTGTATTTGTCATAATTTAACAATCAAATAACCTAATGCATCCAGGGCCAAGGTGTTAATTCTTTCCCATCTAGTTACATAAAGTCACCCCTGGTTCGCGGCAAAGAAGTGACACGGACGTGCTCTGAAACTGATGCACGGTAATTCTTGTCTGCTTATCTATATTTTTTTAACTGGAGATATGGCTATGGCTGCATTCTTTCAGATAAATATACCAGGTTGGATGACTAATCATATCCTCTTTTACAGGAATTGTCTTCCACAATGCATAGAGAGTAGCCTAGTTGAGCAAAAGGTGGTACTTTGTGACATGGTCCCTGACTTTAAACAAATTACCCTAACAGGAGTCCTTGGGTTTATTACCCCAATTTCTGAAAAACTAAATGCATCTGTAGTTCTGCCGTATATTGTTGTTGCGCTAAGTGAAAATGATCTCAACTTGGTCAGACAATACCACAGCAATAACACGTAATGAAGTCTTCCTATTAAGCTTTTCCGTTTTGTATATGCATTATTTGTTTTTAATGTAACCCTGAACGTACTTGTCATCTGAACAGAGATCCAAAAGTCCAAATTCTGAAAAGTGAAGCTGTTCACAATTCAGATGCTCGGCTTGTTGCTGCGTTTTCTGGTAGAGGACCTAGCAAATTTTTGCCTAATATAATAAAGGTGCCCCTTTTTCATTTTCGTTAGCACTTAGAGGAGCTTAAAACTAAAAAGAAAACTTTCTTGACTTCAATGGGAAGATATGATTATCATTTAATTATACACAAAAGAGGAGCTTAAGGCTGAAGAACCTTAAAATAATCCTACAGCCACCAAATAAACAACTTCATCAGCAGGTATTCGATCTACATATAAAGTATAATACGAACCTTTCAATATACAATAAAATAAATCTATTACTATTATCGGACACGTGGATGAGATTGATAGTAGACATGAAAAGAGATGAAGATGATTCGGTTTTATTTTTTATGTTTGAGAAAGTGACAGTAGGCATGAATATTAAGACTTTTCGGTTTTATTTTTTATGTTAGCCGGATGTGACGGCTCCCGGTGTTGAAATTCTAGCTGCTTTTTCACCTAAGGCATCACCATCTCAAACAGCTATCGACAATAGGTCTGTGCAATACAGCATACTATCTGGGTCATCAATGGCGACCCCCCATGTTACTGCTGCTGCCGCCTATGTGAAGTCATTTCACCCCAGTTGGTCTCCTTCAGCCATAAAGTCTGCTCTGATGACGACTGGTAATATCTATCTCGATCTTTAATAAAATATGCGACTAAATTAAAGAAAAAATCAAATGTCATCTCATTCCTCCTTGTTTTAATGTCATAGCATGGAAATTCTTTGATGGCCTCCACCCAGAAGGTGAATTTGCTTTTGGCTCTGGACATATCAACCCTCTCATGGCAACAGATCCCGGCCTTGTGTATGAGACGCCAGTTGAGGAGTATCAAAGCTTGACAGCCACAAATGCTACTCGCACTAGTGATAGAGAGATCAATTACCCCTCTATGGCAGCTCTAGTAGACATGAAATCATTTATGGTGTCCATTCCAAGGACCGTTACAAATGTGGGTGAAGCAAACTCGACATATACTGCAGTGATAGACGGAGAGCTCTCAGATATGCGTATCAGTGTCCAGCCTAGCACTCTACATTTCACGGCGTTAAACGAAAAGTTGAGCTTTGTGGTAACTGTTAGGGGTAAAAGAATGAAGCCACTGTCAATGAGACGAGCTTCGTTGGTGTGGACGGACGGTATTCATAAAGTCCACAGCCCGCTTGTCTTATACAGACTCAATACCACATCTGGCGGAGAAAAAGCACTAACCCCAAGATTAAGCACAACAGTACTTTTAGTAGTTATAATAATGGCTCATTTGTAAAAACTATTGCTATAGGTTTTAACATGTAAGCTGAATATCATTCTGGTTAAATACATTAATAGTAAGTTCAGATTCCCTCTGTTCCAGTTCTTGTACAAATCCAAGTAATATTTTTCTGTTCTTAAGAAAGCGTTAGATGAGTTCAGTAGCGTTTCTGAATTAATTCCTAATTGGAGGAAATGTTCCACTTTTTTGTGGGAATGTGAAATATAAAGTCAAAGCTGCTATTTATCGTGTTATGCCTTTTGATGCTGGAGCCCTTCCTGTTAGATATTCAGGTGCTCCGTTATCATCTACCAGGCTTTAGAAGAAACATTGTTCGAGTTTGGTGGATAATGTTAAGAAGAGATTATTGAACTGGAAGAATAAATGGTGATCTTCAAACGTCATGGCGGTCTTAGTATTAAGTCCTAATAACCTTGGAATATTGCTTTAATGTCCAAGCATGTACGTGATAAGTTTCCAGAAAAGAGGGACTTTTTGGATGTGCCTGAGCTTAATGATGTATGTTGGAGTTGAAAGAAAATTTTGCAGACTCGTAATTTGATGAGACCATTATGCAAGTTTATATTTAAGCATATTTACGAAGCTGGTTTTTCTTTGTCCGGCAAGGTAGCTGATGTGGTGAATGGAACCGGCCTGCAATTTGGTATGTTATTTTTCCTTGTCTTGCTCATCTTCCCCCTCCTTTGCTATTTAGATATACGCTAGATAAAGTTTTATGGAAATGTGGCAAAATGGCTAGTTTTTTCTGTTAAGGGTGTTTGAAATGCTCTTTCGGAAGTTAGAAATGTTGCCCTTGGTATTAATCAAAGACTCAAAACTCAAGATAGGATTTCCGTTAAGTGTGCTTTATGTAATTTAGTTCAAGACAGTCACAATCATCTCTTGTTTGATATGTCTAGTAGCTGTAGTTTGTTTACAGTTTTTTTGTCGAATTCTGCATAGGAATCTTAAATTGCTTCCGGTTTGTGATGTATAGATCTTTGATCTTATATTAGCTTGTAATAACACTATAACCTCTCTTTTATATTCTAGTTTCTTGCTAGAACCCTTAAATAAAATCCATTTCCCCTTAAAAAAAAAGTCTAAATTACTTGTCTTTTCGGTTTCGTTCTGGTTTAGGGTAATCATCGTTCCATTATTCGGGTCAAGTACTACCAAAATTGGACACGAATCTAACCCGAACAAAAAAGAAAGATTTTCTCTATCAGTGTAATGGATGTAGTATATTTGGTATTGTTCTGATAACACCTCGTTTGTGGCATATTCTTGGCCTTAAATGGAATCTGTCCAAACAGGCCCTTAAAACTTTGTGGCATTTCATTAAATTCTGTCTAGAAAATTGTTTTTACAAATTATAAACAGATTACATTTTTAAGGGCTGTTTGGTTGGCTGAGTTTTGTACTGTTTGGAGCGGCATTTTTTGCAAAATTCTTGGCTATTTTCTGCAGAATTTAATAACCTAACAGTGCTGATGTTTATAAGCGGTTTTAATCACTTCGAGTTCTTTAGTAGTCAATGACATGATGCCAAGTGTAGGTTGTCTACTGCAATTTTGTTACTTGCCTAGTTCTACGATGGTGAACTACTTGAGCAACTTATTTTTTTATAGTGGTGCTGTTTAATTGTAGGCTTTTGGTCGGGTTGGGTTCTTGGACGATGGATTACTGGTTATATCATATGTACCAAAAGGTATATTTGTTGCAGTCAACTTCATAATTAGCCTGATGTTATGACCAAATATGTTGTTATTGTACTTTAGTTGTTTCTATTTTGGCAGTCTGAGTCCACTGTATGTATTTGTCAAGCTCGATTATTTGTGCACTTGAGAATCAGTTTATTTCGCTAAACTTTGAAATTCAAGTCAGCTTAAACTTGTAGCAGCCATACAAAACCAGCTCAAACTTCAGTATAACAAATTTTTTTTATTCTACGTATATATGAACATAAAATTCTTTGTTTTCTTTCCTATATACGCAACTTAATAAGGTTTAAAAGTCAATAACTAAACGGAAACGCTTTACTATTTCTGCGCCAACAAGTGGAACGTTTCATGCTACTCTATATTGAGTGACCAGAAGTTCGATGGAGAGCTTCTTACATTCAACAAAATATATAAATCAATGCTTATCCTTGTGTAGATTAGTTAAAATTTTGTAGTTAGTTCAAGTGTGAATATTGTATAAATGATTTAAGATCCATTTAATGTATTAGGGTATATATTATTGGAAACAGAGGGACAAAATAATTATCTGTTAACGAGTGCGTGCTGCGTGGTCTATGGATTATAACGGTTCATTTTTCTAGTATAGGTTGAAACTGGTCATTTTTGTGCTATGGGTTGAAACGGGTCTTTATTCTGGCAAGGTTGAAGCAGGTCATTTTTCTAGGGGTTATGAGTTATGACATGTATTTTCTCTGAAATGGGTTATAACTGGTCATTTTATAGTATGGATTATAACGCGTCATGTCTCTTGTATATGTTAAGGTGGGTCATTTTCTAGAGTACACGTTAAGAAAGGCGGTTAAAAAGTCATTTCTAGTATACGATAAAATGGGGGCATTTGATCTAATATGGGTTAAAAAGAACCATTTTATCTAGTATGGGTGAAAATGTCTCATGTTTCTGGTATGGGAATATGGGGCTATGAGGCTATGGGTTATTATTCCATTATGACTTAAAAGTTAAAACTGAGTGAGGCGGGTGAGAGAAAATGTTGGGGTTCCCAACCCAAACATGAGAGAGAGACGCGAGGAAAAATTCAGGAGAGAAACCGAGAAAGAGAAATTAGGGCACGTAGGATCTAGAGTACGATAGAATGGCAAGCAACTAGGTTCCAGCTACACCCGTGGGAAACATAACTAAAGAAGGTCATAAAGCTCAAGCTGCTACTTCAACAGATAATCAAGTTAAGCACATTGCCAAACAGCCTGGAATGTCAAAGTCCTCCAATTTCAAGCTTATTCGAAGGATAGAAGTTCAATGTGATGTGATGTAACTGTACCATTGTTTGATTTATGTAATTGTGTAGTTTTGATAGTATAGCTCAATGTAGGAGTAGCTTTAGCTTATTAACAGTTTAGCTTTAGCTTTGACTTTTGTAGTTTGACTTTTGTCCTATAAACAGGACTTTGTATCTGTCATTTCAAGTAATGAGGATTAATAGAAGGTTCGTGGGCGTGGTAAATGGGGCCGGGTAACAGAAACTGGAGACAGTAACTTCGGAAAGGTGCTGAATAGCGGGTACAGGAGAGTAGTAGGGTCGGGGAGTGGTAGGAAAGAACCATTGTGCCCTAGGGAGCGTGGTGGGGGAGTAAAGGCCATGTGCTTTCTTTCGAAGCTTCGGGTTTGCACAACCATTTTTACAAAAAAATGACGAACATCGATTTCTATTGATGATCTAGTTTTTTTTTGTTATTTACACTTCTAAAGTCACAATATGAACATTTGTTATCTAACCGATGAAAGTTGTCATGTTCGAACTAATAAACATTTAATATTTTTTTCTAAAAAATGATGAACAAATGTTTTTTTTTTGAAAACTAACTAACATTATCATTAATATTTGACGAACTGATGAACATTATAAAAAAATATTGATAAAATTTCTTTATTTTTTAACTGATGAACAACCTGAACATTACATTATTAAGAACAGCCGATGAACTAATGAAGATTCGTTATCTAACTGATGAATATTTTTATTTTTATTTTATGCAGACAACTAATAAACAACGTGATTTTTTTGAAAAATGATGAACATTACAAAAAAAGATGAATTGATGAACATTCATTATCTAACTTTTTTTATTAACGAACGACTACTTTTATTGATGAATAATATTTCTTATTGATGAACCACTCGTTTTAATTAATGAACCACTTTTTTTTTTAATTATTGAACGATAGTTTTTTTATGAACGATGATTTTATCGATGAACAACTATTTTCATTGATAAAAACGTTTTGATGAAAAACTATTTTTATTTATAGATAACATTTGTTATTGATGTAAAACTTTTTAATTGGTGATCAACATTTCTTGTTGATGAAACACTCTTTTAATTAATTGTTCAAGAGATAAGGGTTAATTCAGAAAATTGAAACAAGTATAGGGATTAATGTTGTAAATAGTTAGTTAGATTAGTTTTCCCTCCATTGTATATATTCAAAATGCCGTTACATTTTTCTCAATTCAATCAATGAGATAATCACACACTTTCTCTCTTTGTTTCCTTTTCATTTCATTTTTGTTCCTGATCTTTGAAACTTCACATGGTATCAGAGCAACCATTAATGGAGTTTTGAGAATCGTGTTACAAGTTTGTTGAATATGTAATTTCTGTTACAATCACATGTGTTTCATGTTGTAAGAGATCTAATTCTTGTGTTTCCGCGCGTTTTATTAACTTTGTTTGTTATGTTTTTGATTCTTTAACAATGGCAACACCAGTTGTCACACCCCCAAATATATTGCAGCGGAAAGGTAATCGGGGCAAGTGACTTCATAGCATCATACACTCAGAATATAAAGAACGACCTCTATATGAGTCGTTTGAAAATTGATCATTTGAATAACGTCAACAACAGGGTTTTAACAGTACAACATAGTTCAGAATAGAAATGTAAATGTTTGAAAAGTATTCAAATGATCTAAGTATTATTGAAAGCTTCATATGCATGCGACTCCAAGCAATCCATGTAAGTTAAGAACCTGAGAAAAACATGAATTGCTTGGAGTCGCATGCATATGAAGCTTTCAATAATACTTAGATCATTTGAATACTTTTCAAACATTTACATTTCTATTCTGAACTATGTTGTACTGTTAAAACCCTGTTGTTGACGTTATTCAAATGATCAATTTTCAAATGACTCATATAGAGGTCGTTCTTTATATTCTGAGTGTATGATGCTATGAAGTCACTTGCCCCGATTACCTTTCCGCTGCAATATATTTGGGGGTGTGACAGATTGGTATCAGAGCCTCGGTTATAGAGAACTAGGTTGCATTAGTAATTCTAGATTATAACTGTTTCTCAAACTACATTATCATAACATCATACATTGCCTGCCATTACTTGTACTATGTGCTTATATATCATAATTTATTTAATTACATACTTATATGCTAGATACATACTCATACGTAATTTCTTAAATTATTTCAGTTACTATGACATCATCATCTGCCCCAGCTGACGGATCACCCAAGTCACCGAAGGATACCACTCATGTGTTCGTTCCCGAGCCGGAATACCCAGAGTACCAGGTCGTATCTGATGACGATGAGGCGGATCCATTCCAGCCTTTAGCCGTTGAAGTCTCACCAACTACCGACTCTCCTGGAATTGTTGGTGATGATGACTATGATTCAAACGAGGAGCCCTTCGAGGACTCAGATAAGGAGATTGCTGACTACCCTTCTGATAAGGGGGATGATGATGAGGAGCATCCAGCTCCAGCATTGGCAGACACTACTACACTTCATGACCGCAGGGCTGACCTCCCAGAGGAAGATCTACCACCGCTCAAGAAGATATGCCCCACTGCTTTTGCCCATCGATATGAGAGGGGAGAGAGTTCCTCTAGGCCTATCCTACCCCGTGTGGTAGATCACGAGTACCGAGATTCTATGGAGGCGAGCATGAGAGCTTCCGAGAAGAAGATGATGGATGCCTTGGCAGTGGTCAAGGAAGACGTGACCGAGACTACTGCCCAGTTGGTTGCTGGGTATGATGAGTTGGACATGCGCAAGGATGCATGTTATGATGAGCGACAGTTCTTACGAGCTCAGGTCTCCATGCTTAAGATGAAGAAGCGCTTCCACCGTGAGAGATGTCATGTGCAGATTGTTGAGGCCGCTCGTGCGCGAGCAGAACGGGAGGCGACTCGGTCTTACTGCCGTGTCTTGGAGAGTAGGTTGAGGCATGTTGAGAACGATGTTATCATTGAGAGGACTAGGCGCACTAGGTTGGATGAGCAGAGGCAAGACATAGGAGACCGTTTGACTCGAGCCATCGAGCGCATTCAGGCCTTGGAGCGTGCTAGGGTCCCACAGCCTCCTCAGTCACCAGAGGATGTTGGTAGCTCCAGCTAGGTTCTTTTCATAGCTATCATGTATAGCCTGCTAAGTTTATGGGTTACTCCCAACTAGCAAGGCACTAGGATCGTACTTCTCTTTATTTTGTAAGCTAAATGTAACGATCAATTTTGTACCTGAACCGTTTATACATGATATGCTATTTCTGTTATGGTTACCTTTGTCTATACCACCACTTAATTCATCACTCGTCGTGCATTCCATAGTGTGTTGTGACTTACTATATATCCGTGCATCGTGACCTAAGGATTTAATCTTGAATACTCATGTGTGTTATGTTTCCTTGATATTTAGAAGATCATGCCGCCAAAGAAGGCCACTATGACCGATGCTGCCATTCGGGCATTGATAGCTCAAGGAGTAGCTGATGCCATGGCTGCCCAAGAAGCAAACCGGAGTAATACTAACGGGGAAGGAAGCCAGGGTTCTGGAAACCGTGTGAGGGGAAATGAACGCCCTACACGAGAATGCACGTACAAGGACTTCTTAAATTGTCAGCCACTTAAGTTTAAGGGTACTGAGGGAGTCACGGAGCTGACCCAATGGGTGGAGCGTATGGAGTCAGTTTTCCACATCAGCAACTGTACTGTTGAGTGCCAGGTGAAGTATGCTACTTGCACCTTACTTGGAACTGCTTTGACATGGTGGAATGCCCATGTTAAGACTGTTGGGTACGATGCTGCCTATGCTATGACATGGAAGAACTTAGTAAAAATGATGACCACTAAGTACTGTCCAAGGGGTGAAATTAAGAAAGTGGAGATTGAATTATGGGGTCTGAAAGTCAAGGGTACTGATATTGGGAGCTATAATCAACGCTTCCAAGAGTTGGCTTTGTTGTGCGGGAGAATGTTTCCTGAAGAATCTGATGAAGTGGAGAAGTACATTGATGGATTACCGATATGATCCAAGGCAATGTCATGTCTTCTAAGCCTAAGACCATGCAAGAGGCTATAGAGTTTGCTACTATGTTGATGGACCAAAAAGTCCGTACCTTTGCAGAAAGACAGGCTGAGAACAAAAGGAAAATGGATGACAACTCTAGGCAAAACCAGAATCAACAGCAGCCTTTCAAAAGGCAAAATGGGGGTAGAGCTTATACTGTTGGGCAAACTAACACTGGCGGTTATGCTGGGAATTTGCCCCATTGTGGCAAGTGTAATCGTCATCACAATGGTGGTTGCTCAAATGCTTGTAACAAATGTGGGAAGTTGGGCCATATGGCCAAAGATTGTAAGGTTGTTGGGTTTGTCCCAACATGCTTTGGTTGTGGTGAGAAGGGGCACTTTAAGAATGAGTGCCGTAAGAATGGGAACCGTGGCCAAGGGAATCAAATCCGAGGAAATCAGAATCAGAACCGCGGAAACCAAAACCGTGGTAACCATGGCAATGGGAATGGAAGAAACAATGGGCAGGCTAACAAAAATGGGAACTCGAATCAGGGAAACCGAAATGGAGGAAATAATGGGAACCAGAATGGGGAAGAGAACCGTGCTCGAGTTTATGCTCTAGGAAGGGATGAGGCTATGCAGGACAACAACGTGGTCACGGGTACGTTTCTCATAAACAACACTTATGCTTCGGTGTTATTTGATTCGGGTGCAGATAGGAGTTTTGTGTCTACAACCTTTAGTAAACACTTGAATGTTACCCCTATTGCCTTAGACTCTAAATACAATGTTGAATTAGCCGATGGGAACTCTATATCGACTGATACTATTTTACGAGGGTGTACCTTAAACTTACAAAACCATCCATTCAATATCGATCTACTACCCCTAGAACTAGGAAGTTTCGATGTCATAATCGGAATGGACTGGTTATCAAAGTATCACGCTGAAATTGTATGCCACGAGAAGTTTGTCCGTGTACCTTACGGAAATGAAGTATTGACAATACAAGGGGTTAAGAATGGAGTTAGAGGTGAATCTAGGCTAAACATCATCTCGTGTATTAAAACCCAAAAGTACATTGAGAAGGGATGTCCAGTATTTTTACTACAAGTCATAGAGAAGGGGGAAGTTGAAGAGAAACGACTTGAAGATGTACCAATTGTGAGAGATTTCCCGGAGGTCTTTCCAGAAGACTTACCAGGATTCCCACCTACTCGACAAGTTGAATTCCATATTGAGCTAGTGCCAGGAGCTGCACCTGTAGCACGTGCACCTTACCGATTGGCACCAGCTGAGATGAAGGAGTTAGCGGACCAACTGAAGGAACTCACTGATAAAGGATTCATCAGGCCAAGTTCCTCTCCTTGGGGAGATCCGGTACTATTTGTCAAGAAGAAGGACGGATCCTTCCGCATGTGCATTGACTATCGTGAGTTGAATAAACTCACAGTTAAGAATCGGTATCCATTACCGAGGATTGATGATTTGTTCGATCAATTGCAAGGTTCGAGTATCTACTCGAAGATTGATTTGAGGTCAGGATATCATCAATTACGGGTTAGAGAAGAAGACATACCCAAGACTGCTTTCAGAACTCGATACGGTCATTACGAATTCCAAATGATGCCGTTTGGTTTAACCAATGCACCAGCCATTTTTATGGATCTAATGAACCGTGTATGCAAACCATACCTGGATCAGTTTGTGATTGTGTTTATTGATGACATCCTCATTTACTCTAAAAATGAGGAAGAACATGAAGAACACTTGAAGACGATCTTAGAGTTGCTAAAGAAGGAAGAGTTGTATGCTAAATTCTCTAAGTGTGAATTTTGGATACGAACTGTACAGTTTCTAGGGCACGTGATTGACAGTCAAGGTATTCACGTGGATCCCGCTAAGATCGAGGCAGTCAAGGATTGGGAAGCTCCCACTACTCCTAGTGAAATACGCCAATTCCTTGGACTAGCCGGCTATTATCGTAGGTTTATCGAAGGTTTTTCAAAAATTGCTAAACCTATGACTGAGTTGACTCAGAAAAACAAAAAGTTTGATTGGGGGGAAGATCAAGAATAAGCTTTTCAACAGTTGAAGCAGAAACTCTGTGAGGCACCAATCTTGGCACTACCAGAGGGTAGTGAGGACTTACAGTTTATTGTGATGCGTCTATAAAAGGGTTGGGTGCTGTGTTAATGCAGAGGACTAAGGTTATTGCATACGCATCTCGTCAACTAAAGGTTCACGAGAAGAACTATACAACACATGATCTAGAACTCGGAGCTGTAGTGTTTGCTTTGAAGATTTGGAGACACTATTTGTATGGTACTAAGTGTACGGTGTTTACCGATCACAAAAGTTTGCAACACATTCTAGATCAGAAGGAGCTCAATATGAGACAACGACGTTGGTTGGAGTTACTAAGTGACTATGACTGTGAAATCCGTTATCACCCCGGGAAAGCAAACGTTGTAGCAGATGCCTTGAGCTGAAAGGAAAGGATTGAACCTCTTAAGGTTAGAGCCTTGGTGATGACTATTGGTTTAGATCTTCCATCCCGAATACTTGAGGCTCAGAAAGAGGCGGTAAAAGCAGAGAATGTTGACAAGGAAGATGTCCTTGGGATGTTGAAGAAGTTCGAAGCCCGTGCTGATGGGACACTTTGTTTGGATAATAGGAGTTGGTTACCTTGCTATGGTGAGGTACGATCCCTAGTTATGCACGAATCGCATAAGTCAAAATATTCTGTTCACCCAGGGTCGGATAAGATGTATCACGACCTAAAAATGTTATACTGGTGGCCAAATATGAAGGCAGACGTAGCTACTTACGTCGGTAAGTGTTTGACTTGTGCAAAAGTCAAGGCCGAACATCTAAAGCCATTTGGTCTATTGGTTCAGCCTGAGTTACCTATTTGGAAATGGGAGAGGATCACTATGGACTTCATCACTAAGCTACCTAAAACCTCAGTTGGTTACGATACGATTTGGGTTATTGTTGACAGACTTACCAAGTCAGCACATTTCATACCAATCAAGGAGTCTGATGGAACGGATAGGTTAGCAAGAATATACTTGAAGGAGGTAGTCTCGAGGCCCGGTGTGCTGATATCTATCATCTCTGATCGTGATGCTCGGTTTACGTCAAAGTTTTGGTAATCGCTTCAACAAGCATTGGGTACCCAATTAGACATGAGCACTGCTTATCATCCTCAGACCGACGGTCAGAGTGAGAGGACGATTCAGACATTGGAGGACATGCTAAGAGCATGTGTGATCGATTTTGGTAATGGCTGGGACCGACATTTACCCTTGGTGGAATTTTCTTACAACAACAGTTACCACACTAGCATCAAGGCCGCACCATTTGAGGCACTCTATGGGCGTAAATGTCGTTCTCCAGTCCAATGGGCTGAGGTTGGGGATACACAACTCACCGGTCCTGAAATCATTCATGAGACGAATGAGAAGATTGTGCAGATCCGAAACCGCATGCAGTCGGCACGTGACCGACAAAAGAGCTATGCTGACAAGAGGCGGAAACCTCTTGAATTTCAGGTTGGAGACAGAGTTCTGCTGAAAGTAGCATCGTGGAAGGGAGTTATTCGTTTTGGGAAGCGTGGAAAGTTGAACCCCCGGTACATTGGGCCTTTTAAGATCATAGCAAGGATTGGTCCAGTGGCTTACCGACTAGAGTTACCGCAAGAGCTGAGTAGAGTTCACAACGTTTTCCATATTTGTAATCTAAAGAAGTGTTTATCTGACGAGACACTCGCTATTCCACTAAAGGAGATTCAGGTTAATGATAAGCTCATTTTCGTTGAGGAACCGGTGGAGATAGTGGATCGTGAAGTGAAGCGGCTTAAGCAAAGCCGTATCCCAATCATCAAAGTTCGCTGGAACGCGCGAAGAGGTCCAGAATTCACCTGGGAACGTGAAGACCAATTTAAGATCAAGTATCCGCACTTGTTTACCAACCCACCGACTACATCAAGGAACTAATTTCAGGATGAAATTTCCTAACCAGGGGGGACTGTGACAATCCGTCAATAATGCGATTCCCCTCATTATTATTTAATTTAAGTTGTGAACTGTACGTATCATCAATTGAGAAAATTTTCTCACTATTATCAAATGTGTGTGCATCCACTTTACGTATATTGTTTAAACTATTAGCTTACACGTCAATAGAAAATTTACCGTCAAAATTTTACACGCGTCCGTGCACATCTCGCCCTCGTTTAAGCCTTGCCGAACCCTCACAATATTGGTTATACATAGAATGTTACAAGATATCAAAAGAGACAAAATAACACTTGTATAGATGTACAAGGACCATTTTTAGCACTTGACTAAGAATTTCACAAGTTGCACCTGCTTCATTTTCATATACAAAAACGTGACTTGTTGGTTTCTCCCCCATGATCGACTAAAGCTCATTTTCTCTCCTCCCAATCTACAGTTTTCACCTTTAATTCCTCTGTTCATTCCACTCACCACATAAACAAGTCAAAATTTCCATTCTGGGTATGTGTCGAAGTTAACAATATGCATTTGACGAGTCTTATTACTTTGAAACACATGTATGGATACATAGAAAGAGTACCATAAATAAAGACTATGCATCAACCTACATTATCCCATCTTTTTCCCATATATACCAAGTTCCTACACCATGTCTCATACACCCTGGTAACTTATTTGAAACAACAACAACAAACTTAAAAGTCACCTACACACCCGTCTGAAATCACCTCTTTTATTCACTGGTTGCCATCTGTTTTCCCTGACGAGAAGAACGAGTATCACGCCGTACGTCTCCTAGGTTGCAGCTTGGTGTTGGATCGAGAGTACATGTTGGGTTTTGTTTCGAGCAAGATTCGGGTTTATTTTCGGGTTAAGCTAGGAAGTTACGGGTTGATAAGTTATCTCGTTCGGGTTGTTCTTAGCACGTAAGCTTGGGAAGAGGGTACGTAACTCACGCCTTTATTTCGATGTCTTTACTACTTGTTGTTACTTGTGCTTGCTAAACCTATTTTACACACTTTAAACAAGAAAACCCTTGGGTTATCGCATGTAATGGCCACGGTTCAACTATGAGCCGTGAGTACGTACTATTTTTGAATCGTGAATATGGGTTAAGGATTGTAATCATGAAACAAAAACCACCTAAACCATTTGGTAAACAAAAGCCGTAACATTTGAAGTTAAACACTGTGTTTTGAGCGTACTAGAATATAACGAGGGTCATGGGTTCGTGTGAATTTTCACCTAAAACTTTGTTTTCCGAGTTCATATGCGTTATAGAAGTCACGTAGCATCAAAACTTTAACGTATATGAGTCTTCCTAAAACTTATAATTTTTACACTCGAAAGTAAAGATTTAAACTACGTAAAATCATATCGTTTTCCTGGTGGGATTTGTAGATAATGTCGTTAGGGTTATCATGCAACTTTTATTTTCGAAAATGGTGGAGTAACGAATTTGTGATTCGAAGAGTAAATCGCGTCTTAAGCTTTGCAAAAATGGAGTTTGTTTAGTGTGGTGTATCACAAGTTGACGAAGAAAGAGAAGAAGGAAAGAAAGAATGAAAATTTTTATTAAAATATGTATTGGTCCTTGTGGTGTCAGTAGTATAAGAAGAGAAAAAAAAGGGGTAATGTTCTATTGTTTAATATGAAAAAGAGTACTATAAAGAAATATAGAAAGGTACAAATGCAATAAATATGCCAACTTTTGAGAATTGGTCTTCGTAAGAAACAAAAAGAGATGATCAATTTTCAAATTAATGTAAAATATGAATGTTGTATATTGTTGAAGCTATAAGTGACATAATTAATGGTCATAAAAGAATAAGGTATTTTTATTTACATGAAACGTGAGAAAAAAATAAGGGAATTAAAGGTGGAGACCAAATTAATACTAAGTAATGAACTATCTTAAAAGACACATAATATTAAATGAGAATATGTCAAATATTAGGAGACATATAAATATCATATTAATTACTAAGTTAATTAAAAATTGGTGTCTAATTTATTTAAGTTTTACTTAGAGTGTAATAATCACCAATTGTCATTTGACCAAATTAAATTATAATTATTTGTTGTATCTATTTTTATAAAAGTCTTTTTTAGCGTCGTCTAAATTATTTTGTGTGTGTTGACTTATAGATTTGACCTTTTAATAAACTTTGATTTTTTTTTAAAATTAAATATTTTTACTTAATTAATTCTTTTTTTTTAAAAGCAAGCATAGTGTAGCAACATAGTACCTATTTAGTTGCACTACTTATTTAAATAGCATTATTTATGCTAGGTTGCAACTAGAATTGGCGTTCTTGCGAGTACTATTCCTCAGATTGATATTTGTTGCATCTACTTGTCTATCACTTAAGGTGAGTTTCATAGCCCCACTTTTTACTTGTTTTGTATACTTTTGGGGTGAGAACATTGCTCTGTTTTACAATTGAACACAAGTACTAAAACTTACGTTTACGGACTGGTCTAAGTAGCTATAACCCTTTGATTGCACTTTTTGCCCTTAATCGTGAACCGTTAATTACTGACACGGATGACCGGTCAGTGAGCACGAATGTCGTGGATAGATCTATTGAGGGTGACACCTCCGTCGGGTTTAATCGAATACTGTATTATTCAGACGCATTTTCATTTGGTACTTTACGGATGTTGTGGGTTAGACATCTGCTGGGCACTTATATATACTTTCTGATTGTTACGCATCAGTGTCACGAGCTTAGACAGTAGTAAACGCCTTTTGTATGACATGTTATTTGTTATATTGTCATACACTACCAAAAATCTTGTGGTTCAATAACTCTATCTAAATAAACCTATGAACTCACCAACTTTATGTTGACACTCTAGCAATGTTTTTCTCAGGTTCTTAACTTACATGGATTGCTTGGAGTCGCATGCATATGAAGCTTTCAATAATACTTAGATCATTTGAATACTTTTCAAACATTTACATTTCTATTCTGAACTATGTTGTACTGTTAAAACCCTGTTGTTGACGTTATTCAAATGATCAATTTTCAAACGACTCATATAGAGGTCGTTCTTTATATTCTGAGTGTATGATGCTATGAAGTCACTTGCCCCGATTACCTTTCCGCTGCAATATATTTGGGGGTGTGACACCAGTGAACAATGATGTCACTCCTTTTGCTATGTTTCAAAACCCTTTGTATATACATTCTAATGATGGTCCTAGTTCGTTAACTGTTCCTGAGAAATTAACTGGTGCACATAACTACAGGGCTTGGAGAAGCGCTTTTGAGATTGGTTTGTCTACTAAAAGAAAGTTAGGGTTTGTAAAAGGTACTATAGCACGTTCTGTAATTGGTCCTAATCTTCAAGAGTTGCGGGATACATGCAATAATATGGTTATCTATTGGATAATGGGTGATGTGAGTGAATCAATTGCAAGATCCATCATATTTATGGGGACTACAAGTGATATATGGCAGCAATTGGAGAAAGGGTTTTCTTTGAGTGATGGGTCAAGAAAGTATAAGTTGAACAAGGATACTTATGAAACTGTTTAGGGTAATTGTTCTGTGGGTGAGTATTACACAAAGATGAAGTGTGTTTGGGAAGAATTGGATAATACTAATATATTGCCTGTTATCAATGTTGTTACATCTGAAGTGTCTAGTTTCCAAACTGCTTTAAATAAACAGAAGGAAGATCAAAGCTTATTCCAGTTCTTGAATGGGTTGAATGAGCATTTTAGTCATCAAAGAAGTCAAATCTTGATGATCCTTTGCCTAATGTTGAAGCTGCTTGTTCTATGATGCAACAAGAGGAATCTCAGATATTGTTGTTTAAAGCATCATCTAGTAGCTTTGAATCTTGTGCTTTGTTGTGTAAAGGTGTTGTGGTGAAGGAAAAGTGTTCTATCTGTGGGTACAAATGGCATCCACTAGATAGATGGGAGAAGGTAGGCTATCCACTATGGATGCTAAGTTCACAGGTAATTCTCAACAAGGCAGGTAGACAAGACCAGTTCAAGATCAAGGAAGGGCTAATTTTGTACCAAGAACAGCTGCTCATGTAGAGAATGGAACATTAGTTTTACTCCACAACAGTTTAAACAAATGATGAAGAATGTGCAACAAATGAGTGTTCTCAATGCTATTGGGGAAGAGATTGATCATTAGTTTGTTGCAGGTATGGCTTGTTTAAGTAGTCAATTAGATAAGTTAGAAGCGTTAGATGAGTGGATTTATGATATTGTGCCTCTGACCGTATGAGACCTGAGTTAGAGAGTGTTTTTTACCGCTAACAATTGACCATTAAACCACAAATTAGATTGCTAAATGGTGAGACTTCATTTATTTCACATGTGGGGAAAGTGAAGTTGAATAATGGAATTGTACTAAAAGATGTGTAAGTAGTACCATCTTTTAAGTTCATTTTGTTGTTTGTGCCAAAATTGACTAAAGATAGTCAATGTGTTGTTTCTTTTTACCCAAATTTTTGTGTTATTCAGGACTTGACAACAAGGAAGTGACAAGACTGGGTAATAAGAAGGAAGGACTTTAGCATTTTGTTAATGTGGCTTCTGACAAGGTGGATTCTATGTTTTCAAAGTTGGTTCAATCTTCTTTACAAAAAATTTCTTTGTCCGCTTTTAGTTGTTTGAAATTTGAGAATAAAGGAGCAGAAAATAGCTATGGCATCATAGATTAGGTCACGTGTCTGCTAATAAGCTCAAATCTATGAATGCTTTGCTTGATTCATTGTCTAAATCTCATTTAGATAATTGTTTAACTTTTCCTATGGCTAAATTTACTTAGCTGTCATACTCTTTAAGTGATTCATAGAGTACTGACATATTTGAGATGATTCACATAGACATATGGGGTCCTTATAAAGTTCCAACTAATGGTAAGTTTAGGTACTTTCTCACTATAGTTGATGATTGTAGTAGAGGTACTTGGATTTATTTATTGGATCAGACTCTTTTATGGCTCTAAAGTCTTTTCTCAAGTTTGTGAATACTCAGTTTGAGAAGCAAGTTAAGGTTGTGAGATCTGATAATGCATTAGAGTTTGTGAAAGGACAATGTGGACCTTATTTAGAAAGTTTGGGAATTGTGCATCAGACATCTTGTGTTGATAGGCTAAAACAGAATGGAAGAGTAAAAGAAAACATATGCATATCTTAGACACCAGCTAGGACATTGAGGTTTCATTTAAAGTTACCTCTCATGTTCTACGGTGATTGTGTAGTTACTGCAGCCTATTTGATAAACAAAATTCATTCTTCTGTTATTGGTAAGTCTACTCCTTATGAAGTCTTGCTCAAGAAGAAGCTTGTCTATGATTACTTAAGAGTGTTTGGATATTTGGAATTAGGCAACAATCCTTAAAGAGTAGTTGACAAGTTTGATCATAGAGGTGTTCCTTGTGTTTTACTTGGTTATCCTCCACATTAGAAAGGTTACAAGTTTTACCAATTGCTAACCCGTACTACATTTGTTTCAAGAGATGCACTTTTTCATGAAACACTGTTTCCTTATGAGTCCAATTGTAAAACCCGAATTTTAAAAATGTGAATTTGTCATTTCATTTTGAAAACATAGTTTTCATTTCATTTCATAATATGTTCATTTCATTTCATATCGTATACATGCAAATTTGAAATTCATTAAAGATTTAAATAATTAAAACCTTATGTTATATAATTTTGATAATTAAAGGATTATAGCCTAAAGTAAATAAAAAATAAATAATAAATCTTATAAAAAAGAATATGACCAGCCCTTATATTGAATTTAGAAAAAAAGTTAATTAATTTACTTGATATATTAAGTTATTTTGTTCCCTTTTATAAATAAAAGTTATATAGATTAAGTGTTAAGGTTTAAGGAAATAATGTGTAGACTTTGTAGAATGTGGAAACAAAATATTTGGTCCCTTTTCTTTGTGTATTTTGGCCAACTAAAACAAGGGAAAAGATTTGATTTTATCTACTAGTGTTATATTAAGTATTTTGTAAAAGTCTTTAAAACATGTTTTTCTATAAACATAGAAACATGTTAAAAACAATACCAATCCTCTTAAAAATAATATATGCCATGAGTTTCATCCTTCATTCTCCCTGAAAGTCCAAAAATATAACAATTGTTCATACAATGTCTCGTATACAAGATAACACAATATGAATTACTTTTCAAACGCGTAATGCTTTATTAATCTTTATAAACAAAGTATTACAAAGTGCTATAAATACACTCGTTGAGTAACAATATAAAAATGAACCCTAGAACAAGTAAACTTGATTCGAGACTCAAGTTTACGAGAGAACCTTAGAGTCGCTGGTAGACAGTTGGGGGACTCAGAGGTTCTAAAGGGAGAAACAACTTAGATAAATTATCCAAGCACAAGGGTTTTGTTTGTCTTCTTTCTCCCTTCTATTTATAGTGGTACGAGGTTGCTTCCTTAATGGGAGTAGTTGATATGTGTCAACTTCTGAGTGGAAGTAGTACAACGTATTAAATGTATGTCTATAAAGAGACATAACTTTAAACAACTTTAGGTGAAGAGTTATGCCAACTGTTCAGTTTATCCCACTAGGTCGTACTAGGCTTTATCTTGAATCTCTTGTTTTGTCCCGCTCAAAACACTTTAGAAATTTTCCCTCCTAAACTATAAAAGGCAAAGCAGGTCTCTGCTTGCTCAGTCTTCAAAGGGTTGTAAGTGATCTTTGAGTATTGTCATCTCAGAGATCCTTGAACACCAATACATTCCTTTTACATCCCAGCTTTTCCATAACTGCTGGTGAGTATAACTTCAGATAGTCTTTGATTTCTCTAACGTTGTCTTTGACTTGAATGTTCCTGGTGTGCCAGTTGAGGCTTTGCCTTTAGCTGGTCTAGTCTCTGTCGCTGGTCTTCACAGCGAATCATAACACTTAGTCTAATTTAAACAAATCTAGACTGGGCCATAGTTAAAACTTTCATGGGCCCAAAAATCTCCCCCTATTTGTTTACAAATTAGACTAAGTCCAAAACTATTGTAAGTGAGTACACAGCTTCTTCTTACACATAATTTAACAAACATACCTCAAAGTTTTATTAAACAAAAGAACCTAATCCTATTACATGAACACCAAGAGGTGAAAAGAAATAAAAAGTACAGGGTTCTTTATTGATCAAGGTTTTGGTCGCAGATCCTTTGTGCTTCAACTTTGTCTGCTCTTGAGTTGATGACCAACTCAATCTCATACTCCAAGTCTCTTGCATAATCGCAGTTTAGTAAGAGCCCTTGCTTGAGTCTGATGAGTTGGATAGTGGATGCAAGATTGAGTTTGCTTTCTCTCTGGAAGACGTATTGGCGCCCTCTGTTCATAAAGGCCATGCCTTTCTTTGGTTCAGTATAGGCTTGACCATCTACAAGCATAGAGATCTCCTTGGGCAACACCATATTTCTGTGCATGCCATCAACTCTCACATCTTCAGTGACCATCCTTTCAATGAGAGGCCCCATTACGTTCTTCCTTTTTCTTTGGCCTTAGGTTTGTTGTTGTGATAGCTGAGGGGGCAGAGGAAGCTTCAGCTTTTTGGCAGTTTCTCTTACCCAATTAAGTTTTGCTTGAATTTTTTCATCATTTGGGCTGCACCAGGCACAGTCTTCTTTTGGGCAAGAGATAGAAGCTCTAAACATTCAGAGTGTCCCAGATTCTTAAGCTTGAAGTCACTGCTGACCTTGTAGTTGGCAATCTGGTTGTCTTTGTATAGGGTCATAACCAACTTTTTGTCTTTATCAGTAAAACAACTATACTTGGTGATTTGCCTTGGTTCAGCTCTCTGGTTTACAATCTTCTCATATTCCCTTTGTAGATTGTTTCTCTTGGTTTTTAGTTCTTTGATCTTTTGCATCTAAGCTTCTTTAACAGAGGGGGAGAGGAGTTTGTTTAGAGCTTCATTACTATTGAGCTGAGCAGCCTTGATGTCAGCAAGCCTCTTATGTTCCATCATTTGAGCCTTTGCTTGCTCTAGGGTCATTGGTAGCTCACCAGTGCTTCTGAATTTGTTTAGCTCTGGGCGCTTAGCAGTGGATCCTCCTACCACTTGTAGTTAGCCCAGTACTGTGTCATGATCATCAGTGGCTATGGACTTGCCTTTGTCCTTTGTAGCTTCCATGGTAGGATTGAAGGATCGTAGTGGAGTTGGTGTAGGAATCATGATGGACTTGGTATGTTTTGCCTGCTTAGTTGGCTGCTCCCCTTTAGACCCAACATTTTGTTCATCATTAGAAGAGGAGGTGGCATAATTCTCCCCCTCAGGCACATCGCAAGTGGTAGTTGCGCCTGTTCCTGCCTTGTTAAATTTTACGAACTCTTGATGAACAAATAGGCATAACTCCTTCAGTTCTTCTTGGAGAAGTTCTTGGAGTAGAGTTCTTGATGGTTCAGAGGCCTTGGCGATTTCAGCAACATTTGCCAAGACAACCTCTTTAAGCACTGAGGGCATGTGCTGTTGTACACTCTGGTTGACCACAGTAGGAAGGTGGGTTTGCAGAGCATTTCCCAACAGTTGAGGAAGCAGGGATTTGAGAGTTGATTCCATGGACAAGGTCATGAAAGTCTCTATGCTAAAATCAACGTTTGATACGGCCAAGACGGAGAACTTTTAGTTTTCTGTTAAAGACGCCATTGTTGAAAGAGTAAAGGTTTTGAAGGTTTGAGAGAGATGAACAGTGTGTGTGTGAGAATGAGAGTGATAGAAGGATATTAATGAGTCTGTTGGGAATAAAATGTAGCCAGTCCACTTGAACGCTGACAAGAAGAAAACAAGCGTTGATAAGAAGAAAACAAACGTTGACAGATCAAGCGTTGACAGGAAGAAGTCAAGCGTTGATAGGTTGAAGACAAGCACTGATAGAAAGATATGGTCTACGCGTATTATGTTTCTAGTTTGTTTCTAGTAAAGATAGGATCAACATTGTATTTTCTATAATTATCTTTACCTAGAATAGTTGATACGTAGACTCTTGTACAAGGCTTCTTATGTCTATAAAAGAAGACCTTTAGGTTATGTTTCATAATAAGTTTTTCATACGTTAAACACTTTCATTGTAAGCAAGTTCGATTCAATCAATCAAGTGAAAGTTTGTTTTACATCCTTTGTGTGTTCTTGTTTAAGTTTTAATTCCGCATAACACTTAAATTACTTTATACATAAACAAAGTTTCTCTACGTGTATAACTTGATCTAATCTCGTTTACACAAGCTAAATCGATTTAAGTTTGGGATCAACAAGTGGTATCAGAGCTTGTTGAGAAACTTTGATCTAAAAGAACACAAGAACCCTAAATCACCAAAACCCTAATTTTCACAAAACCCTAAAAACATCATGTCTACTCCAGAATAACCTCCTCCTCCTCAAACCACAACATCAAGATTCCCATGCTAGATGCAGACAATTTTGAGCTGTGGAAGTTCAACTTTGAGCAATATCTGGAAATCTATGATTATACTCTCTGGGAGATTATTGAGTATGGAAACACATTCAATAAAGCTCAAAAGATTGCAGATGCCATTGCTACAAGATCAGCTATTCAAGGATGCTCTGAAGCAGATAAGAAAGAAAAACCTAAAGATGGTAGAGCTGTGTCTGCTGATGACATAGCAAAGAAAAGGGTTGATATGAAAACCCTAAGTATTCTGAAACTCTCTTTGGGACAAGAAAATCAGCACAAATACAGAGGTTATGAGTTTGCAAAAGACCTTTGGGCAGCCCTTGAAGTTTCATATGGTGGTAATGCTGATACTGTGGAAGAGAAAAGGAAGCAACTCTTACATGAGTATGCTGTTTTTAAGTCTCAACCTAATGAGAAGCTAAGTAGTGTGAGAAGCAGACTTCTTGACATTACAAGCAAGCTGTCCTTCATGGGGACAGTAATTGGTGATGTTGACATTATTGCCACTTTTCTTAAAAGCCTTGGTGATGCATGGAAAATTGAGGCAAGATCTATAATTGCCAACAACACTCACAAAAGTTCTACTGTTGATGATGTCTACAACAAACTAAGGCTGTTGGAGAATGAAACTCTTTTGGATCATGGAAGTAAGTCTACCAATAGTAACATGGCCTTCTTCTCACATAGTGAAGGCCAATTTGATCAAAGGATTCATACATGCACCCAGTTACTGGATCAACATGTGTCAACGCTGGATCATATCCTGTCAACGCCTCATATTCAGACGCCGACACATACAAAATTGACTCACCAAGAGTTAAACCTGCTGGTATGGATCTAGACACTGTGTGTGCATACATTGCTTCATTACCCAATGGTTCAGTGATTACATATGAGGACCTTAAGCAAATAAGTGATGAGCATTTGGAGGAGATGGATATAAAGTGGAACATGGCTCTTGCAAGTATAAGAGCAAACAGATGGTATAGAATATTCAAGAAGAAGATGACTTTTAATCCTAAGGACACTGCTGGATTTGATAAATCCAAGATTGAGTGTTACAATTGTCATCGTATGGGGCACTTTATGAGAGAATGCAGATCTCCAAGAAGATCTGATGCTGGAAAACTCTCAAGCCAAATTGTTAAGGCTCAGGATCCTAAGGCCATGGTGGCAGTGCAAGAAATTGATGGTATTGGATGGGACTAGATCTATTTGGCTAAGGATGAGGAAGAGGATAAAGCTTTGGTTGCTGAGATGGAAGAAGAAAAGCATGTTCAATATGCTCTCATGGCACACTCCTCATCTTCATCAAACAATGAGGTATATGATGATGCTTTTTGTAGTAAGGGTTGTCGTTTAAATACTGAAAGACTTAACAAAGAGGTTTTAAGATTGTTAGGAGATGTGAGTACTGAGAGATGCAAGTTATCTAACTATCAACTTGCTCTTACTAAAACTGAAAAGACTGTAGCTGAGTATAAGAAAATGGAGCTTGACCTAAAAGATAAAATAAATATCTTAAAACATGATTTAAATGCTAGTAATGATATTAGAAACATCATGGAAAGGGTCAATGCTGAACTATAGGCTAAGTTAGATGAGGCTATTAAGAATAAGGATAATGTAGACCTTAAAATTTAGAGATTTGATAAGGCCTCACAAACCCTAGGAGAATGTGTTAGTAAACAAAGGGATTCTAGGGACATGACTGGGATTGGGATGAAAGAGTATTCTGGTGTTCCACCAGCAGCTGGGGACTTCTATGGTGTCCAAAGAAAGGACTTATCTTGGACTGGTTTACCAGAACTTCAAGAAGAGGAATTTATTCATCCACCAAGAGTCCTTACCCCAGTAGAGGAATATAGGCAAAAGTTGACTGATTTGAATGAATGGAAGAAAGCCAACCGGGTGGCATGCTTTGTGATAGTCCAAATGAGTCGACCCCTATCAAAGTAACAAACCCAATCACTGGCAAGACTGTTGACCTTGGCTCAAACACTGTTAGAAAACCTAGCATTAAATATGCAGAAATGTATAGAAATACTAGGTCATCAAAAAGCCAAGTTAGTGATACCAATTGTGGAAACCTTGATAATGGAACAGGTTTCTTTTCTTCTAGACCTAGAGTTGTGTCTAGAAAATCCTGTTATACTTGTGGGTAGCTTTTCACATTTAGCCTATAAGTGTGTCAATGCTTCCAAGGTCAACGTTGACAAAAGGTCAAACACTGTCTGACCCAAAACTTTTGTGGAGCAAAGTCCACCAGTTGTTAAACCAGCCCCATTCTTTACCAAAGGGTCTAACACTCATGGACAAAGACCTTTTCAGAAGACCAGTACGTGGTCTAATAGGCAATGGGTTCCTGTAGCAAACCCTAGGTTCAACGCTGATAAGGGTAATTTCAGCTTTGACAAGACCAAATCTAACGCTGACAGAAACGTTGCCAGACCAAATAATGGTAAATATTTGCAACCACAGGGAAAGGGGTCTAGAGCTTCTTCTAGCTTGACATGGAGACCTAAGCAAGATCAAAACCCTAACTCTAATGGGATTTCTATGACCTGTAACAGATTTAATTATATTTCAAAGGTCATCACAAAACCAATTGGGGTTAACTGGGTGTTTCATCCAAAAAGGGATGAACAAGGGGTTGTTATGAGAACTAAATATGTTCTTGTTAAACAACCAGATGAATCCAAGTCTGCTCAGGCTTGGGTTCCCAAAGAAAACTAATTTGTTTTCTTTATGTGCAGGGCATTCAAAAACAGGTGAATGATTATGGCTATTGGGATAGTGGATGCTCTAGGCACATGACTAGGAAGGAAGATTATCTCACAAACTTCACTCCTATTAAGGATGGAGATAAAGTTTACTTTGGAGGCGGATATGGAACTATCACAGGCAAAGGAACTCTTCTCACCAAAAACTTGCGTTTTGAAAACGTGTTTCTGGTAAAAGAACTTGATTACAATCTTTTCAGTGTATCACAAGTCTGTGATAACAAAAATAAGGTTCTTTTCACTGATACTGAATGCTTGGTGTTGAGCAAGGATTTTAAAATGCCAGATGAGAAATTTATTGACTATAGAACACCTAGGAATAAGGACATTTATAATGTGAATCTTAATGGTATTAGGATGAATAATAATATGTCATGTTTTTATGCTAAAGCTTCAGTTGATGAGAGTAATCTATGGCACATGAGACTAGGGCACATTAACTTTAAAAATATAAACAGACTTGTGAGACTTGGTTTAGTTGATGATTTGCCTGAAAAGGCTTTCCACAATGACCACTCTTATGTTGCATGCCTTAAAGGCAAACAACACAAGGTCTCATTTAAGTCTAAACAGGTGCACTCTAGTTCTAAACCACTTCACTTGCTGCATATAGATCTGTTTGGTCCAACTAATATAGAGAGTTTGAATGGTAAATCATACTGCTTTGTCATCATAGATGACTTTTCTAGGTTTACTTGGACTTTCTTTTTAGCTATGAAAAGTGACACTGCTGATACTTTAATTAACTTTATTAACCAAATAGAGAAGAAAAGTGGTAATGAAGTTAAAATGCTTAGAAGTGATAATTGTGGTGAGTTTAGAAATAAACTGTTGGATGATTTTTGTGCCAAGAAAGGGATTACTAGGCAGTTTAGTATTGCCAGAACCCCACAGCAAAATGGGGTTGCTGAGAGAAAGAATAGAACCCTAATTGAAGCAGCCAGGACTATGTTGGCTGATGCTCATTTTCCCATAGCTTTTTGGGCTGAGGCTATGAATACAGCTTGTTATGTTCAGAATAGAGCATTAGTCAACAAGATACATAACAAAACACCTTATGAGTTACTTTGGAGAAGCAAACCTAATATTGGTTTTCTTAAACCTTTTGGTTGTCATGTAGTTGTATTAGATACTAGTGATACCTTAGGTAAATTTAGTGCTAAAGGTGATGAAGGCTACTTCATGGGTTATTCATTGTAGAGCAAGGGATATAGGGTTTACCTAAAGAAGGAAAAACGTATACTTGAAAAGATTCATGTTAGGTTTTTAGAGAGTAAACCTAGTGATCCTAAAAATGGTCCAAATTGGTTGTTTGACTTGGAACCTCTATCTAGGACTTTGAATTATATGCCTGTTACTAATCCAGACATTGTGAAGGTAACTTCAAATGTTGTGGAAGAACCAGTTGTTGATGTTTCAGGTACACAGGTTAATGAAGAGGTTGGATCACAAGTAGACAAGTCGTCTCCCATACTTGAGTATGTTACTGTTCCTATATGGACAGATGCTTTTGCTACTGCTGCTGCTGCTGGAAAGGAAAATGGTGGTCCCCAAGTATCACCAGTTAACAACATACATGGTCCTTCAGGCGCTGACAAAGGAAAATCTGGCGCTGACAGGACAAATTCAGGCGTTGATGGCTCAAACGTTGACAACACCATTTCAGGCATTGATGACCCAAACACTAACAACCTTGGTTCAGGCGTTGACAACTCGTTTGAGCATATTTTCTCTTCCAATTTTGAACAAGGTGAACCTTCAAGCAGAAATGAAGAGGTTCATACAGATATTGATGGAAGAGAGTCTGAAGAAGATATAGGTAACTTCGATGATGAGATTGAAGACAATAGACTTTTTGAGGAAGGAGTTCTCAATTCTACCATGAAGAATCACCCCTCTTCTCAAATTATTGGGGATGTCATGTCCCCTGTTCAGACTAGAAGATCTCATCAGACTCTTGGAGGATTTATTGCCAATATACACAAGAAGGTTGATACCCCTCTTGTTCAAGCATGTTTGTTTGCCTGTTTTCTGTCACAACAGGAACCCAAGAAGATTTTTGATGCTCTCAAAGAACCAAGTTGGGTGGAAGCAATGCAGGATGAGCTTCACCAATTTGCTATTCAGGATGTTTGGGAGCTGGTTGATTGTCCCAGATATGTCAGACCTATTGGGACAAGATGGGTTCTTAGAAACAAGAAAGATGAAAGAGGCATTGTGGTCAGAAACAAGGCACGTTTAGTGGCTCAAGGATATACACAAGAGGAAGGGATAGACTATGAGGAGGTCTTTGCACTAGTTGCAAGGATTGAGGCTATAAGGATATTTCTAGCCTATGCTTCTTGCATGGGCTTTACTGTCTATCAAATGGATGTGAAGAGTGCTTTTCTTTATGGCATAATTGTTGAGGAGGTATATGTTATACAGCCTCCTGGTTTTGAAGATCCAGAACATCCAGACAAGGTGTATAGAGTCAAGAAAGGTATGTATGGACTTCATCAAGCCCCAAGAGCATGGTATGTCACATTGTCCACTTATCTGGTGGAAAATGGATTCAAAAGGGGCACCATAGACCAGACATTATTTACAAAGAAGACTGGTAAGGATGTCTTACTTGTTCAGGTTTATGTGGAGGATATCATCTTTGGCTCTACCAATCCAAAGATGAGTGAATACTTTTCCAAGCTTATGACAGACAAATTCAAGATGAGTGCAATGGGGGAGATGAACTTCTTTCTAGGGTTACAAGTTTAGCAGAAAGAAGATGGTATCTTCATCTCTCAGGATAAGTATGTAGCAGAGATCTTGAAGAAGTTTGGCTTTTCTCCACATGAAAAACAGGCTAGTACTCCTATGTATAGAGAAAATCCTTGGGGAAAAGTTGGAGATGGAAAAGATGTGGATGTCAGGCACTATAGATCAATGATTGGTTCATTGATGTATCTCACAGCCTCATGACCTGACATTATGTTTGCTGTGTGTGCATGTGCACGCCATCAAGTGACTCCCAAAGAGTGTTACCTTCATGCTGTCAAGAGAATCTTTAGGTACCTCAGATGTTATCCAGACCTTGGATTATGGTATCCAAAAGATTCACCATTGGAGCTTATTGCATATTCAGACAGTGACTATGGTGGTGATAAATTTGATAGAAAATCCACAACTGGTGGATGTCAGTTTCTTGGGAGTAGGTTGATATCTTGGCAATGCAAGAAACAAACAGTGGTGGCCAATTCTACAACTGAAGCAGAGTATGTAGCTGCAGCTGCTTGTTGTGGACAAGTCTTATGGATTCAGAACCAGCTGTTGGATTATGGGTATAATTTCATGCATACCAAGATTTTTGTAGACAATAACAGTACTTTATGCATTATTAAAAATCCTGTACATCATTCTAAAACAAAACACATAGAAACTAGACATCATTTTATAAGGGATTGTTTTGAAAAGGGTTTAATACAACCAGATAGGGTTGACACAGAAGAAAATCTGTCTGATTTATTAACTAAACCTTTTGATGCTGGAAGGTTTCAATACTTGGTAACAAGTATTAGAATGATCAATCTCACATAATATGTGTTTTGGGGTCTTAATGTAAAAGTATGCACATGATATGCATTGTTATTGTTCTTTTTGAAAAGTTAGATTTTCCACTATATTTGTCTAACGCTGACAAAGGTTATCTTAACGCTGATAAGTGTTATCGTGACGTTGTCAGCAACATGTTAGTTTTGTGGTTTTTGATCTAAGTGTGCAGGTGGTGTTAGCATTGTACCATTGGATACAGAGTTGCTTATGGATTCTTGGAGAAGCATTTGGAGCATGTTTCAATTTATGGATGATGGTTGGAATATTTATATTCCTATCTTGACATAAATTTTTATATTCATGCATATTATTGGGCAACATATGTATCACAGTTTAAGGGGAGGTTTTAGGAACCTTTAGGACTTTTGGGTATTCTTATAATACTCTTATCACAATTCTAGATTGTGTCCACAGGTGAGTATGAGTTAGTTTACTAAATCATGAGGCACTATAGCATGCAAAGTTGATATACTATGCATGCTGCCAAGATATTTTTGGCCTAGAATTGGATGTGGTCTGTTGGGAGACTTGGGAATGATTTATAATGGGTTTTTACCTGGGAGTTACAAGGAATTTTATGAGATAACTTAATTGTTAAGAATTTTGGTTAGCAAGGGACACTAGAGGACTGTTATGTCTATCTTGCATAAGCAAGTGTGCATAACTGGACAGTGCTTGTCGCCCTATAATAATTATCAATTTATAGGTTATCTTCACTAGGATAAATTACTTTGTTAAGGTCCTTTTTAATTTTTATTACTTTTATTTTTGGACGCTGACAAGTATTTTTCCAAGCGTTGTTATGACAAATTTAGACGCTGACATGGTTTTGGCAAACGTTGACAAGAATATATCCGTTGGGCGTTGATGGGTTATTTTTGACCGTTGACACTCATTGGGACCTACCCAGTTGTTATTTTTGACGAATTTAGGGCCGTAATTTTGGGAGCAGATAACTTTTAATTGATGCACAAGATAACTTATTTTCTTTTCAATATTTTCATCATTATATTTTGAAAATAGTTGCCTAATTTTTGACCAATCACATGTGCCTATCTCTCCTATATATTTGGCTCCTATTTTTAAACAGGATACCTCATATTCTTGTCTAACATATTTCTCCTATAATTCATCTTTCTCAATAATTAACAAACAACTTTCTTCAACAATGGCACCAAAGTTTAAACCAAGTGACTTGGTATTGGGATTTAGGAGTCAGCACAACATGATTGCTTATTTGTACACTGATGATACTTTGTTTCCACAATACACCCAGATGGTGGCGTATTTGAATGCATCTCCTATTAGGTATGCTCTTTCTCATGCTCCTCTCATCTCTGTCACTCATATTAAGCAGTTTTGGAACACTGTTAGTTCCTCAACAATTAATAATGTGACTACATTATCAGTTATTGTTCATGGGCGTACTTGGGTGGTTACTGAAGCCTTGGTTCGCCAGGCCTTGCATCTTGATGATGCAGATGGTATAACCACCCTCCCCATTAATGAAATAGAACAAGGACTTCGGGCTTTGGGGTATCCTTTCCTTGATGAGGGCACTTTAAACAAATATCATAACAAGAGTTTCCCCCAGCCTGGAAGTACCTCATACATGTCATCCTACAATGTTTGAGTCCCAAATGTACTACACACAATGAAATTAATAGATCCATTGCTAGTGCAACTGTGTGCATTGCAAATGGACAAAAGTTTAATTATTCAAAACTGATTTTTGATGGCATGTGTAAAAACAAAGGGAATAAGATGACTTTGGCTTATCCCAGATTTTTGCAAATGGTTTTTGATGTGCAAAATTACTGCACAAGGGATCATGATGATTTTTATGAGATCCCTGTGCAAAAGAAAGCTATTTTTACCAAGATGAATTCACCCCCTCACCGTGAATTACCCCTCACCCAAGCTATGCTTGCTGTTATTGCAGCAGCACAACCCCAACCAGACCCACAACCACAACTTGAACCGATACCAGAACCTTTGCCTTCCCCTCAACACATGGAAATTGACCAAGAACCCTTCAACGCTGACACGTTAAATGTTGGCGTTGACACAAGTAATCCAAACGTTGACACCTTTCCTTCAAAGACCCAAACACCCCTTAACCTTACCACCCAATCCACATCTTCTTCTACCCCACCTGAATATAGGTTGCAAAAACGTCCAAGGACTACTGGAGTGTTCTCCTCTAGTGGTCCTAGCCATGTAGCAGAGAGAACCACCACCACAAGTGTGGTTGGTGCTATGGATGAGGCTGGGACTATTGGTACTGGCTTAGATGCAGGCCAAGACAGTCCTAACATCTTTAAGACCTCATCCATGCCCCATGACTCTACTTTGGGAGGTCAAATACCCATTCTAGAGGAGGGCAGATTGGAACCATACACATTGATGGAATTGATGGCTGTCTGCATTAGCTTGCAAAAGCAAAATGCAGACTTGGTACAAATTGTCAATACACAAGGCCTTGAACTCAAGCACTTGAGGGAGAGGATTGTCATTTTGGAGAATGCTAGCACTAGGCGTGGGATGGAGGAATCTTCCAAAGGGGAGGATGATCAGATTAATGTGAGTGATAAAGGCTCACATGATGGAGAATCTTTGGGTGTTGCTGAAGCCCTCACTGCATTGAAGACGCAACCAGGTTTTGATACATCTCTGGTTACTCCTACAAATTTAAACTTGTCTTTTACAGCTATGTTGTAGAAATTTACAAGAGACGCTGAGACAAGTAAGTTGGGCGCTGACAAGCAAAATTTGAACGCTGACACACCAAGCGCTGACATGAGTAAATTGGGCGCTGACACAAGGAATTTGAGCGTTGACAGACCTGCAGATATGCTTGATGTATTCCAGTCATCAGCTATCATCAAAGAAGTGTCTTCACAGGTATTACCATCATCTTTACCCATCATTGATCCATTAGATAAGGGTAAATGAATTATGGTAGAAGTAGAAGTTCCAAAAGATGTAGAACAAGTAGAGTTTGATTCAAGGTTGGCTGCACAACTTGTGGAACAAGAGATGAAGAAGGTTGGTGAATCACCATTTGTTGTCACTTCAGAGGAACAAGAAGGAAGTGATGAAGAGAGTTCAGATTCAAGTGTGATGATAATTGAACAACCAGAAAGACTTGAATATGGTGATGACTTGGCAAGAGAGAAGCTTAGAGAGTTAAAGTTGCAAGTAGACTTTGATATGCCAGAAGTAGTTCAGATGTACCATGCTTGGGAGAATAGGATAACGGAGACTCCAGATTTGACTATTTCAGACCAAATTTGGGCTGATAGGTTGAAGACAAGCACTGATAGAAAGATATGATCTACGCGTATTATGTTTCTAGTTTTTTTCTAGTAAAGATAGGATCAACATTGTATTTTCTATAATTATCTTTACCTAGAATAGTTGATACGTAGACTCTTGTACAAGGCTTCTTATGTCTATAAAAGAAGACCTTTAGGTTATGTTTCATAATAAGTTTTTAATACGTTAAACACTTTCGTTGTAAGCAAGTTCGATTCAATCAATCAAGTGAAAGTTTGTTTTACATCCTTTGTGTGTTCTTGTTTAAGTGTTAATTCCGCATAACACTTAAATTACTTTATACATAAACAAAGTTTCTCTACGTGTATAACTTGATCTAATCTCGTTTACACAAGCTAAATCGATCTAAGTTTGGGATCAACAGAGTCAAGGGGTAATGAAAAGTTTTTCCGTTTTCCAACTAAATCATTTAATGCGAAATTTACCATTTGAGAAAAACGTGGGACCTTTTGACCCTTCATGTGATCTTTGTCCCCTTGAAAAGCGAGAAAGTTGTTAACATTAAAAAGAAATCATTTGAATTAAATACAATAATATATTAATTCCCATTGGAATGCAACTACCTAGTTACATTCAATTCCCTTAAATGCCCAGAGACAGAGATCACTTATTAGACTTATTTCCCAATAGTGAGCATACCCAGCTCAACAACCAACCTAGTAAAACTTGGCTCAGCTAGTGGTTTGGTGAAAATATCAGCAGGCTAGTATTCTGTGGGTATGAAATGAAGCTCAACATCACCTTTTAAAATATGGTCTCTGATAAAGTGATACATGATGTCAATACGTTTGGTTCTGGAATGAAGTACCAGATTATTTGAGATAGCTATTGCACTTGTGTTGTTACAGAATATGGGAACCTTTTCATAGTTGACCCCATAATCAGCCAATTGAATTTTCATCCAGAGAACTTGTGCACAGCAGCCAGCGGCAACGACATATTCAGCTTCAACTGATGACATGGCCACAGAGTTTTGCTTCTTTGCACTCCAACATACTAACTTTCCTCTAAGGATTTGACAACTCCTAGAGGTGCTCTTCCTATCAAGGCAACACCTAACATAGTCTGAGTCTTAGTAGGCTTTGAGGTTGAAGCCTGATCCATTTAGATACCAGAGACCCAATGAGGGAGATCCTTTGAGATACCTGAAAATTATTTTGACAAATACAAGGTGGGATTCCTTGGGGTTAACTTGGTACCTAGCACAAAGACATGTGGAAAATTGGATATCTGGTCTGCTAGCTGTAAGATACATCAGTGACCCTATCATGCCTCTGTATAAGGTCTCATTGACAGAGACCCCTGAGTCATCATCACCCAAATTGTTGGGAGGAAGCATGGAGCATTTCACTGATGCACAGTCAGACAGATCATACTTCTTAAGCAAGTCTCTAACATATTTTTCTTGACAAATAGAAATTCCTTTAGAGTTTTGTTTAATTTGAAAACCCAAGAAAAAATTTAGTTCCCCTATCATGCTCATTCATACTTTTTGGTCATAAGTCTGGCAAATTTCTTGCTCAAGGTAATGTTTGTTGACCGAAAAATTATATCATCCACATATATCTGTACTATAATGACATCACCCTTGGACCTATAAGTGAACAAGGTTTGGTCAATAGTACCTATGACAAACGTATTTTCAAGTAGGAATTTTGAGAATGTTTCATACCAGGCTCTAGATGCTTGTTTTAGCCCATAGAGTGCTTTATAAAGTCTGCAGACATGGTCAGGATAGTCGCTGTTCTCATGTGAGATCTCGTATTTTCCCGATAATCATTTTACTTTTAAATATTGTTTGAATCATTGATAATATTTATTTAGAATTATAAAATAATTATTAATTTATGTCCCCGTATTTATTTAAATCAAAAATTTTGATTTAAAAGCACCCGTGTGCATTTTTACAAAAGTTTACTTCAATCAACGGAACGAGAACCGAAGGCTAAATATTTCGACCTTAAGATGTTAATCTTTACTTAGTATTAAGTCTAGACCGATAACGGGCACAGTGTTAAATCATTGTATTTCATGTTTTACTGTCGATTGTTTCATTGTTCGATGTTTTCGATGTTTACTTTTTAATAACGCGTTAAGTCGAGTCGGGAGACTATATATATATATATATATATATATATATATATATATATATATATATATATATATATATATATATATATATATATATATATATATATATATATATATATATATATATATATATATATATATATATATATATATATATATATATATATATATATATATATATATATATATATATATATATATATATATATATATATATATATATATATATATATATATAATTTAAGTGCGTTTTAACTTTTAAGAAGTATTTTTACGAAACCCGAGTCCCGTAAATGATGAGGTATAGTCTTACCCCCATGCTTAAGGTGAGACAAAATCCAACTAATCCCTAATGCTCCATGAGCAAAACTATCTTAAGCTAGAACAGCTCACTAGAATAGCTAAGGTGATGAAGGTCACTCTAGGTCCAGAGACAATAGCAAGAGCTAACCCCAGACAATGCTAGTCCCAGTCAATGCTAGCCCTAGGAAATGCTAGTCCCAGACAATGCTAGCCCCAGGCAATGCTAGTCCCAGGCAATGCTAGCCCCAGGCAACGCTAGCCAAAGAAAATGCTAGCCCCAGACAATGCTAGCCATAGACAATGCTAGCCTCAGACAATGCTAGCCCCAGACAATGCTAGTCCCAGACAAGGCTAGACCCAGACAAGGCTAGGCCCAGGAAAGGCTAGTCCTATGCATGAGGCACAACCTCCATCGGAGGAAGGACGATTGCACCTAGCCTACATAGTACAATAATGTACGCATAGTCCAGACGCCTGGACCACGACGAGTACTAGAGGAGCATGAGGACAAGTCTGACCACGAAGGACAGACCTGGTGCTCATCAGCTATTTAGGCGCTGCTCCTACAAGACAACCTTGACTCCACAATTCGTGTGTCTTGGAGCCACCTCCTAGTAGTATAAAAGGAGAGGTTCCTCCAGGAACAAAGGTTAAGTTCTACACACACTTTACTACTTACTCTCTCTCTCTAGAATTATCCCTCACTAGAACCACATACTTACTCTCACGCCGGAGTTGGTCTCGGATTCAAACCCCGAGGCGAGCTAACGGTGTTCTTTCTTATTTCAGCCTAAGAGACTAAGGGCTAGACTTAGGAACTCTGAAGAAGGAAGTTGAGGCTTCGCAAGGAAGGAGTAGCCACAAGATACTCTGAGGGAGCAAGCCAAGGCTTCATTAGAAGGAGTAGCCTTTAGATACCCGAAGGATCAGGGCTAAATAAGCTTCTCCAGAAATTTGCTTCAACATCTGGCGCCATCCGTAGGACCGGGAATACCAATCTACCAAAAACTAAGTGATGGAAGACGGTGACCAAGGTCCTACACCGGGGCTAGGCCTAAGCCTGAACACGGGGACACCTGGGGACGAGAGGGGTCCTCCGGAGGTAACCCCTCCTCTTCCCAGACCTGATCATGGACGCCTCACCCCAGCGTATGTCAAACAACACATTGAAACACTAAAAACTATGATGAAGGAAATTGATGAGCAAAATCATGAGAAGATGACTCCCCGAAAGCTTTTTAACAAGGAGGTCGAAGGGACAGAGTCGGGAAACTCTCGTGGTAGCCCCTCGGTGAGGGAAGGAAGAGGATACTCCTCAGACAGCTCATCCAAGTCTGGAAACCGAGGTCGGTCTAGGTCCGCTCGAAGTCGCCATAGAAGTCCTTCACGCAGGAAATCTATCACTAAGTCGTACCGCTCAAATACGATGAGCAAAGCTAAGAGCGCTAAGACCAAGTCACGATCACCTAGGTCTTCCCATAGGAAGGAGAGCTCAGAGTCTGGATATGACTCAATATCGGATAGTGACTCGGAGGATCTGAGCACACCATATAGGCGACCTAAGCCCATGCCTTTCACCTCTCGGATCACGTATTTCAGATATCATAGGCGAGCCAAGCTCCCTGCTAATGTTCGTGTCTACGAAGGAAGCAAAGACCTAGAAGACCACCTCAGCATCTTCTCTACTGCTGCTGAGCAAGAAGAGTGGCCCATGCCAATGTGGTGCAAGATGTTTCGTCAGACTTTGGGTGGCTCAGCAAGGAACTGGTTCGATAGCTTAGACCCAAAAAGTGTTGATGGGTTTGAAGAATTGAGCAGCAAGTTTTTAGAGGAGTTCTCACAGCAGAAACGATATGATAAAGATCCCACCGAGATACATGGGATCAAACGGAAGCCTAATGAGAGCCTACATGCATTTATGGATCGCTTCAAAGCTGAAAGCTCACACATTAAGGGTGTGCCCCTGGTGCTAAGGATTTCGGCATTCATGCACGGGCATGGATGTTGGGTCAAAAAGTTGATGTGGCAGAAACTCAAAAATGAAGAAAACGTGAAGAAATTGTCCAAGCGTTGACAAGAGTTAATTAGGCGTTGATAGCTCAAGAGTTGTCATGTACAATGTAAGCATTGTTACATGTAATTCAAGCATTGACAAAACGTAGACAAAAGAAGCTTATGGAAGCTTCTATTTAGATAAACATGCAAAAGATATTCTGCATAAGTTTATTTAAATAGAAGATTTACTTGTTTATTCATTCTTATCTCTTGTAAACCCTAATCCTTATACTATAAAAGGAACCAAGGGTCATAGGTTTTAATCAATATTATTCATTCACAATGTAAACCTAAAGTGTGTGTCGCACTAGACGTGGGATTCAATGTATACACGTCTAGTGGATGTTTGTTATTAATATAATGAACATCCCCAATTTGTTTTAATTCGTGTCTTATGTGCCTAAACACCTTTTCATGATCATTGTTCTTTTCCGCTATGTTATCATATGAATGATGATCAACCTAGATATAATGGTTCTTAACCATTGAGCCCAACGATCAATAGGACTCATCAATTGGTATCAGAGCCTAAGGCTCGTGATATCTAGGTACGACGAGGTGTTCGTGTATGGTGAAGAAAAGAAAAATTCGTATGGAGTTTTTCTGGACGTTTTTGTGTGCGCAGCAGTATTCAGAAGGTCATAACTTTTGATTGAACCGTTGGATCGTCACGAAATTTTAGATGTGTGTTCTACATACATAGATCTAAACATCCACCGGAGGGATTGTCGAGTTTTATCCCCAGGCAAAAGTTATTAAGCGTCGAAGTTGGCAGCAGAGGTGATTTTCAGTTTTTCTGCTTTCACATGAAATCATGAACTAGGGTTCTTCAAACCTTAGATCTATTTAAAAGCAGGAAGAATTGATGTTCGTGGCTGTTAAAACGTGTGAAGATACACGATCTTAGGATTATTTACAAACCCTAATTAGGGTTTCGGTACTCAAAGAGTAAAACCCTAGATCTGGACGTATTACAAAGAAGAATTCACGTATGGTTTTCATGTGGAAATTGAATTCTCTACATACTGGTGCATTGTAATCTCGTGAGTCTTCAATTCCCATTGGTGGAGGTTTTTGCATTCACACGGCCAAAAGAAGCCCTAATTTGTTATTTAAAGCTTTGATCTCATGCATGCTAGTGCATGGTATTCCCATGAGTCTCTTGTTTCTATTGGTTGAGGTTTATTGTGTTCACACGGTAAACATGCTATGATTGGTTAAAATCACACGGTTATATAGCTTGTGTTTACATGGTGAGAGGTCTCTGATTGGCTATTCAAAAGTTTGTATTCACACGGTTTGATATTCAAGTTTGCATTCACACGATTGGAAGCTTTTGATTGGTTTACATCTACTGTGTTCACACGAAGAATGCAAAAGCTATGGAATACGCCACTTTTGAGAATGTCTGATGACGTCAGCGAGTGTATGGACGCTGACAGATTTAGATGAAACGCTGACAGAGTTTAGTACAACACTGATAAAAATGGACGCTGACAAGATTGAAGGTTGGCGCTGACGTTTGTAATTTAGGCGCTGACAGGAAGGGTTTCGACGCTGACAGGAATAAGTCAACGCTGATAGGTTGACAGTGTTGTCCGAGATATGTTCTTCAAACGCTGATACGTCTTGTCCGATATCGGGTAATGAATGTGGATATTGGACAGTAAGGGTTCTCGGATAACAAACTGATTGCTGCTGTTTGAGAAAACTGGTACGTTTTAAGCACACAAAAAGGAGGAAAATACACACAAAGGTACATGGAATCTCCGTTATTATTTAGAATATCAAGTTGATATTTATGGCTCGGATATTTTTAAATGGATTAATGATTTTAAGTAAGTTAGCAACAATTCATGAAGAATTTTATTGGATTATGTAATCGGGATAGCCTTGTGAAAGAGTTATCCGTTGACAGCTTTTACATATGAAGATATTGATTTGTCATGAAGAGGTGTTAGCTTAAGGGGAAGAATTCTTATGGGAAGTTTGATGATTGAAGAAGATTTTCGCGGGTTTGTGTTCTATCATATCTTAAAGTACCTAGACTTTAAAGGTAACTTGTTCGTGCTTACATAGTTGGTGACAAAGACTTGTCATAAACACTTGAAGGAGTTACATTATCGTGCTCAGTGTCTCACAAAGGATGAGAATATTGACAAGGGATCGAGGTCTACTTATATTTTTTCTTCTGGTATAAGTTCTTCATCACATGGATAAACAAGACATGGAACATAGGTTTGTGGTATTCTACTTCTGCATCAAAGACTACTTTAAGTTATTTTTCTTCAGGATCATTACATAGAGCCTACTTCTGGAGAATCTTCAACATTGCAACATTGTTTACTTCCTTGTTGATGTGACAAAAAGGGGAAGAAAATACATGCTACATTTGAGGGGAAGCAATTTGAAGATCATGTACAACTTACAAGAGATACACATAGAGTTTTGCCACTATCAACTAGGGGAAGATTGTTGGGTCAAAAAGTTGATGTGGCAGAAACTCAAAAATGAAGAAAACGTGAAGAAATTGTCCAAGCGTTGACAAGAGTTAATTAGGCGTTGATAGCTCAAGAGTTGTCATGTACAATGTAAGCATTGTTACATGTAATTCAAGCATTGACAAAACGTAGACAAAAGAAGCTTATGGAAGCTTCTATTTAGATAAACATGCAAAAGATATTCTGCATAAGTTTATTTAAATAGAAGATTTACTTGTTTATTCATTCTTATCTCTTGTAAACCCTAATCCTTATACTATAAAAGGAACCAAGGGTCATAGGTTTTAATCAATATTATTCATTCACAATGTAAACCTAAAGTGTGTGTCGCACTAGACGTGGGATTCAATGTATACACGTCTAGTGGATGTTTGTTATTAATATAATGAACATCCCCAATTTGTTTTAATTCGTGTCTTATGTGCCTAAACACCTTTTCATGATCATTGTTCTTTTCCGCTATGTTATCATATGAATGATGATCAACCTAGATATAATGGTTCTTAACCATTGAGCCCAACGATCAATAGGGAACAACAATGGACACCCAGAACTAGCTAAGAAACTCAACAATAAGATCCCAAAAGCAGTGGATGAAATGTGGGAAAGGGTCAGAGCCTTCATCAGGGGACAGACATCTGCTGACACCACAACCATTGCCAAGGCTCCACAATGGGATAGGGGGAATAACAAAGCTGGCTGGACAAGAAACCCAGGTGGACATAGGAACAAAAATCAAAGGAGGAGCCAAGGAAGGGACATGGGGATATGCCCTCCCTACGCTAGGAAGGAAGTGTTCACACTACTGACCAAGACTCCAAAGGAAATCTTAACCACATAAAACATGAATTTCTCACCCCTCCCCCATGGTAGGAACTCCCGAAAAGAGAAACATGAACAAGTTCTGTGACTTTCACCAAGATCGGGGCACGACACAAACAATTGCTTTAACCTCAAAAAGCGAATTAAAGAAGCAGTAGCCTCAGGGAGACTAGCACATTTGGTGAAAGATATCAGGCATGGAGTCCAGAAAGACAAAGGACCAGCCAAGGGGAAGGAAAAGATCATAAACATGATGAGATCACAAGGATACCGGAAGAGACCTTATGAGAGAGTGGAAAATTTGATGGACAATGCCATAACATTCCCATCAGTACCACGTTATCAACTGAGGGATTGCCCAGTGATAGTGGATACCATGATCGAAGAATACGTGGTGAGAAGAGTGTATGTTGACGGAGGCTCCTCGTCAGAAATAATGTACGAGCATTGCTTCAGAAACCTAAGCTACCAAACAAGGTCAAGGATAAGAGAATCTAGGATACCTCTGGTAGGCTTCTCAGGTGAAGTCCATTACCCTCTAGGCGTCATTGACCTAGAGGTCACGATGGGAGAGTACGGGAGAACCAGAACGGTGATGATGGAATTCGCCATAGTCAAGAGTCCCTCGCAGTACAATGGTTTGCTGAGGAGAACAGGATTGAGAAGCTTAGGAGCTGAAGCCTCCACCATACACTCAATGGTTAAATTCCCAACGTCAAGTGGGATATCGACATTGATCACAAGCAGAGAGACCTTGAAAGAATGTAGACTTATGGAAGAGGCGCAATCGCGAGTTCTAAGAGCTCACACAAAAGAGCTAGCCCAAAGAGGTACGCCAGGAAAGCTAGCCCGTGGTGCTCCTCCTCCACCACCACTAGATGAAACCTACCCCAGAAGGCCAGGGAAGGAGCCAATGGAGCAAGAGGAGGAAGAAGAACCACAACCCACTAAGAGGATGAAGCCATCTAGGCCAGGGTCAGCACCCAAGTTAAAGCCTGATGAAAAGATAGTGGTGAACAATGACTACCCTAACCAGCTAGTCACCATAGGAGGAAACCTCTCCCCAGAATGTCGAATAGCACTCATAAGGACCCTCAGGAATAATGCGGACGTTTTTGCATGGACACCAGCCGATATAACGGGTATACCCTGAGTAATCACAGAGCATCGCCTAGACACCTATCCTCACATTGAGCCTAAGGTACAGAAGAAGCGAAGTCTGGCACCGGATAGAAGGAAGGTAGTCACAGACGAGGTCAATGAGTGGCTCAAGGCTGGAATTGTGAAATGAGTGTGATACCCCTCATGGGTCGCTAACCCAGTCCTCGTAAAGAAAGTCGACGGAAGTTGGAGAATGTGCATCGATTACAAGGATCTTAACAAGGCCTGCCCTAAAGATTTGTACCCTCTACCAGAGATTGACTGGAAGATTGAATCTTTGTTAGGATACAAATACACGAGCTTTTTGGATGCATATAAGGGATATCATCAGATCCAGATGAGTAAGAAAGACAAAGAAAAGACTGCGTTTCACACAAAAAAGGAGTCTTTTGCTACACCAAGATGCCGTTTGGTCTTAAGAATGCGGGGGCCACATACCAAAGGTTAGTCGAATTTGCCTTCAAGGAGCAGATCGGCGTAAACCTTGAAGCATTTGTAGATGACATGGTAATCAAAAGCCAGACCGAGCAAGATATCATTAGAGATGTGGAGCAAACCTTCTCCACCCTCAGGAGAATAAACATGAAGCTCAACCCCAAAAAGTGCTCTTTTGGAGTAGAGGAAGGAAAGTTCTTGGGCTACATAGTTACCTCGGAAGGAATACGGGCTAACCCCGAGAAGACGAAAGCAGTCACAGACATGTCTTCACCCAAGATCCTGAAGCAAATGCAATCCCTCAGCGGGAAGCTGGCAGCATTGAACCGTTTCTTGTCCAAGTCGGCCGAACGATCCTTGCCCTTCCTTGACACCCTAAAGAAATGCACCAACAAGAAGGATTTCAAGTGGACGGAGGCTGCAGAATCAGCATTCCAAGAAATGAAAGAGCTAGTGTCACAGCTACCTACGCTCACCACCCCGAGGAAGGGAGAAACCTTGATAATGTACCTATCAGCCGCTGAGGAAGCCGTCAGTGCAGTCCTCCTCACAGAAAGACAGGGAAAGCAGATGCCTATCCACTATGTCAGTAGATCCTTGCAAGGAGCAGAAGCAAATTATGCTCCGATTGAGAAACTCACCCTAGCCTTGGTCTACGCTGCCAGGCGGCTGAGGAGATATTTTCAGGCCCACCTAATAAAAGTTATAACCGATAGCCCAATCAAGCAAGTGTTGAGAAAATCTGAAGCATCAGGGAGACTCACAAAATGGTCTGTCGAACTAGGGACATACGACATAACTTACATACCAAGGGTAGCCGTAAAGGGACAGGTACTAGCAGACTTCCTAGCAGAGTCACCAGTGGAGAGAGCGGTGGTGTCAGCAGCGGCTCCAACACCCATGGTGGAAGACATCCCGGACTCCTCCAACTCCAAGGAAGACCTAACTCCAGGACCGAGAGCATGGAGGTTGTACACCGATGGAGCATCAAACAGTGGGGGATCAGGAGCAGGACTCATCCTAATCGCCCCAGACGATGTAGAGTACTCCTATGCGCTTAGATTAAAGTTCCCTAACTCAAATAACGAGGCAGAGTACGAAGCATTGCTAGCAGGGCTACGAATAGCAATAGAGATACGAGTAAAGGATATACATGCCTTTGTAGACTCTAAGTTGGTAGCTAGTCAAGTAGAGGGCTCATACGAAGCTAGAGAGGAGAAGATGATAAAGTACTTAGAGAAAGTCCTAGAGTTGGCTGGCTCATTCAACAGGTTCCGGATATCTCACATCCCAAGAGAAGAGAATAAGAAGGCAGACGCTCTTAGCAAGCTAGCTGCAGTACAATTTGATCACTTGTCCAAAGAAGTGCTAGTAGAAGTGCTAAATGAGCGCTCAGTCGAAACAAAAGAAGTAAATATGGTGGTTGAAGAGGAAGGTCCAACATGGATGACTCCAATCAGAGACTACTTGGAGACGGGAAAGCTGCCAGAAGACCCGGTGGAAGCTAGGACACTAATGGAAAAGATTGAAAACTACACCATTGAAGATGATGTCTTATACAAGAAGTCCTACCTAGTCCCATTAATGAGGTGTGTCGGGCCTCTACAAGCTGATTATGTCATGAGAGAAGTGCACATGGGTTCGTGTGGTATGCAAGACGGAACTAAGCAAGTGGTAGCTAAAGAAATGAATTTGGGGTACTACTGGCCCTCTATGCATAGGGATGCTAGGAAGCTCACCTGGGCATGCGAAAACTGTCAGGCACACGCCTCTGTACCCAAGTTACACAAGGTAGACATGATCTCAGTAACATCAACATGGCCATTCATGAAGTGGGAAATGGACATAGTCGGACCCCTTCCATTGAGACCTGGGAAAGTGAAGTTTCTGATAGTTGCAATCGACTACTTCACAAAATGGATGGAAGCAAAACCAGTAGCAACCAGTAGCAACCATCACCGGGAAGCAAGTACTAAATTTCATGTGGGATAACATCGTGTGCAGGTTTGGGATCCCAGCCACTATAGTCACAGACAATGGAACTCAATTCATAAATGACCCCCTCAAAAAGTGGGCTGAGAAACTTAAAATAAAGCTAGTCTCCACCTTAGTGTACCATCCACAAGGGAATGGAGCAGTGGAAAGAGCGAATCTAAGCTTGCTAGAAGGAATCAAGAAACGACTTGAAAAAGGAAAGTCAGCATAGGTTGAAGAAGTTCCTAATGTGCTATGGGCTCACCGAACAATGAAAAAGACTAGCAATGGGGAAACACCTTTTGGCCTAACTTATGGCACGAAAGCAGTCATCCCAGCAGAGATTGGCATGCCAACACACAGAGTCTCTAACATAGACGAAGCAACAAATGACAGAGAACTCCGCCTGAACCTAGACCTGCTACAAGAGCGAAGAGAGATAACAGCTATCAGAGAAGCCAGGTACAAACAACAGGTGTAGAAATACTAAAACAAAAGGGTGCGACATGTGCAATTCAAAGTAGGAGAGTTTGTCCTTAGAAAGAACGAGGCCTCAAGGGTAGAGAACACAGGCAAGCTTGGGCCCAACTGGGAAGGACCTTACAAAGTCATCAAAGCTTTCCAAAACGGAGCCTACAAGTTAAGCACCATGGAAGGAAAATAGATACCTAGGACCTGGCATGCCAGCAACCTAAGGTAGTGCTACATGTAGAGCACAAAACTATGTTAGCAAGTTATTATGTATTTCCTCCGGAGGAGAAATTTTCAAAGTTTAGCCTCACTTCAGAGATGACTATAGCCACAACTAATGTATTGTTTCTTCTCTAAGTGATATGAATGAAACGAAATTTTCCTCATATTTTCTGTTAAGACTATACACTTAAAAAACTGAGCTATAAAACAAAGCACACGACAATGGATGGTTCGCTACCTCCAGCTAAAGAGGGTAACGCCTGACAATTAGTTCCCCATGGTGAAACTGATACCATGGTGGTTAGGCTGAGCAACCTTTGCAAATTGACTCCGTAGAAGAATAGGAACAAGCCTTCCTACTCTTCTCACGTAAAAAATTATCCTCCGGTGAGTAGCTACACCTGGAGGAGGAGTAGCATGAGCCTACAAGGCAAAGGTTACACCTATACCACACGAACAAATAATTGAGTTTCACCAAATAGGGGATAGATGGGAAGTAGCACGCTAAACTGGCTAAGGAAAGCTGAAATATCCTCACAGGTACTTGCGAAGATACTAGGCAATGAAATCAGCCACACGTGATACACCTCAACCCTAGCTCAATAAGGCTAACGCGTCGTCGGCCAAGCATAAAGGACAACGATTAACAAAATGTGTTAGAGGCATAAAAATTTAGATACTATCTAAATAAACTACAACAAAGTAAAGCATGAATCACTCTAAATAAGATAATGAAGCACACATGCACATAAGGGGCCATCATACATACGATGGAAAATTGACAACAAAGTCATGGTAGCATATAGAGAAATATAAAGTACTCAAAAGCCCAAAACAGGGAGGGCTAACAATACAAATAAAAGCAAAGAAAGTACAAAGCACAAGCTACATCAAACAGCTGAAGAGGATACTGGTCTTGATGACTTCTTCTTCTGACTGTAGGAATCGGTATGGCCGAAAGTTGGAGGAGCCGGAACAGCGGAAGACTGGCTAGGAGGATCCACTAGATCTGGCCTAATCTGAGCAATCTCTGAAAGAGTAGCACCAGCACTCCGCTTCACCTTACGAAAAAAGGGGAAGCGACGACCAGGGAAAGCTTCCGAAGCAGCAGCAAGCTGAGCCTTCGCGTCAGGGATAAATTTTTCAACCCTTTGAGAAATATCCTTAAAATCCTCCTCAGACATTCCCATATGCAAACCTCGCTCGAGGCCAGTGCTAACAGCTAAATCCAACACTCAGGCAAACTCTTGGTTGAACTCCGAACTACCAAGAAAACCTCTAACCAATGGCTCAAAACTAGACTAAAAAAAGGAAGTGACCCCATCTTGAACCGATCGAAGTCGCACATCCATATCAACAATCATGTCATTCTTTGAAAGTATGTCATTATCACGGAGAGTCAGCCGATGATCCAAGTCTTTCACCTTAGCAGCATGTTGTGATCTGGCGGTCACAAGCTCACCCTTAAGACCTTTCACCTCAGCTCTAAGCTCTCTGACTTGTACCTCTTTAACTTCTTCTCTTGATCAACAAGACCCTGACTCATACCCTTGGCTGAGTCTTCAACACGTCTGGTAAGCTTAGACTAACGCCGAAGAGAAGCAGCTCTCTCGGAAAGAATGTTTCCCAAATGCTTATACCTAGTAAGGAGCTGATTATAGTTCCTCTCAAGAACCATGTACCGGTTTGACAACTCGTTCCCGTGAGACATCATCTGACACTGAAGCACACTCATCTGCTCCACCAGCTGGCGTGAGGAGATATGTGATATCCGGTAATTCTTGGCTGAGGTAGGAAAGTGATCCCGCATACTCCTGCAAACCCGAGGATTCTGAAACACCTCATCAGAACAAATACCAAAGTCAACAATATGCCTCCTCTCCCATTCCTCTCGAGTACATGGAGGAATAGGAACAACATCCTCATCATAAGGGTAGGACAAACGACAAGCCTCAGCCTGTGATGAGCAATCTCCCCTATGAAAGTCACCAGCAGTAGCTTCACCATGAGCTACGCCATCAAGAAGAGCGGTATCACCCTCAACATCATCTTCACCAAGAACTAAGTCATCATGATGGCAGCATCATCCTGATGGTCATCCTCATCAATATCAGCATGATCATCCATAGCAACATGAGCATCAGGATCAGCTAGGTCAGTAGAAGGCACCTGAGCGGCTGCCCCACCAGAAAGATGTGTGTCATCAGTAGTACCTGCAAAACCCAAAGAAAATAAAGTCAAATAAGATACTACACGCATAAAAAGGGAGTCCAACGACAAAAATTTACCATGAGACACATGAGAGCTAGCCCTAGTCGATACCTCACGAACTCCTGACACATCAGCACTAAAGGTAGAAGGAACTTCCCTGCCTGGAAGAACAATAGGAGGATAAGACACATCTAGTCCAGTCCCTGAGTCAAAAGATCGAAGGGGTATAACGGTTAAAAACTCACCAGGAGAAACACAACCAGACTGCTCGATCACATCATCAAGATCATCAGACACGACATCATGATCGACATCACCATCATCATCAATAGCTAACTCATACTCACCCTCAGCTATTTGATCACTAGACCCTGCACAAGCCCGCTCCTTACATGCTTTGGTCTTTTTAGCTCCTCTGGTAGGGGCGTCTGCTGAAGTAGAGGCTTTGCGCTTCGCAGCACCTTTAGCCTTCTGGAGGACCTGAGGATCTGGGCGAGTAGCAGCAATCTCCTCATCAGTAGCAGGAGGAATGCTGGCACCAGCAGGCGCAGGCATCATAGTGCGAGCAGTAACTCGTTGCAAGATAGACGTATCCTGCTCATGCGGCTCAGCTACAACAACAGTCTCCTTCAGAACGGGCAAGCGAAGAAAATCAAATATACTCATAACTGCAAAAAAGAAGCAAGTGTTAGATATATACAAAAATAGTGGAGGAGAAAAGGGGGCTAAACAAGAATGTATCAAGTAAAGGAAACCCCTCGTACCGATGCCATCACGATGTCTAATAACCGGATCACACGAGGAGTCACCCCACACTCTGCTAATACCAGAACGGACCAACACCCCCTCAGGAATGTCACGGAGTCTAATAATATGGGAACTCAGTCGGTTCACATGATCCTGATTAAACCGTGTAGGAATCTTGTCTGTAATACGAGAATCCGGATGCCTCCAAGGCATATGGAAGGGAATAGCCCTACGATCTATCAAGAAAAAGTTGTTCTTCCACTCCTTAAGGGAAGTCTTAGAATCTTCCATAACCGACAAGTCACCCCTACGCTTGGCAAAGGAAAACCAATCTCCTTGCTTGGAAAGCGTTAAAAATACCCGAATAAAGTAACTGCATGTTCTATATCCAAGCTACGACAAAGAACCTCAAAAGTGGTGACCTTGCATAAGCCCAAGGGAACCAACTGGGATATATGAACCTTATAATGTCTAATAACGTCTAGAAGGAAGGTGGAGAAAGGGATCCTAACGCCCGATAGATCAAAAATCTTATGGTAAATGCCAATAGCAGTATCCCCAGCAGGAAGGTTTATCATCCGAAAGTTGGGATCAGGCAAACGAGGGTGCAAACTCAAAGGGATTTTATACTTAATAACTAAGTCTTTAAACTCTTTTTTCCCTAACTCAGAAGTGTGAAGGTGCATATCCTTTTTAGCCATAAATAAAGAAGAAAAGGAATGAATAAAGTACCTATGGGAAGTCCTCTTGTCGAAATGGTAAGATAAAACACGAACCGACAAAGCAACACCTACACCGAGCTAGCGCGAGACGAGTAGCGCTAGGCGAGCAAATCCACCAGTTGACAACACCCAACAACCGGGCGAGCACTGGGTACCGGACGAGAACTAGGGGCCGGACGAGCACTGGGTACCGGACGAGAACTTGGGGCCGGACGAGCAACACAAACCAGAGGAGGAAACATCGGGCCGGACTAGCAGCAATACCGGACCAGCAGTCCGAACGAACTCCAAATACCGGGCAACCCAACAACCGGAAGAGAGCAAACCACCGAAAGAGCCGAAGGAGCAAACAACAAGAGGAGCACCTGGATCCAAATCCAACCGGACGATCCCCTCTCCCTTCCAAAAAAAATAATAACCGCCGGATGGGCTCAAACAAATCCTACACCAGGCTGAGCAAACCGAACGAGCAATCCGGCCCAGCAAGCCGGATGAGCAAATCCACACCACCGGAAGAGCTTGATACCGGAGGAGCAACAAAACAAAAAAAGGGAAGAACCGCGCCGGCGGAGCAAACCTCCGGATAAAGATCTGACCGAGGGGTTTTAAGGTGATCTTCGGATGAGCAAAGGCCGGAGGAGCCGCCGGAAGAACCCCCGCCGGGGGAGCAAAAAAAATTAAATAAAAGAAAAGGGTGAAAAGAGATGGAGGCTATGTTTGGATGGTGAAAGAAGTAGGTGTAAAATAAAAATGAGTGCTTGTATTTATAAGGAAAAAGATGGATGGTTAAAATGGGTTTGGGGGCCCACAAGAGAAAACTAAACAGAGACTGATGTTTCATCAAATGTAAGAAGAAGATGTAAAAAAAAGGAATGTATGTTCTTACTTTGAGTCTAGCATCACCGAAAGATGATACTAGACTGCGGGGACATGATGAGGTATAGTCTCACCCCCATGCTTAAGGTGAGACAAAATTCAACTAATCCCTAATGCTCCATGAGCAAAACTATCTTAAGCTAGAACAGCTCACTAGAATAGCTAGGGTGATGAAGGTCACTCTAGGTCTAGAGACAATAGCAAGAGCTAACCCCAGACAATGCTAGCCCCATACAATGCTAGTCCCAGACAATGCTAGCCCCAGGCAATGCTAGTCCCAGGCAATGCTAGCCCCAGGCAACGCTAGCCACAGACAATGCTAGCCCCAGACAATGCTAGCCACAGACAATTCTAGCCCCAGACAATGCTAGCCCCAGACAATGCTAGTCCCAGACAAGGCTAAGCCCAGACAAGGCTAGGCCCAGGCAAGGCTAGTCATATGCATGAGGCACAGCCTCCATCGAAGGAAGGACGATTGCACCTAGCCTACATAGTACAATAATGTACGAATAGTCCAGACGCCTGGACCACGACGAGTACTAGAGGAGAATGAGGACAAGTCTGACCACGAAGGACAGACCTGGTGCTCATCAACTATTTAGGCGCTTCTCCTACAAGACAACCTTGACTCCATAATTTGTGTGTCTTGGAGCCACCTCCTAGTAGTACAAAAGGAGAGATTCCTCCAGGAACAAAGGTTAAGTTTTACACACACTTTACTACTTACTCTCTCTCTCTAGAATTATCCCTCACTAGAACCACATACTTACTCTCACGCCGGAGTTGGTCTCGGATTCAAACCCCGAGGCGAGCTAACGGTGTTCTTTCTTATTTCAGCCTAAGAGACTAAGGGCTAGACTAAGGAACTCTGAAGAAGGAAGTTGAGGCTTCGCAAGGAAGGAGTAGCCACAAGATACTCTGAGGGAGCAAGCCAAGGCTTCATTAGAAGGATTAGCCTTAAGATACCCGAATGATCAGGGCTAAAGAAGCTTCTCCGGAAATTTGCTTCAACAGTAAATATTTGTAAAAATTGACTAATAGTCATTTCCTACTTTTTAACTAAATATTTACTTTTAGTCCAAAGAAATGTAAACTTGGCAAGTTTAAGCCCTCCACCTACCACTATATATACATTTTCTTCCACTAAAAACACATAGTAACCAAAGTTAAAAAAAATCATCACTCCTCTCCCCTCTCTTCTCCTTGCCATGAGCTCTCACACCAAAACCACCCTTGATCATCAAATTTTACCTTGTTTTAACAAAAACTAAACCAAGACCCATGTTAGAAATAAAAGGTGATTCTATTGATACAAAAATTTCTCACATGCATCAAGTTTTCAAGTTTCTTATGATTTTATGGTTGGTATAAGTTTAGATCCATGCATGTGATGATCATGATAAGATCATCATGTTTTGATGATAAAAAGTTTAAGTTTTTGATTTTGATTTTTGTTTATGTAACATGCAAGTATTAAGATTGATAAGGGATAATTATAAGATATTAGTTATGGTAGAAAAATGGTAAATTGTGTTGAAAAAGTGATTTGGTATGATTTTTGATGAGGTGGTTTAAGGCAGTAGGTTTGAGGATGATTTTGGGTATCTTAAGATTGAATTATTGTTGTAATAATGAGATAGTGTTGTAGAGATTTTCATTACCTTCATTTTGATATAATTTAGAGCTTCTAACTCAAAACGAGGAGGAAGTTACGATAGTTTGATTATTCGTGTACCGGGAGACGAGTATCGACACAATCCGAATTTGTCATCGATATTTGGATCGAATCTAGGGGACTATAAAATGAGTTTTAAAAATATTCAAGGGTTGTTCTTGGTCTCTAAACCTAGGGTTGTGAGTCTATTTTCAAACTCAAGTGTCGGTTTTGTAAACGGAATTGGTTAGAAAGGTCAAAATGGTTTTGCGAGTCGAAGGCGTAAATCTGTCCGGTTTTTGTAATTCAAAGATGTGTTGGGCAGGTGGTCTTAGAAGTAAAAACTTTTGACGAAAATTTTAGAGGACTTTCTATAGATAGTAAGTTAGTTCCTCAAGTCGTTTCATAAACTTTTGACGTGTCTAAGTAAGGGAAATGAGCTTGTACAAATGGTATATACCGGCTGAGTGCTTTTGAGAGCATTGACTAGTAAAAGTAAACTTATAGTGGTGTCTAGAAGTATCACTTGCATGGATTTTTCTTGCGTGTCATATCATGGTTTATGTACTAATTTAAATTTTAGTGTTTTCTAAACATTATTTTGGTATCTTCAAAACTTTTGCGTCCCGTTATCGTAGGTATCGGATGACTTAAAGTTGCTTGATTTACCGTTGTTACTACTCAACCCTCAAGTTCCGTGTTGATTCACCTTATAGCTAAGGTGAGTTCATAGCCCCTTTTTATTACTTGTTCATTGTTTCAAAACGCGGGGTGAGATTATCATGATGGAACACAATCTTTTAAACTGTATGCTATCCCGAAATGTATGATGCCAGATGAATTCATTGATATTATTGCTTTTAGTCTATAGCCTTAAGTTTCCTCTCTTGATCATGAACCGTTAATTGTCCCGTATACTTTGTGCTAAGCATGAATGTTGTGGGTGGATCCATCGGGATTGACAATCCCCGTCTTGTATTACTTGGACGCATTTCATTTGTTTATACTTGAGTATTGAGTCTAAATACTTATTAGAGGAACTTACAATGATTGTTAAGCTTAAGTTTCATGAACTAAATAGCAATTATATATATCATGACTATGGATAATGTACATAGTCATCCCCCCATTACTTGTTTTACAAACTTTATTGTGTTCCATTACTTAGTTTTACAAAACTTATGAATATCACTCAACTTTTGTTGACGGATTTATATGTTTTAATCTCAGGTAATAATGCTTAATATGCTTGAATGAGGTTCCGCTGGATGTTGGCAGCTTGGATGTTTTGTGTTGTGTTTATGTTTTCAATGTAGCTTAAGTTGTTAAAGTCTTCCGCTTATCTTTTGGTATCTATAAAACTTTAAAAACCATGATGTAATGGTACTTTATTATGTTTTAAAACTTGTGGGACCTATGCTGTAAAACTCCGATATACCATGATGTAATATATATGCCTTTTATTACGTCATTTTTTAGTCATTTATAATTCATTGTCACTTGTACCATAACGTGGTACCCCCATGTTACCTAGTTGTACCATACCTGATTTCGGGGGTCTCACATCTCAGACCATGGAGGTTGTTTGACATACACTTCCTCTACAAGATTTCCATTAAGAAAAGCACTCTTTACATCCATCTGGTATACCATGAAACCCATATAAGCTGCATAGGCTAGAAAGGTTCTGATAGCTTCTAATCTAGCCACTGGTGCAAAGGTTTCATCATAATCAATACCCTCTGATTGATTGTAACCTAGCACCACAAGCCTAGCCTTGTTTTTAACAATCATGCCAGCTTCATCCCTTTTATTCCTGTAGAACCATTTTTTTCTAACCACTTGCTTTCCAGGTGGAGCTTTCACTAGAGTACACACCTTGTTTCTCTCAATCTGATTCAACTCCTCTTGCATAGTCACAACCCATTCTTCATCAAGAAAGATTGCAAAAACATTCTTTGGTTCATCTTCAGAGAGAAAATCAACAAAAAGGCATTCATTCGCTGAGGCTGTTTCCAGAGATCTTAATTTTCCTCAGGTGGTAACTCCCTCAGAGGGTTCACCAAGAATATTCATAAGAAGAATATCTTGGTTTCTACTCCACTTGAATTGAGGAGCAGGTGTCTCTGTGGGTTCAAGAGTCATAGTAGGTTCATTGCATGAAGGTGTTTCATCACATATAATTTCTTCTTCCATGATCTCTTCATCCATTAAAGAGATTGGAGATTGATGATCAACATTTTCCACTAAAAGAGGTGGCGTGTGTGATTTAGCTACTACAACCTCTAGAGTGAGATCAGAGATTGAGTGGGGATCAAATGCATGAACATAAGGGAAGTCCTTGTGACATATTTGAGAGGATTCCTTGGGGATTGAGAAATCATCCACTGGATAAGATTTAACTTCATTAAAGTCAATGTCACAAGTATATGAGTTGGTGTGAGTGATGGCAGCATCTGCTTCATTAAAGGTGACATGGATAGATTCTTCTAGCTCTTGCCTGCATATATTGAATACTCTAAATGCTCTGGAGGTAGGAGAGTATCCAAGAAAGAACCCATTATCTGACTTTTCATCAAATTTACGCAGATGATCCTTGTAGTTGTGAATGAAAACAAGGAAACCAAAGACGTGGAAGTAGCTTACATCAGGGGCTCTCTTCCTATACACTTAATAAGCTGTCTTGCCATGTCTCTTCCAGATAATGGATCTGTTTTGTGTGTAACATACTATATATACAGCTTCACCCCAAAATTGCTTTGGAAGTCTTGATTCGCTGAGCATAGTTTTGGCAGCCTCTATGAGGGTTCTATTCCTTCTTTTAGCGACACCATTCTGTTCTAGGGTACCTGGGTTTGAAAAGTTATGTGAAATCCCCTTTTCATCACAAAAGGCTTCCATGGCATGATTCTTGAATTTGGTGCCATTATCACTTCTGATGGCCTTAACTTTGCAGTCATTAAGGTTCTTTATTTCTCAGATGAAGGACATGATCCTATCAGCTGCATCACTCTTTTTTTGAAGAAAGAATAACCAAGTGTACCTAGAGAATTCATCGACAATGACTAGTGTGTATTTGTTGTGATTAAGGGATTAGGGTTTTACTGGTCCAAATAAGTCCATGTGAAGAAGATGGAGGCACTTATTTATGGAGAATGATTGTTTAGTTTTGAAGGATGCTTTGTGGTGCTTCCCTTTTTCACACGCTGAATAGGGCTTATCTTTGGAGAAGGTCAGAGAAGTAAGTCTAGAAACTAAATCATCCTTGGTCAGTTTGTTGATGTTTTTTAAGTTGAGGTGAGAGAGTCTCTTGTGCCAGAGCCAGTTTTCACTTTCAGAGGCTTTGGCAAAGAGACAGGTGTTGGTTCCTTCAGGACATGATGTCATGTCAATAACATACACGTCCTTTCTTCTAGGTGCAACAAGAACAACATCATCATTCTGATTGAAGATTGTTCCTTGGATCTTGGTGAACAGAACTTTGAAACTAGCATCACATAGTTGAATGATGCTGATTAAGTTGTGATTCAGTCCATTGGCATAAGTGATCCTTGTGAAGGTGATTCCGTTACAATCCACTGAGCCATATCCTTCAGTAGCCCCTGAAGAGTCATTTCCAAAGACTACATTGGGACCAGACTCCCTTTTATATCTATGCAGATATTGTTTAACCCCTATCATGTGTCTGGAGCACCCACTATCCGGATACCAAATAAACTTCTTCAAGTGTTCCTAAATAGATATAATAAACCAAATTAGTTTCAATGATGAACCCACTTTCTAGTGGGTCAATGTTGTCGCTGACCAGCGACATTGGGTCGTCTTTGGTTCCTTTCTCACCCTCTTTGGTTGCAATCTCTGGTTTCATGACGCATACTCCCACAGATGTCACATCCGAGATAGTGTTCACACTTATCAGAATGATGATCTTGGAAACCATAGTACTTGTAAGGAGGACATGGTTTGAAACTCTAGAGAGAGTCTCTAGGTCTGGGTTCAGATCTCCTAGAGGACTTGTGAGGAGTTTGAGATCTGATTTTGAGTCTGGCCTTTTAGACAACAATAGTCTCCTCATGTTCTCTGGAGGGGTGTTCATTAGATTCATATGTGATACATTTGGGTTTCTTAGAACAATTTTCTAACAAATGATTTTTAAAACCACAATGTTTGCATGGTCTGAACATGGCTCTCCCCTTAAAGCTACTACTAGACCCTTCACCCAGAGAGTGAACAGATGGACTTTTAGACAGAGGTTTGATTTGTTCTTTCAAACTTTTAACTTTTTCCATAAGAGTAAGAAGAAGTTTCTTCGTGGGTTATAACTCTTTAGTGAGAGGAATGGGTTTAGTTTCTTTAGGTTCCTTAGCCATAAAAACCTTCTTATGGGTTTTTTCAGCAGCTCTAGCAAGGGGTTTGATATGGTTAGGAGTACCAGAAGCTTTGATGGAAGGCTTTGGGCTAAGTAAATAATCAGAAGGATCAGCTACAACAAGTTTAGGTAAAGCTAGAAGGGGGCTAGAACCCTCTGACTCCCCTTCAGAACCATTCTCATCCACATAAGTGGATATAGGAGAGGGATCCTTTGAGGAGACAAACTTTACTTTGGCCACTGCTATATGTTTCTTATACCTACCCTTTCCCCCAGTTGCTTGAACCACATTTCCCGTAATGGTTTCAGCAACAAAATCTTCCACAGAGTATTGACCTTTGTTCCACTTTTTAATGTTCTTTCTAAGTTCAACATTTTCATCAGACAAAGACTCATTTTCAATGGTGAGTTTGCTTACTTCATTTTGAAGTTGATTGGCAAGATTTACAAAATATTTAAGATTGGTTAACTCAGATTGACAAAGATTTAACTCATTTTTAAAGTTATGAAATTTGTTTAACATATTTTTTCTTTGTTCTTCCACAAAATGGAGGTCAACCAAGGTGTATCACAACCACTATCAAGTGGCCTAGTGGTAAGGTCCTTGACTCTCAAAGGAGAGGTCAAGGGTTCAAACCTCACTAGGTGTGTACACTTGGGGGTGGCCACGGAGGTTCACCTACGACCACTCCGGGCTATCCAAAAGGGCAGTCGCCCTAGGATTAGTCGGCTCGCAATGTCGAGTCGGAAACCTAGGTATACCCCAAAAAAAACCAAGGTGTATCACTAACATGGTCTCTATCAGGACCTTCAGGCATAGTAAGCAATCTTTGTACCTTTTCATGGCGATATCAACCCATTGTCCAGATCTTGTTTCACTTTTACCAATAGCTGGTTCCTCATCAGCGATACCTATGAAAGCTCTAACAGTAGTGGTGCCTTCATCCTCAGACGTAAGAGGTTCATCATCCCAATCAAAAGAAGCAGCGATAAGGCCCTTTTCAGTCTTTTTGCTATCTTTTTTCTTGGCTGCTTCATCAGCTTTTTGATTGACCTTTACTAGCTCAGCTTTCAGTGCTTTATATTTGACCTTGTAGTCCTTCTTTCCCTTGGAGTCAGAGTGAGAAGCTTGCTTGAAAGGAGATGGAGAAAACTTCTTCTTGCTGCTATGATCACCGCTAGATGAGGGAAAGCTTGGAGAGGAGGTTCTGTTTGACCAGCAGTCTTTTTGGAAATGACCAGCTTTACCATAAGTGTAGCATATCACTTTGGATTTATCAACTTTAGCAGCTCCAACTCTACCAGATCTCTTGTAATATCTCTTTTGATCAGCGAGAAGAGCTCTGTCATGGAATTTAGCATGCAGTTTATCAATAAATTCTTGACTACTTCGAGTATCTTCTTCTATATCAGAATCGCTATCCCGAAAGGAATGGTTAACAACAAGAGCTTTTGATCTAGTGATCTGAGTGGTAAACCTGTCAGCTTTAGACTTATAGATTGAATCAATCAGACCTTCTTCATAATTGTATCTACCAAACAGTTGAGTCAGAGTGTCATTCTTGATTGCATTATTTGCTCTTAAGGTCTGGTTTAAGCTAAGCCATTTCCTAGGCAAACTGTTAACAAATGTAACATTGACCTCAACCTTTAGTAGAACTACACCATTATTTCCTAGATTATTCAACAAAATCTTAAGCCTAGGTGTAAGTTTGAGCAACCGTTTATGTTTCTAAGGCTTTAAAAGCATTAAACTTAAGTCTCAGGGCTTGGATTTTGGTTTCTTTTGTTTCTTTTGGGCCTTCATACCCTAGAACCAATTCAGTCCACATCTCTTTTGCAGAATTGCTTTTGATGATAGACATCATTATATTCTTGGGTAGGCAAGAGACTATGATACTTTTAAGTCTCTTGTCCTGGTTTACCAGGCGTCTATCCGCTGGAGACCACTGCTTAACAAGTTTCTTGATGGGTCTCTTAGGGGTAGACGAAACAGCCAAAGGGGCATAGGGCCCATTTTCCAATATTTCTATCAAGAAAGGTTCTAAGCCATCTAAATATATTAGAAATTCGCTTTTCCAACTAGAAAAGTATTCTTCATCAAATGCTGGGACATTAGACACATGTGACCCCCCTCTAACATCAAGAAGTTGAGGAAGGTCATCATCATTATTACCAGTGCTTACAACCGGTGTAGGCACGGTTGTATCTGATGTGGAGATGGTGTTGTTCCCAGTATTTGTTTGGTTGGTTTGACCAAAGGGTGGGGGTATTGGAGGCATAATATCAGTCATATTAGGATCTTGATTTTAAAAACAAGAACAGTTTTATAAAGGTTTTATAAATCAAACTGCTATGATACCATTTGAAAGTCCCAAAATATAAAAATTATTGATACAATGTCTCGTATACAAGATAACACAATATGAATTACTTTTCAAACCTGTAATGCTTTATTAATCTTTATAAACAAAGTATTACAAAGTGTTATGAATACACCCGTTGAGTAAAAATATAGAAATGAACCCTAGAACAAGTAAACTTGATTCGAGACTCAAGTTTACGAGAGAACCTTAGAGTCGCTGGTAGACAGCTGGGGGACTCAGAGGTTCTAAAGGGAGAAGGAACTTGGATAAATTATCCAAGCACAAGGGTTGTGTTTGTCTTCTTTCTCCCTCCTATTTATAGTGGTACGAGGTTGCTTCCTTAGTGGGAGTAGCTGATACGTGTCAACTTCTGAGTGGAAGTAGTACAACGTATTAAATGTATGTCTATAAAGAGACATACCTTTAAATAATTTTAGGTGAAATAGTTCTGCCAATTGTTCACTTTATCCCACTAGTTCGTTTTAGGCTTTATCTTGAATCTCTTGTTTTGTCCCACTCAAAACACTTTAGAGATTTTCCCGCCTAAACTATAAAAGGCAAAGCAGGTCTCTGCTTGCTCAGTCTTCAAAGGGTTGTAAGTGATCTCCGAGTATTGTCATCTCAGAGATCCTTGAACACCAGTACATTCCTTTTACATCCCAACTTGTCCATAACTGTTGGTGAGTATGACTTCAAAAAGTCTTTGATTTCTTTGACGTTGTCTTTGACTTGGATGTTCCTGGTGTGCCAGCTGAGGCTTTGCCTTCAGCTAGTCTAGTCTCTGTCACTGGTCTTCACAGCAAACCATAACACTTAGTCTAATTTAAACAAATCTAGACTGGGCCATAATTAAAACTTTCATTGGCCCAACACTCCTATTCCACCATTGTTATTTTTTTTAAGCTTTATCCCTTGTTCTTCATTGAAGAACTTTGATAATTCTTAGTGAAACCTCGACTTTCCTTGTGGTTTTCTTCTCCTTTTCCTTGGTGTGTTTTTGGTGACTTGTTGGTGGTGATACCATCAATTATACATCTTCTCATTAGTAAGTCACTCTGGATCTTTTGTTTTCCATGTGTCACGATGGATCTAAGTTTTGTTATAATTATGATAAGGGTGGTTATATGAATCTTAAAAATCTATTAATGTTGGTTAGGGTTTTTATTAATTAACTAATATGTGATCTTATTCAAGTTCGTATTTCCCAACTCACGACAAATTGAAAGTCCAATTAATATCAAGTTTTTAATTGTTTTTTGATTTTCAATAAGGATTTGGTATCTATGTCTAATTCAAAGAATCACGTAAAAAGGGTAAAAATATTATAGCTACGTAACCGTAAAACAAGTTGCAATTACCACACTTCAAGCAATTGTACAAGTTTTAAATGCACAATAGTAAAAATGCTCAAGATGTAAAGAATGTAAAAGTATAAGGACCAAAAGTGTAAATTCAGAAAGTAAAAGGGTAGAAATGTAAAATGTAATAACTTAAACTACCAAGTAACAAACTTGCAAAACTGAATAACCAACTATGTAACAAACTCAAAATGTAAGGACTTATAATTGCAAACCCTAAAAACTTGATTAACAAAAGCTGATTAACAAAGTTTAAAAGTCTGAGGACTAAAATGCAATCAAACAAAACCTTTAACCAAAAACGGGCAACAACAATCCAATAAGCTCGTTTGAGCTTATTTCTTGACCAAATCAACTCTAACTTTTTGCAAAAGACATAAAATTGATATTAAGCTAGGTGTCTCAAAGGAAATTAGCTGAAAGCTAGTAAAACTCAAGATAGCTTATTCCAATAAGCCCAAAATAAGCTATAAGCTGAATAAGACTTCCACACTTGGATTTTTTTGACTAGAACTGATTAAGCTAGTGATAAAAGGACTGGAATATCAAAAATTATGAAAAATAGTCCAGCCAATAAGCTGGAATCTTAAAATAAGCACAACTGGCTTATGGTTGACTTTCGTTGACCAAGATCTCCAAAAAGCTCAAAACTTCCAAAATGCCTTAAAACTTGTTTGTACACAGGATTATGAAAGAAAATTGCTAAGTTTTTGAAATGGATTAGTGGGAAATGGTTAAGCAGTTGGACTTTATCGCAGAAACTTGAAAATGCTTAACAGCTTATTCATAAGCCAATATCTTGCTCAATTGTTGAAACTGTATTGTCTCACTTATAAAAAATGAAAGCTTATATGTTCAGCTATAATTGGGAACAAAAATCAGCTAAAACCTCCACTAACAAAGAAATGAGAATGGATTAAAGATTGCTTGTTTTTGCTTGTGAAAATTGACCCAAACTCTTTCTATGCAAATTGCCTGTTTGACAAAAACTTTGACCACAATACTTTGTAAAGTGTCTTACAATGACCTATTGAGTATGTATGAACTAAAATCAACAGGTTTCAAAAGCTAGATCACTAGAACAACTCTGACCCAAACACAAGTTTTTGACTGTTATGAAAACTTTTTCAAAAGCTTTTTGATCAAAAGGTCATGAAATCATTTGAGACTTATCAAGACTTGTTTAACTACACAAATGAAATGATATAACACCAAAAACCAACAAGTTTACACTATAAAACACAATATGACTAACTGATGAATATTAAACGGATGAAAAGCCAAAATTATCAAACTAGGACTGATAAAGAGCAAAGTAAATGACTAACAAACTATCAGATTATATCAATCACATACAATAAACACCAAAACAGTCACCATTCAGCAGTTAAACTTTATATCTAGGAATTAAGCATGGCAAGGAAATTGAGTGGAACAAAAATGAGAACTTGATTCCTTTTAGCTATGAAGCCTCCTTTGATGGAGTAGTTAGGCGCTGAGCCAACTAATATCAACAGAAACACCAAAGATCAACCAACATTAACCATCAAATCATCATCATCATCTAATACTCATCACCCCTGCATCATTCTGATCTTTTGGCTATGGAAATGAACTAGAATTGTCTGAAATCAGCTACAAGCTTCCAAAACACATCAAACAAGCTCTATTGATTCAATATGATCAATAGAACTAGCAATAACAGTGAAGGTAGAAGTATGCAGAAATGAGAAGTGAATTGAGGTGAATTGAATGTTTATTTATGGAAGAAAGTAGTTACAAAGTTGTTACAAGTCTAACTAACTACCTCAAGTGGTTGTCAATCACTTGAGATTAGTTGTTAACTAAAATGCTAACTAAAATTGAGGGAAAATTATAAAGTGTGTGTTTTTTCACACACTAAGCATGCTACCCAAATGAAGTACAATTGGGTCTATTTATAGAGTTGAGTTAAGCTTTGGGGAAGATGAGTGACGTGTAGGATCCAATCATTGGCTTCCACGTGGCCTTAATTGTCCAATTAAATTTAGCCGTTGAAGAACACATTTGGGGTTTTTCATTTGAGTGATTTTCAGACTAATTGGATGGTTGGAGTGTATTCCTCTCTTGATTTTAAGCAGGTTTGATGTTGAAAACTTGATCTGAAACTCATTCTTTCATGATCTTGAATCCAGGCTCGTTTAAATATTGAAGAGCCATGTGTTGGTTCTTTATTGGAAGAGAGGAGTTCACTTGGATTGTTATCCAATATCTAAAATATGATTGGTGGAATATTGGCTAGTGGGATTTCACTGTGGAGATTTGTTTATTTATTGTGGCGGCTATAAGTGGCCATGTGTTGGTGATGTGGTGATCCATCAAAGAGAATAGAAGCCTCCCATTGGTCCATTATGTGTATACACGGATCAAGAACAAACTTCTCTTCATTTTGGCAACTTTAACCCTTGTAATTAGCAGAATTGTAACTTGAGATAAAATCTTCATGAAGTTGTCATTTCTGATCCTTCAAGCTTCAAACTTGCACACAGTTAATCCTTTGACTATCTGACTTGATAGTTGACCGTGTTTGACTTGATTCTTGACTTTCTCATATTTGCACTTTTAGTCCTTCAACTTTGAAAGTTGTCAAGAAAGGTCCTTTGATTTTGATTGGCTTGTCACTTTTCATCCTCCTTTTGTCTTTTCTTAATCAATAAAGGCTTGATTCACTTTTTTGCTCCATAATTGTATCTTTTTACCTACACAAGCACAAACAACAAAACATACCCATAATACTACTTTTATGCATCAAAATTATGTATTATACTTTATGTTTTAGGGTTATTTGTGATATAATTGATATGAGATTTCACTCATATCAAATCCCCTACACTTGATCATTGCCATGACCTCATGCAATGCCACATTTTAAAGCACCAATTTACACTTTTCTCATAATTAATCCACCTTGGCCAATATGGAATGCATTTACACTACACTATACCATATGATGCATGATTTTGATTTATACAATGCAATACAAAAGGAAACAATTCTATTTATATAATTTTTTGGATTTTCTTGAAATAGTTTTGATGGAAATAACTCATAAAGAAATCAAAGACTTTAATTAGGGCTTTGGTACTATTAACACTTATCATCCTCAAGTTTCACTTTCCCCATACCAAGCTTAAAAACAAGATCATTGTTTTCCATAAGTGAAAGTGCATCAACTCATTCATATAGATTAATTGTGTTACTCTTATACCCCCTCTTATTATGCCTCTAAGACAGGTTATTATTTGAGCAAATTGCTTTTGGGCAAATTTGTCATTATTTAAAGCGTGAAATATAAGAAATGTAAAATCTCAAAATAAGAAGCACGGTTTTTATCCTAAGTAATCATCTTATCCATTACTTTAAAAACCGCTCACAATTAATATACGTCTGACTCAAAATAATAAGTCGTTCGCCTTATGTGTAAAATCCTTATGACATGCATTAATAAGTAGCTACACACTCGCTAAGGAAAGAAAAATAAAACTCACGTAATAATTTATATCCGCTGTCTTTTTGAAGACCTTGGATCTTCAATCCCGCAACCCGTCAAGGTAATACTGGATTGGAGCAACTATCAAATCCCCACAACCCTTGTGAGAGTAATATTGGAATTCAATAGCTACTATAATTAACACTTCACTGCCCCTCTTGGGAGTCTTGTGTTAATTATTTTTTCTTTCTTTTTTTTCTCTTTTTTTTTCTAGCCACTCATTTTTTCATAAGCAGCTCTTATTTTTCTTTATTCCTCACAAAGAAAGTTGAAAATAATAAAAGGAAAAACACCCGCTAAGTATTAAGCATGACATAAGTCTAGTGCACATAAAACGTTCTAACTTAGAGTTTTAAGACGTACTTATACCAACCACGAATGATTAGTCAAAAATGCATAAGAGACTACAAACCGATTAAAACCGTTCTTGATTATTTATTAACAATATATACATGCGTTGACAAGAAAGTAAAAGTTACGAAAGGGGATATAAAAGGCACAATTAATTAATATGAGGTTTATCTAGCCCTTTACGCTTACTTCAAACTCTATCATCTCTTGTTCTCCACAATTTAAAATCTCAAATAATGAGACTAGTGAATGCTTAGCCTAATAAACCAATAAAGGTTTACATGGTTAAGGATACTAGCTAGAGTAAGCTTGGATAAACAAACTCGGGTTGAGTCAAAGTATCCATGGCGGGCCTAATATGTAAAAGAAGTCTAAATTTGTTAAACCATGTCCTTTATTATATATATTTTTTTCCTTTTTATATATTTGATGAAAAATAAAAGAAGAAATATATACAATGCAAATGTGTTATGCAAATGAGAAATGATTAATGCAAAAATTATGAATGCATATTTTTGGTGGCCAAAGTAGATCAAAAATTTGAAAAATGTTTGAAAAATTAATTTCCAAGTTATCATGAAGCCCCCCTACACTTAAGATAGAAGACCCCCTACACTTAAGATAAACATTGTCATCAATGTTTAAGGGGTGTTTGTTTTAGCTTATATAGTGGGCTTATTAGCTTATATAAGCTTATAAGCCGAAATCAAGTGTTTGGTTAAGCTTATTTAAGTAGGCTTATAAGCTTATATAAGGAGGTTTTGGTAAGACAAATATTTATGGCTTTTATAAGGAATGGTGGGCTTATATAACAATATCATATAAAAAGACTTTAATACCCACATTTAATAACTATATCTTTCAATATTTATGTGTTTTTTTGTCATTTTACTTTATCTTTACTCCTTTATAAAGGAAAAATGAAATTGGTTGAAAGTTGAAAGATAGCATGGTTGAAACATTGTGGGTCCTACTAAAACAAGGTTTAATAAAATATTAACAAATGCTGATGTAACATATAAATTTAGTTTTCTTAATTTTTAGCTGCATATGTAGCCCATGTTTTAAAAATTTTTGAAGCCCATTCATGAGCAGTCTCTTGAAAAAAGTGATCATGCCTGTTCATACTATTGGTGAAAACAGAGGTGGTGCACTGTTTTAAAATAAAATGCATTTGAATTTAAATGGATTCTTCTACATCTCTGTCTTCCACATTCGTCTCTAATTCCGACTCTTCAAAGGCCAGTGTATTATTATCTATTATTTTCTGTTTATATCATTATATAAGGTTTGATTCTATGGTTTATAAAGTTTGATTGATGAGAGGTTTTGTTTTTGTTATTATTAGGTAGCTTATCATCTTTTGGTTCTTCATCGGCGTCTTTAAGGTGTGAATGCTCGCAACAAAAAAAATTAAGGTGCGTCGCCGTCATCTATCTTCTTTTTGATTCTTTATTTTCATCAAGTGCTTGATTAAATTTGTGTCCTTCGATTAAGGTGTGAGTTTCCATCTGTAGTTTAATGTAACATATTTATGATATTTATTGCATTCCATATCTGTTATGAAATTTGGGAAAATATTTGGTTAGTGTCCACCAAGTGCTTGATGAAATGCCTAAATGAAAAATTGGTATCAGTTACATTTTCTTTTTGCTTTTGTTTCAACTTATCAATTATCATGTTGCAGTTTGGAGATATAAAAAACCAAAGATGAAAGGTGTATTTAAGCCGATTCTATAAGTAAGGAAGCTGCTGAAAACATCATGTGTACTTAAAAAGCGGCTAAGGTATCCGATTCTTCTTTTGGTTATTCTTTTGTATTTTATCGAATTAGATTTGCATTATATATTAGGTCGGATGTTTCAGTCAAATATGCAATAAGTCATTTCAAACTTGTGATGATAAAGATAATTACAATATATAATTAACCTCTCCTTGCTGAATCTTTGCGTAAAGAAAGACTTTACCTATACTTGGTGTTAGAATTTCGTATATGGCCTTTGGGACAAAGAAATTTATGAACTGGATCCTAATTTTTATGAAAGGAGCATAGCTATTTCAGATAATGCAATGAACTTTTGTGAGTAATTATGCTTTTGTTAATTCTTATATGTTGAATTGGAGCAAAATAAGCTTAAAGACTTAACCATCTTTTTACAGCAAGTTGGCGTACTTGTCCCTATTATATATATATATATATATATATATATATATATATATATATATATATATATATATATATATATATATATATATATATATATATATATATATATATATATATATATATATATATATATATATATATATATATATATATATATATATATATATATATATATATATATATTCATGGATGTGGCAAAATGGGCAAGTCGAGCAGATTAAGTAATGGGTCAAAACGAGTATTTTTTGTACCAGCCGAAAGCTTCAGGTTTAGATTCCAATGGAACCAAGTTTGGTCCAGAACCTTAAATATTACATTCCTTTAAAATGGTAAAACTATCTACATGTTACTGTATTTATTTACTTTATGGCATATTAAAAATAACCTTACTTGCTGCGACTAAAAATAACCTAACTCGCAATTCTAAACATTTCTGTTGTTTTCGAATACTAATAAAAGGGAGCAACTGAGTTTTGTTAATAAGGTTGTTAGTTTTCCATAAGTTTAAAAGCCTTCAATGAATAGTTTGATTAAGTACATATATTTCTTCAACAATGGATCCGTGGAGGTTTTTTATCTTCTCGAGTCTTCATTTACTCTCTAGAAATATATTCCGTCAATAAGGATATTTGAATGAAAATCGCTAAAAGTTATACTATACTCCGCTTACTACTTTTAAATTGAAACTGTATTCATTTGTTTATGTTACAGGCTTGAGAGTTTAACTGGCCTTTTTATGTGTGGTGCTGGCGGGGAAGTAATGATGTGAGCTGTGATTAGTGCATGCTGTCATATTTTGGTAAGTGTATTGCTTTTGTGATGTCTATTTTGTCGAAATCAGTGTGGTGAAAAAGATTCACTTGGAGAAGTGCTCATAACTAATCAAGAGCCATTAGGCGCAATTTCTTAAACCTATGTTTCGTCTAATAAAGGAGAAACTGGAGCAAGTTGGTAATCAGGATCTCCATATTCTGATAGATATAACGATACTCCAACTTCCAAATTTCTTTGTATTGTGTTCTTTGAATTAGTATTGATCATGTATTAAGTTGCAATACTATTGGGTAAATTTTGTTTTGTGTTTGGGTTACTATAGCTTTTTTGTAATTTATACGAATTTAGTTGGTTTGACAAACCCAATTGCTTTTATCTATAATGTCTAACCAAGATAAGATAGAGTAAGAAGTCTATCTATAATGTCTAAACAAAGAAACTTTGCAGTTTCATCACACAACCTTTTAGCTTGTTTAAAGTCAATCTATAAATAATTTTTGATAAGTGTCATCAGTATTTTGATTCTTGCAATTAATCCATGAATGAATTCAGTTTTAAATCTTAGCAAATAAGCTCTTGTATTTCTCAGTTTACTCTGTCATAAGCTCGAAACAGCTTATGAAATTTCACACAGGCTTCTCGAATACCTTTCTTTACAGTTTTTAGTCTGCGAGTATGTTAGGTTGCTGATTGATCATAAGCTCATTCTACATTCTATAAATCTGTTTTAAAGTTTGATAAGATGATGAAAAGTTTTGCTTTGATAATACTGATTTTAGCTCTTAAATCCTTTACAAGTTTATGTTTTAGTTCGTTGTCAGTTTTTCAGGCATTCTGTTTTGCAGGTTTTCTTTGAGTTTATGCAGGTTTTAAGATTCGTAGTTCAGAAGGTGATGTTTGGATTTGCTGACATAGTAAGTAGAGTTGTTGGTGTTTTGGTCTTTGATAACAGTTCTGAGTTCAGTTCAATAGCCTTAGGGTCTTCGACAACGAACTAGGCCTGGATGTATCAAGGTCAAGCTCAATCTTATTTTCTACCATTTAGAGTAAACTGTTAGTTAAGATTTAGTGTAGACTAAATACTGAAAATTTGTTAAAGTTGTTTACTGTTATATATTTGATGAGTATTTGTCCAAGTTTGATTTTTGTATAACTGAGTTAGTCCTTTTAATTTTGCATATTAGTTTTTAACTGGAGTTAAGCTTACGAGATTTCTTGTTGATCTTGTTGAGTTCAGTTGAGAATTGAGTGGAGATTATTTGTAGGTCTGTTGTAGATGAGTGAATTTCATTTAGTTTAATTTCCAATTCAGAAGGTTAGAGTGGATGTGTACAAGTCAGGAGTCATAGTAGGATTAGTTGTAACTTGAATAGTGTAGAATAGAATTCATTTTGGAATAGCCTTAGAAACCATTAAGTCAATCATAGCTGTGCATTCGAGTAATCAAATTGGGACAGTGATGTGAATTCATTGGCAGACTTGAGTAGCATATATTGTAGTTAGAATTTAGTGAGATATAGAAATGTTAATAGGTTGTTACATGTTTCTTTTTAACTGATAGTGAGTTGCTATATTGGGATTGGGATTTCTTTTGGTTTTAGGCCTGTGACTTTAATAGTGTTGGTATATAGAACTAGCAGAGTAGTAGTATTACCAATTTCATATTCAATGTTTGTTTCATTTTCATTGTTAGTAGGCCCGTTAGGAAGTAAATAGGAATTTGGTTTAAAAACTTGTTGGGCCATATATGTTTCGCACCACAATATCGCATATCGTAAATTATTTGCCACTAGAAATTCCCGCCGCTATGCGCGGGTACTCGCCTAGTTAACTTTAATAAGCTAAACCAAACACTAAATATGGTCTTATAAGCTTATATTATATAAGCCATAAATGGCTTACATAATATAAGCTAAGCCCAACTCATAAGCTTAACCAAACACCCTCTAAGAGTATTGGAGTAAGCTCCCTTACACTTATGACATTTGATATTTCGTTTTTAGTATAATTGTTTCTCTCGGTATCAATTCGAATTGAAATCAGGTTTGATCGTTTTGACTCAATTTTTTTTGGTTGATAAAAGCGTATTTGGTATTTATAGCTACTTTCTACAAAAACGTAAATGATACGAAAAACGAGGTAATAACTAATTTTATATTATATAGTAATTTTATACTAGTACTACTATTATACTAAAATGAACTTAAAAATGGGAAACAATACTAAGATAGTAAATCCAAGTAGCACATTACGGTTTAAACAATGCAAATTATGTAGGCCCAAGAACAATAAACGGCACACAACTAAATCCAACAACTTGTAACAAATCGTAATACAAAAAAAATATAAATCTTAATCTACAAAAGCACTTAAAACGAGATAGTACACTAATTTTTATTCTATTATTATTGTTATATTTTTATACTAACATAGCATAATACTGGCCTAATATTCAGAAAGTAAAAAAATTGAACAAAGATTCATCAAATGGAAACAGTTGAATAGTCCACGAATTTTAAATCTATATACTGTCTCTGGCCTAACAACTAATTATACAAACTAACCAATTTTAAATGTCCAACTATGCTAGCTTTAGTATCACTCTTAACGTAAAGATTTAAAATGTACATTAACCAAACTTGAACTTTAGAAAGACAAATTTTAGACAGTTGTACCTCAATCTTATCAAATTGAGCTATCCATTTTACTTATTTGAAAAATCTTTTTCAAACATATAACTGAGCTATATTCACTCTATTAGCCTAACTTTATTTACATTTTCAAAATCACAGCTAATCTACTCATCTTTACTTAGACCGATTGACACTACAAATCACAGCTACAAAGTGACAGATTTTTAGAGCTTACTATTACTTTTCCTGAAAGGTAAATTGTAAAAAATCTAAAAACATATTTAATCTATTGTTAAATGTTTTCAAAACTCCAAAGAATCTAATCCTAAACCTACTGAACTAAGACTATTAGGACAACAAAATATGTTTATCAGAAACTTAATATGACCCATACTTTCCTCCCTAACAGTTTGCCTTTTTGAAACACCAGATTTGACTCGAAATGAAATGAAATGTACGCTGAGTTGGACTAGTGACTATAATGTGAATACTAACAGATTCCATATCTCAATCATACTAATAGTACAAGGAACTAACTGATCCAAACACTCAATAGCAGAATGAACATAGATTAAGCGAACTACAATGGTAAAATAATCAGAACAAGTAAAAACAGGTAATCAACAATATCAGATAAGCAAGTAAAACAAGTACGAATATCATTTATACTACAGTAACTACATCTATGGAAAATGTCTAAGATTCAAAAAGTAACGAGATTTTACCAAGCATCCAGGCTTGTTCGCTGTCGAAGTGCTAACTACTGGCTTTTAAACTAAAATCACCAACGATTTACCAACTGATCTACTGTCTGAATCACCAGAACTTGAATACCATTTTAGGACTATAATTCCAAATCTTGTAACTTTACTAGCAAACCTGCAATACAACACTAGCACTTCTCTTGTAACACTATTAAAAAAAACTAGTTTGAGCTTTTGATATAAAAAACTGAAAATCAAATTGTCTTTTAAACTATTTTGAACAAACTTGTAACAATGAAACAAATCAACACTTAATTTCTTGTGAAACATATGATAGGAACTCCAAAAACAGCTTTTAACAACAAATAAGCTTTCGAGAGCTTATGGAACAATAATCCTAACTGAAATGACCTAAGTTTCAATATAGAACCTTCTCAACAGCTTATTAAAACTTATGAACCATAAGCTGAAAATTAAACCTCCTACTTTACTGATTTGAAAAACTTTGTAACCAAAAGTTAAATTAAATCGAATCATCAATGACAGAAAAGGATATTTGGTTTCAACTGAATAACAAGAAAAATGTAACATAGTCTAAAACGAATTTCAACTAAATCCTACAACAGAATTTGTAGGATATTGTAAATCTATGCTTAATCTAGAGAGAAAAAGAGATAGAAAGATGGTGACAACACACACACTTTTAGAGAGAAAGTTGTATTTTACACACTTTACTATGTGAAAATTATGTGAACCACCACCCTCTCCAACTAAGGAGAGGGTTTATATACCTAAGCCTTGTGATGGGCTTGGGCTTACATAATGGGCCGCCGGCCTCATACAACTCATGGGCTAGGCATGGCCTTGTTTACTTGTAGACTATAGATAACCTATGAATCTATGAAGTGGGTTGATGTTTTCTAGAGAGAGAAACTAGAGAGAGAAAGTGAGAGAAAATGTGTGTCTTCTTTATTAAATGAAAACATGAAATGAATAACAACCAACCCCTTTCCAAGGAGGAAAGGGGTATTTATACTTCCAAGCAACATTGGGCTTGGGCCGGTCCATGACAAGCCCATGGACCGGTTCTTACTTAACTTAATAAGTAACTATTAACTATTTGTTAACTACGAGCTATTACAACATAAATCATATTGTGGAGTGACCGATACTTCTAATATACGCTAAAACGTATTTCTAGCAATCTCCCCCTAAGGGAGGTCACTCCACGTTACAAAGTCCTAAACCTAGCATACTATACTAAGTCTTCGTTCTTTAGCTCGTAGTCTTTTCTTCTTTTTCTTTTTGTTGTGAATATTTTGATTTGATCTTTTTGGCTTTGGCTTGAGAGCATTGTTCTTTGGCCTTTCACGTGCGATCTTTGCCTTTCTTGTGAATTTTGCCTCCTCGTGACTCCATGTTCCATACACTTATGTCTTTTTGTTGAATTCTCGAAAGTTTCAGAGTTTGTTACAGCGGAAGACTTCATCTTGTACTTTCTTGAATTTTTGCTGAACTTTGATGCAGAAAGACATAAGCATGTGGGAACGACTTCTACAGGTACACCGCAACACCACCGTCTTTAACTGGTACACAGCAACGCCACCGTCTTCAACAGGTACACGGCAACGCCACCGTCTTTAACAGGTACACAGCAACGACACGAATAAAATGGCTTTGAACATTTTATTCTAATTCGGTAGCATTTTACCTCCGGTCGGTGAAGACCGTTGGACGATATTAGATATCGTACCCGTGACGGATAGTTTCAATTAAGTAACTTCCTGACAGGATTTCGCGGGTAAACCCGTTCTCTTTATTCGACCGTCCAAAGCTGACTGCGAACATAAAGAGTGAATCACTTGGATAATTTATCCTTGTGATTTGAAGCCGTCAATTCATGAAACCTGGAACAAGTGAATTTCAATTAAGATTTTCACCATCGTTGCTTTCCAGTTGTCACGAGCTCAATTCATAAAGAATCTTGCACGTCACCTACCAAGTGCTGTTTGATGTTAACACTAGAAGGATTTCCACTCGTCACTGTGATCAATAAAGAGTCACTCTGAGTGTTCTGGCAAGATCATATGATAATGCGTAGAGGCCTGGAACGAGTTTAAGTTCAGTTAAGAATTAAACCACTGTTTCTTTCCAGTTTTTCACAAGATCGGTTCTAAAAGAACCGCACGTGTAACCTACCATGAGCTTGTTTGATGTTGGCTCAATCAGGATTTCCATCTTCATTGTAATACTTGCGTATTACTCGGATGTTCTGGCAATATTACAGGAATACTGCGTAGGACTCATAAAAATCTCTTACTTTTCACAGTGTGTGAGAAAGCAAGGAATAAATGGAAAGTGTCCTAATGAGACTTTTGATGATCTCTTGGCTCTAGACTCGATTGTGCGTTTTGCTTTAGTGAGCGATGGCTGGAGAGGAGTGCCACCTTTTCAATACCAGTCTATTCGGAGTGAATAAACCAATAGATAACGTGTTGATCTCCGTGTGATTAAAACAAATACCTTTTGAGAGATATTTGAGTTAGCTGGGAAGGGTTGTGCATTGCATCATTGGGTCCATGATGTCTTTCTTCAATACCGAGAATCATTAGCAAAAATGACCTCAATAGCATATGTATTGACCCGGTTTCTGCCTAAAGTTGTAAGGAGGGCTTCTTTCTTTACACCCTTTATCTTTACAATTCTTTTTCATTCTTCAACCCCTTCAATGCTTACCAATACGTCATCACTAGCACCTTGTTGTGATTGTTCCAGTGCTAGCTTAAGTACTTGGTCGGCATTCAGCTACGTTCACATTCTTTCTCCATCTTTCCTAGGACTTCTAATTCTATATAGGGAATTGTCCTTGGGAAGATTCCATCGGCTCTGATGAATCATTGGACTAAACCTATTCCTACCACCCTTTTGTCACCACATTCGTCGTGAATTAAGCGTGTTTTGGGAAGGAATTGCCACCATGAAAAATCATTGAAAATCACTTAAGGTACTTGTGATATTGAAATCAAAAGTTTTGTACCTTAGGTGTTTTGTTCATCAAAAACGCTCCCCCTTAACACGTGCTTTACACATATTAAGTTGGATAATCGTTAAGTCTTTTTCATTTTTTTTAGCCAAGTATCATTTAAATCTCCTTAATCCCATTTTCTCCCCTTATCCAAAATGTTAACCATTAATATTTGGGATATTGAATGGATTAACCGGTCTTTGGGTAAAAATGAAATCGATGTTTGGCCATAGAACATGTTCATGATCCCCCTTAAGTTAATAAGGGATAGTTGTAGTGCTTTAGTATGATATATTTTGAAAGATTTAGAAGCTCGTGAGAAATTCTTGAAAAATTATCATACTTTAACACTACATCAAGCCGTACAAGCACAAAATATACATATTCACAATTGAAAACCAATATAAAGTGGACCTGAAATGTACGACCCATTAGATGGATCGTTGCAGTAGCTTGTGGTGCACTAGATATGGTCTACCACCAACGAATCTTTCCAAACTCCTCATCAATCTACGTTCACGGAGCTTTTGATCAATCTTCTTGATCACATAATTCGCCATCTGCCGATAACCCTTATGCCAGTCCTCGGTCATCTCTGGTAAAGTCCCACCTGAATTAAGATGCTCCAACTTTCCTATGACTTGTAAAAGAGTTCCATCACTATACTTATAAAGTTCACCCACCCTCATAAACTTCATTAACCCTCGACTGTTCAAGTAGAAAATGCCGCAATTCGGGACAGAAATGCCAGTATAGGGACATCTATCTACATGTTGAGGTAACACTTGATTCACTGGACGAGTTAGGTTAAGCTTCCTTTGATAGCTTTTGACTCCCAACTGAAGATCTTCAACTCGTTTCTTGATAACAACGCTTCGTGTGAACATACGAAGTGCTGTATTCAAGGCAATGATGTCTTTACGAGGAATATGTGTGAGTTGATCCCGGGTCATCATAAGCAACATATCTTCGATATCCTCAAGGCGAATGATAGAGAAGTCTCCCTGCTGGATTTTGTATTCTCTGTCATCCTCCCTTTTCAGACGAATCTCTGTCACATGATAATAGCCATTCTTGGCTTCGGTTTTCAGCCCTAAAATGCTGGAGATGCGAATATCAGATCTAACATTGCTTCCTGAATTGGCTAAGCAGCAACCCCTGTACGCCCTTCGAACTCGTTCGTCCCAGTGTGATGCACGTATGACAGCATACATATCATAATTACGATTTACCTTTGGGACCCAGAGTCGGTTTACCTTTTCCTCAATAAAGGGTATTGTCCCCCAGTTGGCAGGTTTCAGCAAGGTCAGGGAGGTTGCGTACTTCGATGAACCCTTGAGGAGATAATCAAGATCATTGGTGACGAAGAAGTCAAGAGCAATCTGATTATCTTGAGAAGGATCAAGTGGAGGTGGAGCTCTTTCTGATTCATGAAGACCTGGCCGTTGAACGGTATTTAGAGCTTTCAGGATCTCATCGGCATAATACTCGAACTCCATTCGGGTTAACCGGGTTTTGGCGCGAATTCTCTTATCCTTCAGTGCTCTCTTCACCAAAGATGGAGTAACCGAAGTCTTATACTCATGAGCAAGAAATGCACATAAGTCAATCGGACTACGGATCCGGAGATACAAAACATCTTTGTCAGCGTCTGTGATCGGATCATATTGCACCGCTGCCGTGATCCAAGCCTGTGGCGGTGCAGTCTCGTCAATCTCCAACGTGTCTGCCCAGTCCCCTGTGCTTGATTCAGGAACAGTAGATTGAGGTTCTTGTTGTAGAGGAGTGGAAACGTGAACATCTGCTGGTTCTGATTCAGGCATCTCGGCAGTGTCATGGACGGGTGAGTGTTGTGCAGCTTCAGGTTCAGTTACCGATTCTGCAATCACAGGAGCAACAACAATAGAACTAACAGGGTTAGTGGTAACAGGTATAGATACAGCAATAGATGTACCAGGAATCGATGATGCTGCAGTAGCATTCACATCGTGGCGCCACTTGGATCGTCTTGATTCCGTTGAGGTAGATTTTTCCTTTGCTACTGCATCTTTCTTAGACTTGGTTCCAGACTTAGCAGGTTTCTTTGAGCTGGCAACCTTATCCCCCTTTTCAGGCTGTTTACCCCCATCATCATCCTCATCCCTATCCTCGTTGCTCCCTTTAGCACTCTCCTCATTACCATCACCACCATCATTACCATCATTATCATCATCATCCTCATCATCATCATCATCCTCATCATCATCACCACCATCATCATCTTCTCCTTCTTCTTCTTCTCCTTCTTCTTCTTCTTCTTCCTCTTCTTCTTCACCAGTACCCTCTTCTTCTTCACTTTCTTCCCTTTCTTCCTCAGGCAGAATGTGATAGGGTACCACACTTCCAAACATCTTGAACAACTTATCATCCTCCATGATAGCGTCATTCAGGGATTTATAGAGTGTCCATTGAATCTTAGATTTATCAAACGATCCAAGTTCCCTCATACGAGCTTTGAGGATCTTCTTTAGCTCAAAATCCGTCAAGTCATAGGCAATTTTGTAGGCGGATTTAGAAGGGTTGGATGACTTGATCATCAAGTTATCAGCAGCGAGTGTCTTCAATTCATCACGCAGTTTTGGCATAAGGGATTCAACGGATTCTTTCACTCTCTGCTCAATAGAGGCTTCAAGAGTTTCTTTCTGCTCTTTATAGTTATCCTTAATAGCTCGGAGTCTCGTAATTCGTGCTTCATACCTATCAACTTCAGCCTTTTTGAACCGAGCAAGTTCTTCTGCATGAGCTTTACGTGTAAATTCCATATCTGCAGCGAACTTAGCAAGCATCTCTTCTTGGGCTTTCTTAGATGCTTCTTCACTTTGCACTCTTCGAAGTAGCTCTTGGCGAAGATTATCCATCTCTCTTTTTTGATTATCCGTGTGTTTGTCCAACATCTCTGCCATGACGAATGCAGCCATTGAAGATGTTCCGGAGCTACTTTGGGAAGGTTGAAGAGGCTCGGTTGTTACTACGGTACTAAGGATGGGAGTTATCGGTGGAGGAAGAAATGGTGTTGAAACCGGTCGGGTTGGTAAGGGTTGTATTGGTGGAGGTTGAGTTACTAAGGGTTGAGTAGGTACCATGATTGTAGGAGCACCGGACTCCTTTTCAACACTTGCTGAAACAGGGGGGGGGGGGGTGGATGTCTCCTTCGAAGTAGAATACTTTTCAGGTGATCCAAACTCAAAAACATCCTCTGGCTCCTCGTACTCTTCTTCAATATTTACCCGTGCACCCGAACCACTACCTCCCGTGTCTTTCCTACTCCTTTCCATAGCTATCTTCATCGCTTTTCTCTCATCCTTGTTAAGAGTGGGATCATCAACATCTTCTTCATCATGGAGAACTAACTCATCAGCCGTACCCTTTCCCTTCTTAACTGCAGTCTTCTTCTTTTTGGCTTTGGGTTCAGGTAAAGCTGTTTGCTTCCGTTTACCTTTGCTCTTAACCATGGTAGATGAGTCTTCACCCGCTTGAATGCTTGCTCGTTGATTCTCAATTTCTTGTAGCAAGTTCTTGTAATCATCAGATGCGAGAATCTCATCAGTCAGCAGATGACTGGGAATGGGACCAGGAATAACTATATTCGAATGCGTCTCCTGCCTTAAGTCTACCAAATCATCATCATCCATCGTGTGGTGACGACTACCTGCACGCTTTGCAATGGAAGCATCGTTCTCCATAAAGTAATGTATAATTAGCTTAATGAACCTAGGGTACTGGTAACTTTTAACCTTACCCTTCGTGTTAGTGAAGAGTTGAAAAGTAAACTCTTCTCACAGCAATGATGCATAGTCAATACCCATACCTTTGAACATACCATAAAACATCTTGATGATTGGTGGACGAACAGCATCAAACCCAGTTGTTTTGGGTGTGAAACATCGGCTTAGAATCCCAAAAATAGCTTTCCATGGTTGACCAACTTTGGCAGTAGTAAACTCAGACACGGTTCGTATGTCAAGACATCCAATGGCAGTGAACATTTCCATGATCTGGTCCTTAGTCGGGTTGGCTGAGTATGATAGGCCTTTGAGTGTCGGCCGAAATCCAAAGATCTTCCTGAAGTCTGACACAGTAAGCGTCTGCTGCTTGTTGTCCAAGGAAAATGTGATTTTGTTCGACGTCCTCTCTTTGGTAGCCCAGAACTCGTAAAGGTAGTCATAGGGCACTGAAGCACTTCTCCTTAGCGCATGCTTTAGATGAGATTTATCAAGTATGGCTGTACCTACCTTAAATCCATTATGGGTAGAATGAGATACCTCCTTCAAACGGAAGTTGTTTGGAAGAAACTTTAGAGTCTTGGCTTCGGCAATGGCGGTGGCTCTGGTGTCTTGTATTTGTTGTACTGTAGGGTTAGTCATCGTCTCTGCTTAAGATAAAACACAAAGGTTGAAACATACAAATATGAATATCATTATGACTTTAAACCTAATCATTGAACATATGACCTAATCCCTTAAGCTTGTAAACCATTCAAACATCTTCTATTCGGAATAAACATACAATTCGGAATAATTTCCTATCCGGAATAAACCTCCTAACCGGAATAAACCATTATTCGGAATAAACCTCCTATTCGAAATAATGTTCCTATACGGAATAATTATCCTATGCGGAATATTTGGTCTATTCGGAAAGATAGTCCTATGCGGAATAAATTCTCTATTCGGAAAGATCAATCTATGCGGAATAAAATTTCTATCCGGAATAAAAATCCTATTCGGAAAGATTTCTCTATGCGGAATAAAATACTTATTCGGAAAGTTTTGGCCTATGCGGAATAAAAGTTCTATTCGGAAAGATTTCTCTATGCGGAATAAAATTCTTATTCGGAAAGATTTGGCCTATGCGGAATATTCATTCTATTCGGAAAAAATGCTCCTATGCGGAATGTTCATTCTATTCGGAAAAAGTGCTCCTATGCGGAATGTTCATTCTATTCGGAAAAATGCCTTATTCGGAAAGATCATCCTACTCGGAAAATTCAAACAGTTACGATTTTTTCTAATTAGGCACTAATTCTTTTGATTCAAGAGTTCTAAAGGCCATATCAGTTCAATTTGTGCTATTCCGAATCAATCCCAGGAAAAACCCCCAATTAATTAAACCCTAATTTAAGCAGAAACTTCAATCGATTGATTCCAGTTAAAAAGAGGTAATTAAATTGAATTGCATGGATGTTTAAACCGATTTTGTATACTTTTTTGAAGATCTTGAAGTTTGATTCACAGAAAATAGGAGATTTCGTTTGTGTTTGTTTGTGTGATAGTTTCAATGGCGGGCAAAGGAGAAAAACAAGCAGACAGGGAAAGAAAAGAAGAGACGGGGGTGGGTGAGATTTGACTAGGTCAAGTTTTCACAAGTTTGACATATTGTCAAATTTACCCCCTCAACTTTTCTTCTTTCTTCAATCAAAATTCTTTTGTTTTTCCAAGTTTTAATTCTTGTCATTTTGACCCTATCTTATGTTAAATTCCCGAGCCTTAGTGATTAACCTATCTTAACACACACACAAATCTATTCATGACAAACTTATAAGCAACAACAAGACAAATGCCAAAGCAAACCAACCATTAACCATTGAGTTTTTGGAAGATCTTTTTGATGTGAAAGATGATGTAACATTTTCTCCCCCTTAAACGATGACCCGTTTTCTATTTAAAGAGCTGTAGTCATTGTTTAACGAGGCACATGATGATGAAAAACATTTTCCAATTGATGTTTTGAAAAGATCGATTCGTGGTGGCAATAAGATTTCTCTTATTTAGACAAATTAATGCACTGAGACGTACACTAACTCGTGTTAGACCAAGTTGTAAAGTAAACTTGATCCCTTTTCATGATTTGGCTTGTAAATCATGCCCGAGAAAATTAATTCCCGTTGTGAGCCAACGTTTTCCAAGGAAATACGTGACTTTAATATGAAAACCGGGTTGCAGTCAGAAATAACTACAAGCCATAATGGGCATGTTTTAAAAATGTACAACTTTTATACGGACTCTATTTATGGCACCGTGTCAATATTAATCGACATTTCTAAGGCCGTAAATATTACCGTACTAAAAGACATGCCCGTTTTAAAAACGAAAAATATTTTTGGTTTTTCTTGATTTTATAATTTTTATGGTTTTTGTAGGTTTTATTTTTTTTATGGTTTTTCTTGGTTTTATATTTTTGTATTTTTCTTTTGTGGTTTATATATTTACTATAATATACATGATCACGAACAAAGGATACTCTGAATAGTTTACCACCACTATTCAGCTGATTCTTCTGCCAACTCTTTGAGAGTCGCTGGAGTGAATGATTTCATGCCAAGCTTGTCGATCAAAAACTCGATTCGTCCTCGATCTAAGGCTTTGGTGAACATATCCGCCAGCTGATACTCAGTAGTGACAAAATACAGCTCGATCACTCCGTTCTCCACCTGCTCTTTAATGAAATGGTAGCGAATGTCTATGTGCTTGGCCCGGGAGTGTTGAACATAGTTGCAGCAAAGGGCAATGGCGCTCTTGTTGTCACAATACATCGGGATTTTGTTGAATCCCAAACCGTAGTCAGTTAATTGTGATCTCATCCAAAGGACTTGAGCACAACAACCGGACATGGCGATGTATTCAGCCTCCGTGCTAGAAATTGCAGCGCTTTTCTGCCTTTTTAAAGACCAACTGATCAATCTATCTCCAAGGAGTTGCACAGATCCAGAAGTGCTACGCCTCGTGTCTTGACATCCAGCATAATCGGCATCTGCGTATGATATTAAAGCAATAGAGGAATCTTTCGGATACCATAGACCACGATGAAGTGTTCCTTTTAGATACCGAAAGATCCTTTTCACAACATGTAGGTGCTTTTCGGTAGGCCGAGCCTGATACCGGGCACACATGCATACAGCAAATTGCAAATCAGGCCTGCTAGCAGTCAGATATAGAAGGGTGCCGATCATCCCACGGTAAAGTTTTGGATCGACAATAGTCCCATTCCTATCTTCATCTAACTTGGATTTCTCCACCATTGGAGTGTCCACGGGGTCACAATTTTCAAAGTTATATTTCTTTAAAGATTCTAGAGCATATTTGGATTGATTAATAAAGATGCCTCTGGGATACTGAGAAATTTGTAATCCTAAGAAAAATGAAATTTTTCCCATCATTGACATCTGAAAGCGTGTGGACATTATCTTCTCAAAGCGATTTGACAATTCTATGTTAGTGGCAGCAAATATTATATCATCAACATAAATTTGTACCAGAATCATGTCGTTGCCCTCCTTGAGAGTGAATAGAGTGGGGTCCACCTTGCCTTTGGAGAAGCCTTCCGAAATGAGATATGTTGAGAGGAGATCATACCACGCGCGTGGAGCTTGTTTCAACCCGTAGAGAGCCTTCTTAAGCTTGTACACATGATTAGGAAACTCCGTGCTAACGAACCCATCCGGCTGACTAACATAGACTTCTTCCCTTAGTTCACCGTTCAAAATTGCCGTCTTCACATCCATTTGATAGACGATCATGTTCATATGAGCAGCATACGCAAGGAATAGTCTAATTGCCTCCAATCTTGCCACAGGAGCAAAAGATTCTTCAAAGTCTATACCCAAGGCTTGTTTATATCCTCTAGCAACCAATCTAGCCTTATTCTTTAATACTGCACCCACTCATCAAGTTTAACCTTATAAACCCACAACAAAGTAAGGATGTTGGCCTTGTCAGGGAGAGGAACTAATTCCCATACTTCAAGTCTTTGAAATTCATTTAGTTCCTCTTGCATAGCTTCAATCCAAGATGATTGAGTCATAGCATGTTGCCAGTTTTTAGGTTCAACTTCGGAGAGAAATGCATCAAAGTAGAAATAGAGTGTACTCTCTTGTAATTGATGGCGTGTAGAGACTGGTCGATCTAGATTTCCAATAACATTCCTAATAGGGTGATCTTTTGTCCATTTGGTGCTATGTTTTTTCAATCCTAGGTGGTCTGGAGTGAACAATAGAAGGAGCTACTTCTGAGGTAGACGCGGCTGAAGGGTTTTGAGGTATCGCTACTCCAAAGAAAGGAAGCTCTTGCAGGTGAGCATATTCCAAATCGTGATCAATAGAATCCTCTTCCACATCATTAGGCACAAGTAGGGGTGACGATTCAGGTGTAGTTTGAGAATCACTTGGTGAAGGTGCATCCGATTCAATGTGAATTGAAGATGCATTAGATAAAGCTTCATTTGCTTGAGCAACAACTTCAGGGATTGGAGCTATCACTACAGGTGCTGGAACTTCATCATTTGGGGGATCAAAGAATTCGTCAAACAACGGTTGAAACAGTTTATCCCACTCGGGCCTTGATGGTGGTAAAAATGATGTAGAAGTAGGATTACTGGGAACTAATCCGGAACTAATAGCACCGGTTCCCATCTCATGAAACGCGGGTTCAGAGCTGTGTTGCTCAGAAGCCATCGCTGTCAGCTCATCGAAATCTGCGTCCATAGTTTCTACAATCTTACCAAGACGACGGTTGTAAATTCGGTATGCTTTCTTGGACGGTGAGTAACCAATGAAAATACCTATATAGGCTTTCGGTTGAAGCTTGCCCAAGTTCTCACTATTAATGTTTGGATAACAAAGAGCACCAAACACATGAAAGAATGAAACATCGGGTTTGCGGTCATGTAGAAGCTCATAAGGTGTTTTTCCATGGCGTTTCCGAATGATAGAACGGTTTTGGGTGAAACATGCAGTAGATATAGCTTCTGCCCACAAGAACAATAGAGCGTTCGCATAAATAAGCATAGTCCTAGCAGCTTCCATAAGTGTACGATTCCGTCTTTCAACGACACCGTTTTGTTGTGGAGTGCGTGCAGCGGATGTTTCATGTGAGATACCAACTCCTTCATAGTAATCACGAAGAGTCTGGTTGACGAACTCTGTTCCATTATCTGTACGAATACAGCGGACAATAGTATTCAAACGTACCTGAATGAATTTCAGAAAAGTGATGATAGCCTTCGGTGCTTCATCCTTTGTACGTAGAAATCTAACCCATGTAAACCTGGAGAAATCATCCACAATAACCAGAATGAATTTCTTACCGCTCACACTTTCAGTTCTCATTGGCCCACAAAGATCCATATGCAAAAGATGAAGTTTTTCTTGATTGGTGTCTTCAGCTTTGGGCTTGTATGATTTCTTGGTACTTTTCCCCCTTGAACACGCGGAACAAGTATGTTGTCGAAAAGCAACCTCAAGATTGGAATCACAAAACTGTCCTACTGAAAATAAGTTGTGACCAAGACCTTCTACATAGTATACCCTTGAAATCGTAACGTTTCCAATCTGATATTCACCATAACCCATTATCTTTGCTATATGATCATTACCGAATTTAACCGTACCAAGAAACTTGCTGACGAAATTCGAAGCATCGAGCGATCTCCGGTCATATGCTTTGAACAACCGGAGTCCAAATACCACAAGATGATTTGGACCACCTGAAAATATCACCACACGAAGACAATGTAGAGGTATCGGAATCTGAGTGTTCCTTGTTATTAGCAGGCACAGATTTAATAATCTTAGATTTGCTAACTTTAGGTTTCTTAGATTTCCTAGCCTTCTTCTTCCTAGTTGGTGGTGTAGATTCTAGTTGGCTTAAATCCTGAGGTATTTCTTCACTGATAGGCACTATAGTGGGGGCAGACCTAGTTAAAGGGCGCTGTTTCCATACTTTAGTGCTAGTGTACCTAACTAAAGGACGCTCAGACCTAACCTCAATGGATGCATTCCTAGTTAAAGGGCACATTATTCCATCTAATGTAAAGGTCCTACCAGTGGGACGCCATTGCCATCCAACTTGGGCACGAGTTCTACCAGTTGGCTTCCATTCAAGATTATTCCTAATGGCATTCATTTCATTCACATGATCAATAAGACACAAATCATGACGTTGTGAAAACATACATTCATTACAATTCCAACACTTCAAATCAGAATTCACAAATGATTTAGGCTTCTGCACAGGCGCAGAGCTTTTAGTCTTAACATGATTCTTTTTATTTAAAACTGAACTAACATTCCTATGGTGAGCTTCTACTTTCTTCTTTTTGGCACTACTAGTGGAGGGCTTGATCTTATCTTTCTTGAGTGGCGATCCTTTAGCCATAGTAGTCTCTTTTAATCCTATAGAAGGCAAAGTGGGAATATTAGCAACAGATTTTAAAGGTGCCTTACTTGATTATGCCAATGACGGTTTTGCTCTTGGAGTCTTATTGAATGGAGTTACAGCAATGGGCCTATTAGTAAGTAGTGCAGAGCCTGGTTTACCTATGTATTGAAAATATGCTAAGCAATATTGAACTCGCTTAATATATTCATGAGCCGAATAATAGTAGCTACTTGAGGGATCTAAGGCATAAAGATCGTCTAAAATATCCCTAACAAGATCTACATGCTTAATGGCATTCCTCATATAATCATCGTAGGTAACCGGGTTTCTCTTATGGAGCGGGTTCTTATAAAGCACTACTGACTTGGTTGTTGGAGCACTAGTGGACGGTGCAGAGTCGGTAGCTAAGTTATCAACAACTTCTTGTCGGGTGAGAAGAAGTGTCTCCTTTAACTCAGCCAAAACCATATTTTTGTCAATGAGCAGGATGTTCAAGTCAGAGATTTCCTCGTACTTTTGGTTCAGTTGTTCAACATAAGATTGTTGCTGTGCCGCATTAAAAGCGAAGCGTTCTTCTAGTGAACCATAAAGAGCGGATAGTCCCTGTCTTGTCCGATCCATCTCCCCTAGAACAGACGAAAGTCTAATTTCTAAGACCTGGTTTTTAGACTCTGCAGCCTCTAGTTCCAATTTTAGTGTTTCATTTGATGACACATCTCTCTTCAATCTCATAATCTCTTCCTCTAATGCCTTAACAATTGCAATCATCTTTTCACTCGTCTCAACACCGTTTTCACAACCATTTGATATCAAAAGATCCTCATTTTGAGTTTGTTGTTTTAATTCTAAAGATATACAATGTTGTTCTAGTTGATTAAAGCGTTTTGAAAGTAAATTGTAAGAATCTTGTAGCTTTAAAAACTCAGCGTTAGATTCGTGACAAGAATGATTATCTACCTCATTTACAGTATCAGCAACATTTACAGAGAGATCACAAACATCATCACACATATTCACAACATCACAATTAATCATAGCGGATGTAAGCTCATTCGAATAATTAACATTTACAGTAGTAAGCACATCACACGAGATTACTTCGGACAAGAATCGGTCATATTCGGATAAAATCTTTTCTTTTTTAATTAGTTGTAGTTCGTAAGCGGTGTCCATTTCATAAAACACTTTTTGAACTTCTCCAATTTCAAACTCAAGATTTTCCTTAAGAGACGCAAAACTTCCTTTTAGACTTTCGACAAACGGATTGATCTCAGTTTTAAACACCTCGTTCATGTGTTCGAAAGCCCATTCTCCGGCATTTAGGCCATTTGAAGTCGTACATTCCAAAATGACCTTGTCAAAATTAGTAAAGTATTGATTAATCTCTTGCAAGTTTAACCATACAGTGCTAACAGGTGGAAGATCCTTTGGAATTTCCTTAGGACCTTCCATATTGACAAGTGTAGGAAATGTACTAGGGTTTTCTTGATCTAACATGTAGGTTGGTGCTGTGATGAGATCTTTGTCCATATGGAAGCGAATTCTAAAATCCGTTTTTGCAAGCTCCTTATTCATTTTAAAATAATCACACTCGGGATATTTTGCAGAATTGTATGACCGATCCTCATCAACTAGATCCTTACTTGTTCGATCATCGAAAATAACAATCGGGTCTAAGACCAATCCTAATTGGGTTGCATTATAAAGTCTTGGACTATGTCTTAAAGCTTGTTTTGCATACCTTGGGTTAGGGGGAAGGCCTTTTTGACGTGATAAGTTAAATTCTCTAAACGACGCATCAAATAAGTGCACTAGTTGAGAAGCAGCGTATTGTCTTAAAATCAAATAATCTAGACTTCTAATCTTATTAGCAGCATTAATTTCCATTTCATTCTTCTTAGACTCGAGTAATTCAAAATCCGTTTGAAGTTTTTGAAAATTAGTATTCCTTCTAGTGAGTATTCCCTCTAGTGATTATGCAGCTCATCAAGACCAAGCAATGTATTGTGATGATGAGGAAGTCCCCATACCTGTATTCAAATAAGGAGCTGACCCAGTTGAAGTGCTAACCACTATGTCTGCTTATCTCACAAGGACTTTAAGCAAACGAGGATACAGAGGATCAACTCCAACCAACAATCAGTTGAGGAATTCATCCAATTCTCGTCAACAAGCTACTATTGAGAATGGCAGGGTAATGGTTCAACCTATTCAACCATATCAGGGGAGACCTACTACATCAACCAATGCTCGCACGGTCAATCCTGCTCCAATGGTCAACAATCCTCCACGGGCTAATTCCACAGGCAAGTTGAGAATGATTACATGCTACAACTGCAAGGAAGAAGGACACATGTCCAGGGATTGCAAGAAACCCAAGAGGAGAAGGGATGGACAATGGTTTGCAGAAAAGATCTATCTGGTGAATGCTCAGGCACAAAGAAGGGAACTTGATGAAGAGGAGCTTGCATTTCTTGCTGATCCAGGGATTGCTGAACAAGACGTTGTCACCACACAGAATGCAGCATACCAAGCCGATGATCTTGATGCGTATGACTCAGACTGTGATGAATTTCAATCTGCAAAGGCTGCTCTCATGGCAACTATCTCCAGCTTAGGGCCAGAAAAGAGATCTGAGGTACTTATTAATACCACTGATAATACCACTGATGCTAGTATTCAACCACATCAAGTTGTGCAAGAGCGTGCTGATTCGAATGAATCTTCAGTAGTGAGTCTTTCAAATGAGGAGACAATCAATGATATTAATATCAATGTGAGTCCCCAGATTTTGAGTGAATCACAACTGGGAGCCATTTCGAACACGCATACTCCTGCTCAACAAGATTTGGTCATGGTTCCTGCTACATTACTTAGCCAAATGAATGCTGCACTTTTAGAAACCCTAGCTAAGAATAAGAATTTGTCTGATGAGCTTACCTTAAGCAACGAGAAAGTTCAAACTTTGGAATTAGTGCCTTCGTCTAGTGTTCTAACTAATCCCGAATATGACCACTTTCGAAACAAACAAATGGGTCACTTGCAAGAAATTGAAAACTTAAGAGCAAATCTTTCTAATGAACTTAAAGAAAAGGAGTTAGTGGTCACTAATTTTCAAAAACTAAAAAAGCAACACAAATCTTACCTTAAATCACCCCATAGCTCTGATACCAAATGTAGAATATAGATAACCTATGAATCTATGAAGTGGGTTGATGTTTTCTAGAGAGAGAAACTAGAGAGAGAAAGTGAGAGAAAATGTGTGTCTTCTTTATTAAATGAAAACATGAAATGAATAACAACCAACCCCTTTCCAAGGAGGAAAGGGGTATTTATACTTCCAAGCAAGATTGGGCTTGGGCCGGTCCATGACAAGCCCATGGACCGGTTCTTACTTAACTTAATAAGTAACTATTAACTATTTGTTAACTACGAGCTATTACAACATAAATCATATTGTGGAGTGACCGATACTTCTAATATACGTTAAAACGTATTTCTAACATTACTTAACTTAATAATATTAGACTACGAGCTATCACTTAATCTATTGTTGTAGTGACCGATCCTTTCTAATACGTAAAACGTATTTCTAACAATCTCCCCCTAAGGGAGGTCACTCCAAACAAGGGCGTTACCCGAGTTACAATAATAAAATAATAAACCTAGCATACTATGCTTGTCTTGAGCTCGTAGTCTTCGTCTTTCTTTTCTGGTGAATATGTTGATGTGATCTTTGATATCAATCTTGAGCATGGATCTTTTGCCTTGATCTTGTGCATCACTTGTGATCTTTGCCTCTTCGTGACTTCATGTCCCACATACTTATACCTTTGTAATTCTTGAAAGCTTCAGAGTTTGATACAACAAAAGACTTAGCTTTTAGGCTTTCATGAATTAGATTAAGTATTAAGTACATAAAGTATAAGCATGCGGGGACGACTTCTTCTCGGATTCAGCAACACCACCGTCTTTAGATGTAGGAACATAAGTAGACATGAACGAAATGGCTTTAATCATTTCATTCTAATTCGGTAGTATTTTACCTCCAGTCGGTGAAGACTGTTGGACGATATTATATATCGTACTTGTGGCAGGTAGATTTAATTAAAAATCTCCTTGAAAAGATTTCGCGAGTAAACCCGTTCTCTTTACTCGACCGTCCAAAGCTGACTGCGAACGTAAAGAGTGAATCATTTGGATAAAGTTATCCGTATGATTGAAGCCGTCAATTCCAATTCCTGGAACAAGTTTGATTCATTGAAGAATCACACCATCGTTGCTTTCCAGTTGTCACGAGCTTGATTCATATTGAATCTTGCAAGTTACCTACCAAGTGTTGTTTGAGGTTAACACTAGAAGGATTTCCACTCATCACTGTGAACACTAAGGTATCACTCTGAGTGTTCTGGCAAGATCACTGAGATATTGCGTAGAGGCCTGGAACATGTTTAAATTCAATTAATAGTTAAACAACTATTGCTTTCCAGTCATCACAAGTTTGATTCATAAAGAATCTCACAAGTCACCTACCATGAGCTTTTTAATGTTCGCTCAAGAAGGATTTCCATATTCATTTTAAATACTTGCGTTTTACTTGGATTTTCAGGCAAGATCATGAAGATTTTGCGTAGGAATCTTAATATCTTTCTTACTTTTTACAGTGTGTGAAGAAGCAAGGAAATATGGAAGTGTGTCCTAATGAGTAATGTAGGAATTTTGCAATTCTTAAAAGTCTATTTTTTTCGTTCCTCGACTCGACTCGAATTGATTCACAACTTAACACAAGATTTATTGTTTTTGGTTATAATACTTGTTTGGAGATCTATTTCTATTTAAGCCCAAAGCAAGCAAAAAGGTAAAAATAATACTATGAATACGTAAATACTTACTATTGCTAAAACAAAGTGCACGTACAAACAATTAAGCTAAAAGTACAACTAGAAAATGCAAGAAATTTAAATCTATATGAGACTAGTTAAATCTATGATGCAACAAAATTAAACTAAGAATAAAAATTAATTAAACTATATGAAAATTACGCTAGATGCAACACGTAGTAACAAGCAAGAAAAATTTAAAAAATTTATAAACTTAAAATTAAAGCATAAAGCTTTAACCTTTTTTTAGCTTAATAACCTTATTAGATGATAAAGCTTGAAGCTTTATACACTAATAAGCTTAAAAAAGAAAGAAAGGTGTAAACTTTAAACTAAAAATAAGTTTATTGAAATAAAAACTACTTTTTAAAACTATTTTAAAACAAACAAAATAACTTTAAAACATAAAACTTAGAAAGCGAGATTTTAAAATAAAATAGATAAATTTTGAAAACAATTTAAACAAAATTATTCTATAAAATTAAGCTACAACTATTATGCTAGAAATTTAAAAAGGTAAGAACGTAGTACCCGTGGTCCGTAGAAAACGCTCTAAACAAACAACATCAACAACAATCAACAATAATGGCCCGTAAAGTACTCGGCCTCCCAAACCAAACTAAACAAAGTTGAAACCCAAACTTGGCCCGTAAAGTACATGGCCTCTCAATTATACCAAAACAAACCAACTTTTATCAACCAAAAGCTCAAGAACTTTCAAATAATCAGCTAACTCTATTCAACCCATGACTTTCTCAAAACAAGTGAATTGATTCACCGGGATCAAAAGAACACAAGAGATTAGGATGATAAGCAACAATATATAATTGATTATGAAGATTAATGATGGATCTACTTTAATTTATTTAAAAACTTAATAGATCTAAACTATTTTTATCATTTTATAAAAGTACTTTATAAAACAAAGCTAAAAATAGTAGATCTATAAAATATTAAAGTGCATCAAAGATAAAAATTAAATTTAAGCTAGATTAATTAACTTACTTGCAAAAATATAAAGATGTAAACTAAATAATAAAAGTACTAATTGAAAACTAGCTTATTAATAAGTTGTAAGCCTAAGCTTAGAACTTATGAGATTTAAAAAGTTAAAAAGCTAATTAAATAATTCCCCCAACAATAAGCTAGATCTAAGAAAATTAAGCAACAAATAAGCTTGAAATAAAATTAATTATTTCAAACTTTATATAAATCTAATCTTATTTGAAAAAAGTTATAAAAACTTATCACAAAATAATAAGAAAGATTATAATTAAAAGTAAAAGAAAGGTAGAATGAGAATTAAACTAAGAGAAAATTAATTAAACTAAAACTTGACTTTTATTAAAATTTAAAGATTACAAAATTTGAAAGGAAAATACAAAGTTTTTAAAATGAAAATACAATAAAAACTAGAGAGAAATTTAAATAAAACTAAGCTAACCACTCAAATACAAGGAAATGGGAGCCTTTTATAAGCATCCAACGATCAGGGTAAAATCGTCCTTTCAAACCCTTTATTTCTTTTCCTTCTTTAAGTTGGTGGTACTTTCGTCATTTTCTTCCTTAACTTTCCTTGTTAATAACGCCTCTGCCTTGTTTTCTCCGAAAGTGGGATACAGCTGGCTTCATTGGATCAACCGCCCCCATAATTGCTTCTGCCAGCCTCTGACCTCGTCCTGACGCGTGCCAGGTGCCACGTGGCATGCTCCCATTGGCCAGCCGCCTGACGTGTCTGCCACCTAGTACCTGCATAAATGACAAACAGTCAGTGCCACGTCGCGCGCTGGCATTGGCCAGCCGTCGCCACGTGGATGCTGACGTCAGCATGACGTCACCCGGTTTGAACCGGGATAAACCGGGTATGGTTCGTAACAGGACCGGTCGGTCTGAACCAGTTCGGTCTGATTCTGGTTTCGGTCTGGATCGGCCGGTCTAAACCAGTCCGGTCTGGTTCTGATTCGGGTATGGACCGGGTCCGTCACGTGGACCACTCAGAGAGTGCCACGTGGCACTGAGTATATATTACTCAGCATTTGCCATACCAAGAATCTGACCCTGGTCAATTCTGCCAAGGTTGAAAGTGTTAGCCATTGGGCTAAGCATACTTTCAAGTATGTATGTGCAAAAGAAATCCTATAACCCCTTTTTGTTTGGTTGACTAACCATTGACCCCTCCTTTTGACCATTTGACTTAGTTTATTTAATAATATTAATAATAACAATAATAATATATATATTACAAAAATAAATATTAATTTTAATAAAAACTTTATTTTATTATTTATTTTCGGAAATTATTTAATATATATTATTAATTTATTAAAAACTATTTATTTATTTAAAAAAACTAATTAACTTTATTTAAAAACTAATTAAACTTAAAAAATTAATAGAAAACAAACCGTAAAGAGTTACGACGTGAGGTCGGGACCGTTGGCTTCGTAATTTTGTGCTCTTCAATGTGGTTTATTAGTGGATGACTTTGGAGATTGGAAAAAATGGTCCTTGTTGTAAAATCTTTATCAAATCTTCATTTTTAGTCCTCCAAATTTCATTCTTTTGGCACTTTTTGGTCTTTTGACTTTATCGTTGACTTTTTCTTCGATAAATGACCGTGAAATCCCGTGTTTTCTTTCCTTTTGATCATTTGTACCTATTTCACACAAAAACACAAAACCACGCGTAATTCCGACATTTACGATACCAAACACATGATTAGGTCTTGTTTTTCCTTGATTTTAGTGGCAAAAGGATAAGTGTTTACACACTTATTAATGAGATAATTGATGATCTCAAATGGCTCAAGACTCGATCGTGCATTTTGGATTTTAGTGATCGGAGGCTGGAGAGGAGTGCCACCATTTCAATATCAATTTTGTTCGGAGTGAATAAATCGATTATAACGTGTTGATCTCTGTGTGATTAAAACAAATATATTTTGAAAGATATCTGGGTTAGCTTGGATGGGTTGTGCATTGCATCACTGGGTCCATGATGTCTATCTTCAATATCGAGCATCATTAGAAAGATCTCAATAGCATATGTGTTGACCCGGTTTCTGTCTAAGGTTGTAAGGAGGGCTTCTTTCTTTAGACCCTTTATCTTTACAATTCTTTTTCATTCTTCAACCCCTTCAATGCTTACCAATGCATCATAACTAGCACCTTGTTATGATTGTTCGAGTGCTAACTTAAGTACTTGGTCGGCATTCAGCTACATTCACAATCTTTCTCCATCTTTCCTAAGGACTACTATTTCTAGTTATGGAATGTCCTTGAGAAGATTCCTCCGATTCAAGAAGAATCATTGGACTTAACCTATCCTACCAATCTTTTGTCACCACAATCTTCACCGTCGTGAAATAAATGGGTTGTGGGTAAGTATAAATTACCATGAAATCTATTTTGATATCCAAATCCATTTTGCTCCCCCTTAACATGTGCCACGATATTTGAAAACATTTCACACATGGCGGGATGAGCAATCACGTTAAGTCAAACCATTTTTGATTAATCATTTCCCATATTAAATCATATTTTCTCCCCCATATTAAAAATATTAACCCAATCGACGTTTTTAATATCAATTAATTTAATAATATTTTAAGAAAGTTTTTGAGAAGAAAAATGTAAGTCCATTTATCTTCATGATACCAATGTTGAGATATGATACCGATTAGTAAAATAATCACATATTCACCATATAAGAATAAATTGACAAGGTTGGACCTGATTGATGAGAACATCATATGATAAGATCAAATGGTTCTTGTCGGCAAATGTTGGTCGCCTTGTCACGTCTGAAGTCATCTCTTGACACCACATGTACGATTGGTATTGTTGTCTTGACACCAATTTGTGAACTTGGCACGTTCGGTATCGAAGATTCTGAATGCTTGACAATTTCTCCCCCTCAATTGTTGACCCGTGTTCTATCGAAAGAGCTGTAGTCATCGTTTGAGTAGTCGCATCGTCGAGTATGTAGATACCAATTGTAGATTGCTATGGTTGTAGAGATGATAGCTTCATAAAAACAAGATTTCTCTTGTTTTAACAAATAAATGCACTGATGCGTACATATATCCGTGTTATATTGTGTTATAACGTAAACACAATCCCTTACATGGTTATAAAGTAAACCATGCCCGAGAAAATTAATTCCCGTTGTTGAGCCAAAGCTTTCATAAGAAATACTTGACTTTAATATGAAAAGCGGGTTGCAGTCTGAAATAACTACAAGCCATGAGGGCATGTTTTATGAAATATTTGCAGCTTTTGTACGAACTCTATTTATGGCGTCGTGTCAATATTAATCGACATTTCAAAGGCCGTAAATATTATCGTACCAAAAGACATGCCTTTGAAAAATAAAGTAAAAATATTTTCGGATTTTTCTAAATTTTTCAATTTTTATGGTTTTTATATGGTTTTATATTTTTGTATTTTTCTTTAGTGGATAAAATTATAAACAATATATACAGATGATCACCAAGGATACGGAGAATAGTTACCACCACTATTCTTTCGCTTCATCTGCCAATTCCTTTAGAGTCTCGGGCGAGAATGTTCTCAAACCTAGCTTGTCGGACAAAAATTCCATTCCAACGCGATCTAAAGCCTTTGTGAAAATATCCGCCAATTGATACTCAGATCGGACAAATTAAAGCTCGATCACTCCATTTTCAACTTGCTCCTTGATAAAGTGGTAGCGAATGTCAATATGCTTCCATTGGGAGAATTAAACATTGTTGCAGCATAACAATTGCACTCTTGTTGTCGCAGTACATTAGAATTTTGTTGAAACCTAGACCATAGTCGGTTAATTGCGATCTCATCCAAAGAATTTGAGCACAGCAACCGGACATAGCTATGTATTTTGCTTCCGTACTTGAAATTGCAGCGCTTTTCTGCCTTTTAGACGCCCAACTGATTAGTCGATCTCCTAGTAGTTGCAAAGTTCCACTCGTGCTACGCCTTGTATCTTGACAACCCGCGTGATCCGCATCTGCATATACCATTAGTGCAATCGAAGAGTCCTTCGAATACCAAAGTCCCCGATTAAGGATTCCTTTAAGATACCGAAAGATCCGTTTAACAGTTGCTAAGTGTAACTCAGTAGGCCTAGTTTGATACCGAGCACACATACATATAGCAAATTGAAGATCAGGTCGACTAGCTGTGATATACAAAAGGGTACTGATCATTCCACGATAAAGTATCAGATCAACGGCATCCCATGTGGATCTGCATCAAGCTTAGTTCGTTCCACCATTGGAGTATCCATAGGGTTGCAAGATTCCATCTTATATTTCTTAAGCTATTCAAGGGCCTACTTGGATTGATTGATAAAGATGCCTCTGGGACTCTGAGATATCTGAAGTCCTAAGAAAAATGATACCTTGCCCATCATTGACATCTTAAACTTGGAGTACATGAGTGTCCCAAACTCATCGGATAAGGTTTGGGTCGAGGCAGCAAATATAATATCATCAACATATATTTGTACCATAATCATATATTTACCTCGTTTCTTAATGAACAGCGTGGGATCCACCTTGCCTTTTGCGAAGCTTTGCATAATGAGGAATTGTGACAATAGATCATACCATGCGTGTGGAGCTTGCTTCAACCCATAGAGAGCCTTCTTAATCTTGTACACATGATTAGGATATTTCGAATTCCCAAAACCATCCGGCTGTTGAACATAGAACTCTTCCTTGATTTCACCATTAAGAAATGCTGTCTTCACATCCATCTGATAGACGATCATATTCATGTGGGCTGCATAAGCAAGGAATAGTCTAATAGCTTCCAAACGGGCAACAGGTGCAAAGGATTCCATAAATTCGATGCCCAATAATTGCTTGTATCCACGAGCTACTAGTCGAGCTTTGTTCTTCAATATTCCGCCTAACTCGTCGAGTTTCACCTTGTAAACCCATTTCAAAGTGAGTAACTGCACTTGATCCGGGCATGAGACAAGTTCCCATACTTCAAGACGTACAAATTCATTAAGTTCTTCTTTCATGGCTTCTATCCAAGATTGGGTAAATGCTTGTTGCCACGTCTTAGGTTCAACTTCACTAAGAAAAGAATCAAAATGACAAAACATTGCACTTTCTTGTAACTGACTTCGTGTGGATACCGGACGATTAGGGTCACCAATAATAGAATCTATAGGAAGATCCTTTGTCCACTTGCTGTCATGATCACGAATCCGTGGATTGGAGTAGACCGTAGTAGGAGGTTCTTCTGAGGTGGACGACCCGGCTTGATTAGAGTCGGGAATTGGTACACCAAAGAGTGGAAGTTCACGCATTTGAGCGAATTCCAAATCATGATCATCATCATCCTCTTCATCATTAATAGGCATGACATGGGTAGTTGATTCGGGTGTTGGTTGAGAATTACTCGTTTAAGGTATATCTTGACCAATTGTAGGTGTAGACGTATCTGATTGTGCTTCGGTTGCTGGAGCGACCACTTCGGTAACCGGAGCTATTACCTCAGGTTCTGGAGAAACAATACTTGGAGGAGTAAAGAATTCATCAATGAACGGTTGAAACAGCGTATCCATTCATTCCTAGAAGGTGGTCTAAATGATGATGAAGAAGGGTTATTTGGGACAAGACCAGAGCTAATGTTACTGGGTCCCATTTCATGAAGTGCGGGTTCGGAGTTGCTTTGCTCAGAAGCCATTGCTGCCAGCTCATCAAAATCAACATTCATAGTTTCGAGGATCTTACAAGAATTACGATTGTAGATTCGGTATGCCTTCTTTGTGGGTGCATAACCAATGAAAATACCAATATCAGCCTTGGGTTGAAGTTTTCCCAAATTGTCACCATCATTGTTTGGATAACAAAGAGAACCAAATACATGAAGATATGATAAATCTGGTACTTTTCCATATAGAAGCTCATATGGTGTTTTACCATGGCGTTTACAAATTAGTGACCGGTTTTGGGTGAAAACTGTTATAGATACTGCTTCTGCCATAAAAACAATGGAGCCTTTGCATAAATGAACATCTTTCGAGCAGCTTCCATAAGTGTGCGATTTCGCCTTTCAACGACACCGTTTTGTTGTGGAGTGCGAGCGACGGATGTTTCATGAGATATGCCAACTTTTCATAATAATTACGCAAGATTTGATTCACAAATTCAGTTCCATTATCTGTACGAATGCGTCGAACAGTAGTGTTGAGACGCACTTGAATCATCTTGAGAAATCCGATGATGAATTTAGGTGTCTCATTTTTTGTTGTAAGAAATTTCACCCATGTAAACCGAGAGTAATCATCGACAATGACGAGGATGTACTTTTTACCACTAAGACTTTCAACAAATAAAGTTTCTCTTGGTTTGTGTCTTCAGTCTTGGGTTTGTATGATTTCTTAGTGCTTTTCCCCATTGTACACGCGGAATACAAATGGTCCTTGTGAAATGTAAGTTTTGGAAGACCATGAACAAGTTCGTTTTTTGCCAAATGATTAATAGCGTCAAAGTTAAGATGAGATAACCGCCGATGCCATAACCATGACTTAATCTTCGATGCTTTGGAGAGAAGACATACGGGAGAAGCGGCCATCAGATCTTGTAGAGACAAAGTGTACAAATTATTCCCTCGAGTACCTTTCAATAAATCAACCCCTTCCAAATTACGGATAAAGTAGTTATGCTCTCGAAAAGCAACTTCTAGGTTAGCGTCACAAAATTGTCCCACAGAAAATAAGTTGTGACCGAGACCTTCCACATAATACACTCTTGAAATTATAACATTCCCAATATGATATTCACCGTAACCCATTATCTTTGCAATATGATCATTTCCAAATCGAACCGTACCAAGAAACTTGCTGTCGAAATTTCTGAGTTGAGAGCGATCTCCGGTCATATGCTTGGAGCAACCAGAGTCCAAATACAAGAGAGAAATTTGGACCACCTGTTTTCAGTAACAACAGTAGACAATGCATTGGAAACTATTGGTTCCTGAGTGTTAGCAGATACATATATAAGATTATCAGAATTGCTAACATTTGTGTTGTCCTTATATTTCCTGCGTTTTCTAATGTGAGTTTTACCAATAACAGGTTTTATTGTTCCAACTTTATGAGGTTTTGGATTATTAGCGGGTACTACAGTGGGAGTAGCCCTATTTAAAGGGCACTTGCTTCCTACAGTAGTGTCGGTGTTCCTAGTTAAAGGACACGCTTGTGTTTTGGTAGCCTTGGTACACCTAGTTAAAGGGAACACTTTCTTCGCTTTAGTGGGAGTGATCCTAGTTAAAGGGCACACATTTCCTACTATAGTGAAAGTTCTACCAGTGGGGCGCCACATCTAACCAACTTGGGTTAACACTTTCCCAGTCAGTTTCCATTCTAATCCATTTTTTCTGGCATTCATCTTCACATGGTTAATAAGGCAAGAATCATGACGACTAGAAAACATACATTCATCGCAATTCTAACACTTCAAATTTGAATTCACAGTAGGTTTAGAATGCTGCACAACCGCAGAGCCTTTAGTTTTAGCTACATGATTCTTTTTATTCAAAACAGAAATAACATTCCTAGTGTGGGATTCTACTTTTTTCTTCACTTGACTACTATAAGGGGGCAAGATCCTATCATTCTTCTTGTTTCTTTTAAGCTTAGATCTTTGAGCCTCAGTAGTGATGCTTACTCCTGTAGAAGGCAACACGAGAATATTAGAAGCTGGTTTTGATTTTGCCTTATCTTTAGTGACCAATGTTTGAGATGATTTAGTCCTAGGGCCCTTTTTAAGTGGTGTGACGGTGATGAGGTTCCTTTCGATTGCACTAGAGGACGATGCTGAGACAGTGGCTGCGTTATCCATAACATTCTTACCTTTTAGGGTACGAAGTGTTTTCTTTAACCCAGCCATAGCCAAATTTTTATCACAAATTTGTTCCCTCAAATCAGATATGTCCACCGACTTTTGATTCAATCGCTCAATCAATGATTGATTCTGTGCAGTGGTATTAGCACATGCGGGCTTTACTAAATCGAAGAGTTGTGTATTTTTCTGTTTTATGTTATCAACTTTAGACAAAATCTTGGAAACTCAATTATCTAGATCAAGTTTAATATTCTCAGCGGCCTCAAGTACGTTGACACAGTTAATCTCCTTAGATTTCTCTATGTCTATCGGCAGTGATTTAGCAACCTTGTCACTTGGCTGACGTTGTTTTGATTGTAAATTCAATCGAAAATTCTTTTGAAAATTTGAATCATCTATATTAACACCTTCAAATGACGTTTCAAAAAAGCTCTTGAAGAAATTGTTGTGTACATTCAAGCGAAATACAATATTTTTGAATCTCATCAAAACGTTTTGAAAGCAAAGAATAAGAATCTTGAAGCTTTAAAAATTCAGCGTCAGATTTGTGACAAGTACTATCTACCACATTATCCACAGAGTCAACATTATGCACAATAGAATCATTATCAACACTTTTATTCACACAGACAAAAACAATATCAAGCGACATCACTTGTTTCCGAAGCTGATCATTTTGGCGTGAAATTCGTTCTATTTCAAGTAAACTGTTTTCATAAGCATCATTCATCAGAAGCTATTACTTCTCCAATGGGTTATACTCCTCAGCATGGATATTTTCCAATTGCAGCACTACAAGCACAAGCCTTCTATTCCAATGAACTTCCACCAATTGAAGCACCGGTCTTTACTTCAAATGATACGCCTACTGATGTCTTAAACCATCTCACTGCCTACTTGTCAGAACTTGTTGCAACTAGAGGTTTTCCACCAATGAAAAATTAGCTCAGCACTTCTTCAAATCCTCGACAATAAGCCACTATTCAAGATGGTCAAGTGACGGTGCAAACCATTCAAGAAAGGCAAAATTCATATGGACCTCCTACAAGGATCGTGAACGCTCAAGATGTGACTTCTCAAGCTAGTGGAAATGGAAGCCCTATTGGTCCTCAAAAGGTTGTGAGTTGCTACAATTGTCGAGGACAAGGTCATATGGCTAGGGAATGCACTCGGACGAGAAGGAGAAGGGATGCCACGTATTTTCGTGAGAAGATGTATTTGGTCGATGCTCAATCTAACGGAAAGATTTTGGATTTAGAGGAATTAGCATTTCTTGTAGACCCAGGGGCAGCAGATAATGAAGGCATGGCAGTCGTCTCTACTTCTAATGCAACATATCAAGCAGATGATCTTGACGCATATGATTCGGATTGTGATGACATTCACTCAGCCCAAGCTTCTCTCGTTGCTAATCTCTCTCACTACGGTTCTGATGTCATCAGTGAGGTACCAACCACATCTAATAATGTTCATGATAATCCACATCATGTTGAGCATGAAAATGACAACCTCGAACAACATTCGGGAACTAGTAACTCAAATGATGTGGTATCCAATCCAACACAATTGAGAGAACCTCAACCAAATGATACGACGGGTATGGAATCTTATGATCAACGTGATTTGGTAATGGTACCTAAACATATTATTGATAACATGAATGTGGCTGTTCGACAAACCGTAGATATGAAAGCCAACCTAACCGCTGAGCTTGCGCTGTATAAGGAAAAGGTCAAAACTTTTGAAATGGTCCCTCAAGTAGAAAAAATAACTTATTCTGAATTTGAGCAATTTCGTTTTGAAAAGATTGAACACTTAAAAGAAATAGAATTATTAAAAGCTAATCTTTCCAATGAATTAAAAGAAAAAGAGTCGGTTGTAAATGATCTTCAGAAACTTGAAATGGATTTTGAAACTCTCGAGTCTAAAAAGTTTGAATCAGAAATTAATGCTACCAAACATCTTAAATTCAAGGAACAACAGCTTTTAAAACAATATGCTTCCACAGAAAAGGTTCATCTTTTAACCAAATCATTTAAAGAACTCGAACTTAAGCGTCTTCAAGATTTACCACCTAATCCTGGTTATGCAAAACAAACTCAGGAATATATTCCTTGTCTTTATGATGTGACCCTAATTGGCAAATCGAAAGAAGCACCTTATGTTCGTAGTACTGAGGAGACAATGTCACTTGCGGAAGAAACTCGATCTAAAATGCTTTCAAAACTCCATAAGCTTGATTATGATAAGCATAATAAAGATCAATTTAATAAAAAGACCCATATTCGCTTACAAAAGGAATTAGCTCAATTATCAGCTTTTGTGCCCCAAAGTTTGTCAACGGAAAACCTTCTTAGTACGTCTCCTACACTTGTCAAAAAGGATTTAACTAAGTTAATTCCACCGGTAAGTAAGGTGTCAGATAGCTTAAATGCGGTGCACCAACACTTTGTCGATTTTGACAAGGTTATTACGGAACGTATGACGGCTTCGGCCATAACGGAAGGTGAATGAAATTTTGAGCACACTAGAGCTGCGTTTCGAGACGAAATTGTTCCATTTGTAAACAGTATTAAAGCTTGTATTAGCAATATTGATCAAGATTTTCTTTTGGAAATAGAAGAAGTTAGACATGTTTTTAATGAAATGGGACCCAATAACATTAGCTCTGATACCATTTGTAGGATATTATAAATCTATGCTTAATCTAGAGATAGAAAGAGATAGAAAGATGGTGAGAACACACACACACTTTGAGAGAGAAAGTTGTGTTTTACACACTTTACTATGTGAAAAATATGTGAACCACCACCCTCTCCAACTAAGGAGAGGGTTTATATACCCACGCCTTATGATGGGCTTGGGCTTACATAATGGGCCGCCGGCCTCATACAACTCATGGGCTAGGCATGGCCTTGTTTACTTAACTTAATAATACTAGACTACGAGCTATCACTTAATCTATTGTTAGAGTGACCGATCCTTTCTAATATGTAAAACGTATTTCCAACAGAATTGACTAGCAAAAACAAGTTTATGAAAACAGAGGATAAAGAGAAAGAGATCAAAAGCTGAGTTTTCATTCATGACAGAAAGGGAAATTCGGTTTTAACTAATTAACTGAATTTAGTTACAAGATTTAACAAGTAATGTAACTGAAATGAACAACTAAAACATGTTGTACAATAACTGTGTGAAAGATTTGTCTAAACTACTCCTATTCTACTCCTACAACTAATTCTAACTATATGTGATTTAGAGGTTGAGAGTGGTATTTATAGAACTGAAAAGAGGTGTGGGTGACGTGTAGGAGCAAATCACAATCGAACACGTGGCTAGGGTTCATCACCAGCCCAGAATATTGGGGTTTTTCTTTGTAGTTGATTGTGGATCAATTAAAGTATCCAGGAGTGATTAGAGAGTCTTGGTGATCACTTTTGTTAATGCAAAGCAATGCCTAAAAACATTGTTATTATTAATTAATCTTTCTTAGTTTTGATCACGACAAATTACAAAGACATTTATTGTCAAACACAATCATAAAACGAATTATCTAACAAACACTATCATCAAGGTAATAATCATTACACTAACATATCTTAATCATGCTTAGTGATCATAAAAGTGATTAGCCTTAAAACTCACTTTTGTCAACATAACAAAAGATTTTTAATAAAATTCATTTTTAAGAAAATGTTTTATTAAAATGAAAATGCGAATTTGAATATGGCATATTCCAAATCACATAAGAATATCCTTTGAAGGTTTAAACAACCTCAGATATTTCAAATTCACTAAAAGACAAAAAAGAGCGGACTCTACGCCGACGGTACCTTAGCACCTATGGCGGTTCCTTATCGATAAGTAACCACGGGCTCCAATAAGGAACTGCGGGCAGATATATCCGTTAGATGTTTTGTCCTATAAATAGTGGATCAAATCTGCATTCTCATCAACCCTTTTTGGACATCTTCTTCAGCCTTCTTTCTCCTATCTAATCCTAGTCATTTGTAAATGATCACTTAATGTGTTAAGTATGTTTCCTCATGATTATCCTCTTGATCTCCTTCTTTACCTTGTCCAAAGAGAAGATCACTAACACACTTGTGATGTGATTAAAGATGTAGCATTGATAAAGATCACCTTCTCCTAAAGATCTAGTCATGTTCATCATTTGTTTATTTGTGTCTTGTGTAGATCTAATGTCTTTGTGAATACTTGGACTAGTTGTGTTCATCCAATCTATTTGTGAATACTTGGATTAGAGTTGTGTACATCCATTGCACATGTGTGTGCTTGGATTTATGTTGTATAGATCCAAGCTACATGTGTGTACTTGGATATGATTAGTTGAGTTGTAATTAGTTGTGTTAGTTCTCACTAAACTATAAAGTGATGTGGTTGGGCCTTGTGAGTTCTCACTAAACTATAAAGTGATGTGGTTGTGTCTTGTGAGTTCTCACTAAACTATAAAGTGACGCGGTTGTGTCTTGTGAGTTCTCACTAAACTATAAAGTGATATGTAGTTGTGTTGTGTGAAGTTCTCACTTAGCTTCAAAGTGGAGAGTCGTGAAGATTGGTTTCAGCTTTGGATTAGAACTCGACATCTAGCCTTGTGTCGGAAAATGGTGAAGTAGGCAACGTTGTAAAGATTGGTTCTACTTTTAGATTAGAACTCGACATCTAGCCTTGTGTCGTAAAAGAGTGAAGTGGGCGATGTTGTGTAGATTGGTCCTAGCTAAGATTAGGTCTCGACATTTAGCTTAGTTTCGGAATATAATGTAAGCAACATTGTAAGGTTTTCTCCGCCAAGAAGGGAGCTTGTGGATATAGTGGAAATCTCGAGTAAGGTGTACTCGAGGATTGGAGTAGGAACGAGGATAGAGCCTCGTTGCCGAACCACTATAAATCTTGGTGTCTTCCTACTAGGTTGTTTCTTTCCTTACTCTTTACTTACATTCATTATCACTACACTTACTATACATTGTTAATGCATTAGAATTGAACCTAATCATTATGCAACTAGCTTTCAAGTAAAAGATAGTTTTGTGCACTCGCCTAATTGAAAGGAATTTTAATTAGGAGATAAACCGATGAAAACTATTCAACCCCCCCTTCTAGTTTCTACAATTGGTATCAGAGCGATGGTGACACAAGATCTTTGAAGTATATTGTACTTTAAAACTTGGATAGATCCATTGTCTCCTCAAATTAGAAGGTTATGTTGTACTAAAGTTTTTCTTTGGTCAAAACTATTTTTTGTTGAAAATAAGCCTTTTAAAATGTTAATATTGCATATTACTTAAATTAATAGTATTAATGCATTTTAGATTTACTCTTGAAATGTATCTACTAGTTTGCATCTTGTTATGTGTAGGTACTCACGAAGATAAATCATTCTATTGATTGTGGATTGAGTTACTTACACTTGTTGAAGACTCATCTTCTTTGATTTCCAACATCATTGAATGATGATATTAAGATGGGTAGAAGTGATACTAGTCTTTAAAGACTTAGTAGTCACTATTAGTCATAGTTGGGCTTTGCATCGGTTCCTTGAAAGCTCGAAATGCAATTTGTGGCCAAGGTACGCTTTCGTTCTTCCACACGTCCTATTGATCATTCTTTTGATCAATAATTGACTATATGCTTGCTTTTTATTGGGAATAAAATGTAGCCAATGCACCTGGACGCTGACAAGAGAAATCTGGACGTTGTTAAGAAGAAATCAAGCGTTGACAGGACAAGCGTTGACAGGAAGAAGTCAAGCGTTGATAAGAAGAAGTCAAGCACTGATAGAAGACTTAGTCTACACGTATTATGTTTCTAGTATGTTTCTAGTAAAGATATGATCGACAATGTATTTCTTATGTTTATCTTTACCTAAAATAGCTGATACGTAGACTCTTGTACAAGGCTCCTTAATCTATAAAAGGAGGCCTTTAGGTTTTAGTTTAATATACGTTTTCACACTTTCATTGTACGCAAGTTTGTTTTATCAATCAGAGTGTAAGTTTGGTTTACATTGTTTGTGTGTTCTTGTTTAAGTATTAATTCCGCATAATACTTGAATTGTTACATATACAACAAAGTTTCTCTACGTGTTAAACTTGATTTAATCTCGTTTACACAAGCTAAATCGATCTAAGTTTGGGATCAACAAGTGGTATCAGAGCTTGTTGAGAAACTTTGATCTAAAGAATACAAAAACCCTAAATCGCCAAAAGCCCTAATTTTTCAAGAAACCCTAATAACAACATGTCTACTCCAGAGTTAAACTCCTCCTCCTCCTCAGACCCCAACATCAAGATTCCCATGCTAGACCCAGACAATTTTGAGCTGTGGAAGTTTAACTTTGAACAGTATCTTCAAATCTATGACTACACCCTATGAGAAATTATTGAATATGGAAACACATTCAATAAGGCTAAAAAGATTGCAGCTGCTATCTTGACAAGATCAACTCAAGGCTCTACTAAAGAGGATCGAAAAGAAAAACCTGAAGATGGTAGAGCTGTCTCAGTTGAGGACATAGCAAAGAGAAGGAATGATATGAAAACCCTAAGCATCCTCAAACTCTCTTTGGGACAAGCCAATCAACACAAATATAGAAGCTATGAGTCTGCAAAAGATCTTTGGGCAGCCCTTGAAGTTGCTTATGGTGGTAATGCTGATACTGTACAAGAGAAAAAGAAGCAACTCTTGCATGAGTATGCTGTTTTTAAAGCTCAACCCAATGAAAAGCTAAGTGGAATGAGAAGCAGACTTCTTGACATTACAAGCAAGCTGTCCTTTATGGGAACAGTGCTTGGTGATGTTGATATCATCACCACTTTTCTTAAAAGTCGTGGTGATGCATGGAAGATTGAAGCAAGGTCTATAATTGCTAATAATACTCACAAAAGTTCTACTTTTGATGATATTTACAACAAATTGAGGCTGGTAGAGAATGAAATTCTTTTGGATCAAGGAAGCAAGTCTACCAATGGGCCTTATTCTCACATAGTAAAGGTCAATTTGATCAAAATGAGTCATACATGCACTCCGTTACTGGATCACCTTGTGTCAACGCTGGATCAAGCTTTGTCAACGCCTCACATTTAGACGTTGACACATACAATTTTGACTCTCCAAGAGTTAAGCCTGCTGGTATTGATCTAGATACTGTTTGTGCATACATTGCTTCATTGCCCAATGGTTCAGTGATTACATATGAGGACCTTGAGCAAATTAGTGATGAGCATTTGGAGGAGATGGACATAAAGTGGAATATGGATCTTGCAAGCATAAGGGCAAATAGATGGAATCGAAGATTTAAGAAGAAGATGACTTTTAATGCTAAGGACACTGCTGGATTTGATAAATCTAAGGTTGAGTGTTATAATTGTCATCGAATGGGACACTTTATGAGAGAATGCAGATCTCCAAGAAGATCTGATGCTGGAAAACCTTCAAGCCAAATCATCAAGGCTCAGGATTCAAAAGCTATGGTTGCTATGCAAGACATTGATGGTGTTGGCTGGGATTGGAGCTATTTGGCCAAGGATGAGGAAGAAAATAAAGATTTGGTTGCAGAAAAGGAAGAAGAGGAGCATGTTCACTATGCTCTCATGGCAAACTCTTCATATTCATCAGACAATGAGGTATATGATGATTCATTTGGTAGTAAGGGTTGTCGTATGAACATTGAAAAACTTAACAAAGAAGTTTTAAAATTGACAACAGATGTGGTTAATGAAAGATGCAAGTTATCTAACTATCAAGTTGCTCTTACTCAAACTGAAAAGACTGTAGCTGAGTATAAGAAACTGGAGTTTGACCTAAAAGATCAAATCAATATTTTAACTCATGATTTAAATGCTAGTATTGAGGTTAGAAACATCATGGAGAGGGCCAATGGTGCTTTACTGGCTAAGTTAGATGAGGCTATCAAAAACAAAGATAATGTAGATCTTAAAATTCATAGATTTGATAAAGCCTCACAAACCCTAGAAAAATGAGTCAGTGAACAAAGGGATTCTAGGGATATGATTGGGATTGGGATGAAAGAGTATGTTGGTGTTCCACCACCTGCTGGGAACTTCTATGGTGTCCTTAGAAAGGACTTGTCTTGGACTGGTATACTAGAACTCCAAGAAGAGGATTTTATTCCTCCACCAAGAGTTCTTACCCCAGTAGAGTAATACAAGCAGAAGTTGACTGATTTGAACCAATGGAAGAAAGCCAACCCTACCTTATTTGTTAAGGGTGGCATGCTTAGTGACAGCCCAAATGAGTCTACACCCATAAAAGTGACAAACCCAACCACTGGCAAGACTGTTGACCTTGGCTTAAACGTTGATAGAAAACCTAGTATTAAATATGCATAAATGTATAGAAAACCTAGGTCACCAAAAAGCCAAATTAGTGATATTGGGACAGGTTTCTTTTCTTCTAGACCTAGAGCTATGTCTAGAAAAGCATGTTACACTTGTGGAAGTTTTTCACATTTAGCTTATAAGTGTGTCAATGCTTTAAAGTCAACGCTGATAAAAAGTCAAGCATTGTCAAACCCAAACCTTTTGTCCAGCAAAGTCTACAAGTTGTTAGACCAGTCCTATTATTTACTAAAGGGTGTAATACTTATGGACAAAGACCTTTTTAGAAGACCAATACGTGGTCTAACAGACAATGGGTTCCTGTAGCAAACCCTAGGTTCAACGCTGATAAGGGTGATTTCAGTGTTGACAATAACAAATTAAACGCTGACAGGAACGTTGCCAGACCAAATAATGGAAAATATTTGCACCCAAAGGGAAAGGGGTCTAAAGCTTCTTCTAGCTTGACATGGAGACCTAAGCAAGATCAAAACCCTAACTCAGATGGGATTTCTATGATATGTAACAAATTTCATTATATTTCAAAGGTCATAACAAAACCAATTGGGGTTAACTGGGTGTTTAATCCAAAAAGGAATGAACAAGGGGTTGTCATAAGGACTAACTCTATTCTTGTTGAACAACCAAATGAATCCAAGTCTGCTCAGGCTTGGGTTCCCAAAGAAAACTAATTTGTTTTCTTTATGTGCAGGGCATTCAAAAGTAGGTTAATGATTATGGCTATTGGGATAGTGGATGCTCTAGGCACATGACGGGGAAGGAAGATTATCTGACAAATTTTATCCCTATTAAAGATGGTGACAAAGTGTACTTTGGAGGTGGATATGGAACTATCACTAGCAAAGGCACTCTTCTCACCAACAATTTTCGTTTTGAAAACGTGTTTCTGGTAAAAGAACTTGACTATAATCTGTTTAGTGTATTACAAGTGTGTGATAACAAAAATAAGGTTCTTTTCACTGATATTGAATGCTTGGTGTTGAGCAAAGATTTTAAGATACAAGATGAGAATTTCATTGATTATAGAACACCTAGGCATAAGGACATTTATAATGTGAATCTTAATGGAATTAGGATGAATAATAATTTGTCATGTCTATATGCTAAGGCTTTAGTTGATGAGAGTAATCTTTGGCACAGAAGATTAGGGCACATTAATTTTAAGAATATAAATAGACTTGTGAGACATGGGTTAGTTGATGGTTTGCCTGAAAAGGCTTTCCACAGTGACCATTCTTGTGTTGCATGCCTTAAAGGCAAACAACACAAGGTCTCATTTAAGTCTAAACCAGTGCACTCTAGTTCTAAACCACTTCACTTACTGCATATGGACTTGTTTGGTCCAACTAATATAGAAAGATTAAATGGTAAATCCTACTGTTTTGTCATCACAGATGATTTTTCTAGATTTACTTGGACTTTCTTTTTAGCCTTGAAAAGTGACACTGCTGATACTTTGATTAACTTTATTACCCAAATTGAAAAGAAGTTTGGTAATGAGGTTAAGATGCTTAGAAGTGACAATGGTGGTGAGTTTAGAAATAAGTTATTAGATTACTTTTGTGCCAAGAAAGGGATTACTTGACAGTTTAGTGTAGCTAGAACCCCACAACAAAATGGGGTTGCTGAAAGAAAGAATAGAACCCTCATAGAAGCAGCCAGGACTATGTTGGCTGATGCTCACTTTCCCATTGCTTTTTGGGCTGAGGCTGTGAATACAGCTTGTTATGTTCAGAATAGGGCATTAGTCAACAAGATTCATAACAAAACACCTTATGAGTTACTTTGGGGCAGGAAACCTAATATTGGTTTTCTTAAACCTTTTGGATATCATGTAGTTGTGTTGGACACTAGTGATGCCTTAGGTAAGTTTAGTGCTAAAGGTGATGAAGGCTACTTCATAAGTTATTCTGTGCATAGTAGAGGATATAGGTTTACCTTAAGAAAGAAAAACGTATACTTGAAAAAGTACATGTTAGGTTTTTAGAGAGTAAACCTAGTGATCCTGAAAGTGGTCCAAATTGGTTATTTGACTTGGAACCTCTATCTAGGACATTGAATTATATGCCTGTTACTAATCCAAACATTGTGAAGGTGACTTCAAATGTTGTGGAAGAACCAATTGTTGATGTTTCAGGTAAACAGGTTGATGAAGAGGTTGGATCACAAGCAGACAAATCAGCACCCATACTTGAGTATGTTACCATTCCCATATGGATAGATGCATTTGCTGTTGTTGTTGCTGCTGGAAAGGAAAAAGGTGGTCCCCAAGTATCACCAGTTGAAAACATGCATGATCCTTCAGGCGCTGACAAAGGAAATTCTGGCGCTGACAAGACAAATTCAGGCGTTGATGGCGCAAACGTTGATAGCTTTGGTTCAGGCGTTGACAGATCTTTTGACCATCTTTTCTCTTCTAACAATTTTGAACAAGGTGGACCTTCAAACAGAAATGGAGAGGTTCATTCAGATGATGATGGAAGAGAGTCTGAAGAGGACATTGGTAACATGGAAGATGAGATTGAGGACAACACAATTATTGAGGGATGAGTGCTTACTTCTACAATAAAAAATCATCCTCCTTCTCTAATTATTGGTGATGTGATGACTCCTGTGCAAACCAGAAGGTCTCATCAGAATCTTGGAGGATTTATTGCCAATATTCACAAGAAGGTTGATACCCCTCTTGTTCAAGCATGTTTGTTTGCCTTTTTTCTGTCACAACAGGAACCCAAGAAGATTTTTGATGCTCTTAAAGAACTAAGTTGGGTGGAAGCAATGCAAGTTGAGATTCACCAATTTGCTATTCAGGATGTTTGTGAGTTGGATGATTGTCCCAGACATGTCAGACCTATTGGTACAAGATGGGTTCTTAGGAACAAAAAGGATGAAAGAGGCATTATGGTCAGAAACAAGGCACATTTAGTGGCACAAGGATATACACAAGAGGAAGGGATAGACTATGAGGAGGTCTTTGCACCTGTTGCAAGGATTGAGGCTATAAGTATTTTTCTAGCCTATGCTACCTGCATGGGATTTACAGTCTATCAAATGGATGTGAAGAGTGCATTTCTTTATGGCACAATTGCAGAGGAGGTTTATGTAATGCAGCCTCCTGGTTTCGAAGATTTAGAACATCCAGACAAGGTGTATAGAGTGAAGAAAGCTATGTATGGACTTCATCAAGCCCCAAGAGCATGGTATGGCACATTGTCCACCTATCTGGTGAATAATGGATTTAAAAGGTGTAACACCCCCAAATTTATACAACTCAATACAGCGGAAGACTTGTTTGTGTTACGGGATAGCACATTACTCACATCATAGACAACGCATAAAGTCGCGTCATTTAATAATAAAAGCATTTCCATTCATAAATATCAAAGTTACATAGGTCCCAAGTCATAATATTTCATACACGTTTTACAAAGAATTTGAATGGAAATTATTATTTAGGCGCGAGCCATGAATTCTTGTTGTCTTCCCTAGAATTACCTTCAAGTACCTGAGATAAAACATGTTAAAAGAAAGGTCAGCGATAATGCCGAGTGAATTCATAGAGTTTAATAAAATCCATCAATATAATATCAGTATAAAAGTATTACTGAAAATCATTTTGTACAAATCATTTTAATAGGCCATAAAATAACCAAAGTCATTTTATACAAATCTTCATCAAAATCATAATATAGGCGTTTGCCTTAAAAAAATATCATTATACGAATCATTTTCGTTAAAAACACCATACAATACGTCTTATGACGTTGTATGAAAATAAAAACCGTTATATGAATATGGTTATGAAAACCAAAACACGAACATAATATCAATGGTATGACCCTGTATTGCTAGTCAGGCAATACATCGTAATTCAGTGCGTCTAGTAGTATTTCGTTAGTTGGATTATTATAAGCCGCATGACATTGTTACCTTACTAAAACAAACAACGGGTAGCTAACCCGATACTCAATTTGCCCATCTAAATTAGCGTTTCGTCACAAAGGTCACGCTATGGAAATCTTCTCATACATAAATTCGCTTACCAATCAATGTGGCACGACGGGGATAAACCGTCAAGGCGCGAACTGGGGTGATCGTCCCCAAATAGTACTATTAAATGCATAAGCGTCTACAAAATCCCGGTAGTTCACAATTCATGCTAATGGGACTTTTAGTGACATAACCTAACTTTAATAATCCATTTAATTTCATCTATCGGGTCCTTTAATCATTTATCGGGTCATACAATCGGGTCATACAATCATTCGGGTCCAAATCAATAAACAAACAATCGGGACAAATGGTGTCCTAGTTTTATAAAAATAACATGTTATCTCCCTCGCGGGTTTATAAAACATTTATAAAACATTTAAAAGAGTGCGAGGCTATGAACTCACGTTGATGTGGGAAGGCAGTTATCGGCGATTCGGATGTACGGTACGTGCTTCAATCACGGAAACCTATATAAATAATAATCGGTCTTAGACGTTTGTCCAATGACTTTATAAAAATAACAATTTTGTATACATATGATGATTATATATATATGATGATCAAGTGGGTTTACATATTCTTATTTACTTATTTTAGTATTATGTGTTGGGAATTTTTCAAGACTAGTTATACTAGTTCAATCTTGTTTATATTTTGAAGCTCAATGGGCCTATTACAAGTCCAATATTATTCATTAGTACAATTATACTTTTATTATCAGTATTTATACTTTATATGTTGAGCCTAAATGGGTTAAACCCAATAAATAAGTTTATAAGTGTTTTAGTCCATTTTGTTGTTTTATTAGTCCAATAACGTTAATTTAGCCCGTTAATATCCGTATGTTATATAGTTCGGGTTTTATCGGTTTTTACTTGTTCTATATGTTAATATATCAGTATATGAGTTTTATAAAGTTTACATTAGACGGGTCCAACCGTCTAAGTTTTATTTAACAAAAACGTTAATTTTACGGTAATAGCCGAAAAAGTCGTAAAAATCATGTTTATAGTTTTATAACTTATAAAACTTAACAAGTTACCATTTTTAGAAAACTTCCACTTATTTACCATTTTACATATTTATATAAATGAAATATATAAGTTAGCGGGTTTTAATTCTCATTTTATACTATTTTTATTTGAGTGCTTATATAATATTATTATACTTTAATTTCCAAAATCTGATTTTTATTTTCATGTTCACCAAAACTGCCATATCTAGAGTTCTATATGGAGATAGAAGCTCAAATTTTTATCATATAAACTACATGATATGTGCTCCAGCGTATATGCCTTTCAAACCAATCTTTTACATCATCTCATTGGTCCCATACAACGGGGACTTATATCCCATGATTTTTCAGATCATTAATTCATTTTTCCAAGGTAAAAATTTTTTTTTTGGCATAACTTCGCTACTCATCTGGTACTTCAAGATCTACATTTCATATCCACATAACGTCCTGCCCACTATCGGCAGTCAATAATCAAATCCTAATTTCAACAATCATTTCAGGTTTCGCGGGTCGGGTATTTTGCAAGGATAGGTTCGCCATCATAGGAAACCTTAAACCTAAAAGACATGTCCAACTCACAATGGGTGTATGTCGGGTGTCTTCATCTCAACTCCTGCTTACAGATGCTCTAATATAGATCCTAACAAGATTTGATCTCAATCCTAACACGATGATTATCAATGATAATCTCTCCAAAGGAAAACGATTATACGGTTTATTACTAAAGGTCAATCATTCAAATATAAAACAGCACTTATAGTATTTTGTATCGTTACTTTACCTCGTCCCTTCGATTGGGGTGGTACATAGTACTCTCATCAAGGTTCGTTCTCAATGATTTCTGAGCAAATCTCTTGAAATTCGTTGCGAAGCGAGGATCGTGATAAAGATGTTCGATACCGGCACACTATGTTTACATAACTCTTTTGCATTTATCAATAACGGGAATGATATTAGCAGATTTGGTCAGTCTGTCGACGATGACCCAAATCGAATCAAATTCAGATGATGACCTTTGCAATAGCTAGACGTTTACTAATGTATGAGGCGATGTCTGCCTTCATAATTTGTCATTAGTACAATTTCTTTAGACAAAGATACTTTTAGTCAGAAATGACATAAATAGAATACTTATACTTACAAGTTTCCAATATAAATATATCTCACAATCTCCATATTTGGACAATCACAAGTGGTCTTTAAAATATTTAACGCTATCGGCTTCTTAATTCTAATGGTTCACATTAGCCGCGAACCACTTTTTATTATCTATATTATCCTTTTTACAATTATCGGCTATTTTTAAATTGTTCGGCAATTTATTTTGCACCTTCATTATTAAGGAACATGTCCTAATTGGTTCTTTATCTTTTACATATAATGTGTCAGTAATTACTTTCACTTTCCTGGTGAATAAATATCATAACCGTATTTATTAAAAATTCTTTCTTTATATTTTCTATGTTTTAGTTTCATTTCAACTATTATTTTGATCTGTTTTACTCAATCCGACGTCTAAAGTGTTGATAATTATTACAACTAATTAAATATTAAATATTCAATTTTTATGAAACGTAAACGTAAAGATTTTAAATTTCTTAGTCCATCCAATTATATGAAAATGTTCAAAAAAAAATTTAAATTTAGTTAACACGATTTTTGTTGATTTATCGAAAATAATTAATAGGATTCGTAAATGTTCGAAAATCTTTAGTTATACTGTGATCAAAATCTTCTTAGTTTGAAAAGCATAAATTATCGTTTCAAATTTCAAGTCATGGTTTAAATGGTTTTACTCAATCCTTCTTAAGTTGTCTTAAGGTATGCAAAAACATTTACCCCTAAACAGAAGTTTAGTTAAATGTTTTGGTTATAAGGGAATAATCCCCCAAAAAGTTCTTTGTTAAAACATTTGTCAAAACACACTTGCACTTTCTTTTTGGTAAAGCCAAAAGTCTTAAAAGGGCTCTTAATTTTTGAAGAGTCAATATATTCCATTATCTATTAATCACACAGTTAAATCATGTAAAGGATTAAGTGTTAAGTCATATGTTAAATATTCAAAGTACAGGTTTTTTATCGTTCGGCCAATTCAGGGCAATTTATAAATAATTATTAACTCATTCTTATTCTTATAAACAAATAAATGGTCCTTAATGATCACGAGCTTGAATTTTATCAAATTATAGCCTTCACACATGATTCACCAAATTTATGAATGCTACATGTGTATTAGTCAATCCAAACGACATCATGTGAAACTCATAATGTCCATTACAAGTTCTGGATGTGGCGATTGGAATGGATAATCTTTTCCGCAGATGCGAAGTTGATGATAACCATGCCGTGGATCAAATCTTTAAAACATACACTAGAACCTTGTAAATGATCGAACAAATCTTCCATTTCGAGTTATGGATATCGTTTTTGATTGTCAATTTACTTAGTTCACAGTAATCTATAAATATAAGAAATAATAACACCATAGCTCTTCATAATGACGAGCTCGGTAGAATAAAATATTTCTCCGACGACTCTCTCAGTTGTACGGTAATTCCTTTTAATTCAGATGGTGCTGACGTACAGTGCACAAGCCACAGGTACAGCACCGAGAATATAATCAAATACCAAATTCAACTTGCCTTAATGGCAAAAGTCTAGCTAATTCATTAACAAATACTTACTAAAGTTTCAAATAACAGAATTATCTTTTCAATAAATTCATATTAACTTCTTTCTTGATTATAATATCTATGACTAATTCACAACCATTCATGGTATAATTTTAAGTCTAATGCAGGATATGGTCATCCATCAAGAATTATTTAGATCACTTTTGATAATCAACATCTTATCATTTAGGGGAATTCAATTCGAGTTCCCATCAATTAAGACAATATCGTCATGTCATAATCAATCAATCCATTCTACTGGCACTATCAACTTTCTAGTTTCATTGCCGTTGATAAGATGTGAACTTCTCAAAAGTCTAATAATAACTCATAATCCTTCACATATTCAAGGATATAAGGATACATAACTAACCTTAAAAGAGTAAGGTTAACGCATAATCTACGCGAGAGAATTTCAAATCAGATACAGACGAAAACATTTAACGAATAGGAATATATCCCATGTTTTCATAATTTGAGTACGCATTCGAAAGCTCCTCGGATCGTTACCCAGGTCATTCAAATGAAATCAAATCAAAAGAAATGATAAGAACATCGATACATCCAGTCGGGTATCAACACTCGGTAATCAAATATTTTTCCTAAGAATCTCACTATGGGAGAATTGGACAAGAAAGAATTGTCAATTGCCAAATAAGACAATTTCCACAGATGAGTAAATTCGACTCAGAAGAATAGATGCTACAGGCACATATGTAGGTGTCCCTAACATTATGTCCTTATTTTTCACTTCTTGCAGATCTCATAAATTTTAATCTTTCACAATCTTCAAAGAAAATGTAGTGTTCATTCATTAGTTTTATGGTGACTACTAATCACCCTTGCATGGTTCATTCCAAATTGTATGTAGGCGCGCAACTATATACAATTTCAAGATTAACGATGCAATACTCAGTTCGTCGAAATTTTATCATCATGTTTATAATAAAAACATTTTCATGCTTAATTCTTAAATAAGAATAAAGAATAAATTTACAAAGATTTTCTTTATTATGAAAACAATTAAGTTTTCCAATGTACTTAATAAACAACCTCATTTCGATAACAATCACTTATAAATCTTACTTTGAATAATCCTTATATTGATGAAAATTCACTGTTTTATCTTATAAAAACAATGAGTGGTCTGCAAAGGAGTGATGAAAGCGTGTTCACCAAGAACTAACTACAATATGCTAGGAAATGAGCTTAGCCACTTAATCATGAGGTTCATGACCTTGATGGCACTCAAAAAGAATAATCCACAACGTAACTCAAATCGAGATGAGTACTTGTTCGATGGTTGCATCACTAATGCGAGCATTAGGAAGAGGTAATAAAGATAGATAACATCGATACACGTAGAATTTAGCAATCAAAGGTAGTCTTTTTCATTAATTACAAACAAGTCAAAATTGTACTGTAACACATTATGTGTCACTATGTCATACAATTTTCCAAAACTCATCCTACCAACTGATATCTCAGTTAAGTTAGGGATTTTTTTAAAAGATACCACAATGAATACTAATCTACAAGAGTCATTAGGTGTTCCACATGTCCTAGAAGATCCATCGGTCTCAATTCAGAAGAAGATTTCTTCAATTTATTTCTTGGACACTGGGCATCCTCGTCAATGGACAATGGCCTAGGAACAACCCTTAACACGAATCAACAATCAATTAAAACCTTATAATTCAATCACAGAACTTAACGACTTCCTCTTAACAATTTCATATTCCATACGAATTAAATTTTACTTCATTCAAGTTTCAATCAACTTATACTCAATTCGATATCCTACCTCGTTTCCAAGTACTTCAACTTTATTCTTAGACCTTAATAGGGCAATAAAGGCTCGATATGATCAACACTTAATTCCAATCCTATAGCTCTTACAATAACAATTATCAAATGAGTCATTAGCATGAGATGACTCACACATTCAATTAGACTTCTCGGAAAGGTATTAGTGGCATGAGGCTTTTGGGTAATGGTTCTAATGACAGCCTCAAGTGCAACATTCACCCTTTCGATTTCAATTTAAGAATTGGATGACAACGAATCAGATGACATCTTTCTAGGTGGTAACGTTTTGTCAAACTCCACTCTATAAGGAAAGATCGTCATGACATCGATATCAGATTTAATCTCGCCAATTCTTTTTCAATATCACAATCAACTAATATCTACATTTCTACGAATATCAACTATTTGTTGGGATCATAAATATCCACAACTTGGTTCAGATCTAGGATAGCTAGAATTCCTACGAGAATAGCTTCGATTAATTTACTAGGGGATTTAGGGTTCCTTGTGACAATCTACGTCGTATAAATACCTCGTATAAATATCAAAATAATCATCAAACAATCATGTAATCAAGTTACATCATATATATATATATATATATATATATATATATATATATATATATATATATATATATATATATATATATATATATATATATATATATATATATATATATATATATATATATATATATATATATAATCCAAGTTATATATATTAAAATAACACTTCTCAGTCTGGCCTTGTCGGTAACTCGGGAATTCTTCGGCACCGTTATAGTCAAAAGATTTTTAGACATTTTTAGAAAAATGTTTATAGTTAAAAGATTTTGAAATGTTTTATTCAAAACCTTTGGTTTTAAAAATCTTTCGTTCTCTATAACGAGAGCTCTGGTACCAAACTGTAACACCCCCAAATTTATACAACTCAATACAGCGGAAGACTTGTTGGTGTTACGGGATAGCACATTACTCACATCATAGACAACACATAAAATTTGTGTCGTTTAATAATAAAATCATTTCCATTCATAAATATCAAAGTTACATAGGTACCAAGTCATAATATTTCATACAGGTTTTACAAAGAATTTGAATGGAAATTATTATTTAGGTGCGGGCCATGAATTCTTATTGTCTTCCCGAGAATTACCTTCAAGTACCTGAGATAAAACATGTTAAAAGAAAGGTCAGCGATAACGCCGAGTGAATTCATAGATGTTAGGACCATTGTAATAGTTATATGTAATAGGTAGACTAGGAGGTATGTAGTTCCTCCTGGTCCTAGTAGTAGTAGGAGCAAGTCCTGCTCCTGGTCCTAGTCGAAGTCAAACTTTATTATTTACTTAATATTCTGTTAGGATATGCATGAGATATGTTAGAAAAGGATATGCATATCAGTTTTACACGTTTTCTTTAATGCTGTATTAGGGTTTCCTTGTAGTATAAAAGGAACCTTAGGCAGAAGGGTTATGTACACCTTCACAAAACGTAGTTCTAGTAATTATCAATATTAGAAATCCTTAGAAAGGATCAAGTCTTTATAGTTATTCTGTTCTCTTTGACTATATTTATATTCTACATTCATATTGTGTATAGAGTCTCTTTGTGAGTTGACTTGTGATTACAGAAGTCATTCACCGGTCCTGACAGGCTGCAAGATCTACATCTAGTAGACCCAACAAGTGGTATCAGAGACTGGGAGGGTCTCTATACAAGAAGAATCAAGTTTTCTTTTTCCTGACATCCTTTTATTATGTCTGCCTCAACTTCTATTCAAACAGGAGAAGACAGCACTCCTAAAATTGTGCAACCTCAGCAGATCCTGGCTACGGTCTCTAACACGAATGGTAAATTCCCTCTTCTGAAAAACGGTGAATATGATAACTGGGCAATGAAGATGGAATGGTGGATCACCAACACTAATCAAGATCTTTAGAATATCATTCTGAATGGGAACAGCAGAAAGCTTACTGGACGAGACAAGAATGGTAATATTACCCTTCTTGACCCTAAATCTCATGAGGAAATCATAGCTATTCAGAAGGAGGTAAAAGCAAAAACGATTTTGCTTCAATCTCTTCCTGAAGATCACATGGGTGACTTCTACCATTTGGATGATGATAGAGAGATCTGGAATGGCATAAAAGCAAGGTTCGGTGGGAATGAGGAGTCAAAGAAAATGCGAAGGTCCATGCTGAGAGATGAATTCACAGAATTCAAAATCTCAGAAACTGAAGGTCTAAATCAAGGGTATGATAGGTTCCAGAAGATATTGAGCCAATTGAATCAACTTCGGTCAAAGCCTGATGATGGTGATATTAAAGCAAGGTTTCTTAAAGCCTTACCCTACTCATGGAATCAGGTGGTGATCTCTCTCAAAGCCAAAGGTGGGCTTGACTATCTCAGCTTTGATGATTTGTTTCATAAGCTCAGAACTTTTGAACCTCATGTGAGAGGCTTTTCAAGCGACTCTTTTCCCACTCCTTCTAACTCAGCCTTTGTGAGTTCTATGGCATCCAGTCCCATGTCATATGCAAATAGCCTAAGCAATACTATGTCCTCTCAGCACACTTTCCAGCATACTTCTGCTCCTGATCCTACTGCCAAGTCTGGTAGTATGGTAGAAGCTGTTCTTCATTCTTTTGTTGCTGATGTTAATGCTAAACAACAACTTGCTTTTGATGACTTCAAACAGGTCGATAAACTTGACCTGGATGAGATGGATCTTAAATGGCAGATGGCCATGCTTACTCTTAGGGTTCACAAGTTTGAGAAGAAAGCAGGAAGGAAATTTAAATACAACCCTCGGGAGCCAGCAAGATTCGACAGAAGCAAGGTTCGATGCTATAACTGCCAGCAACAAGGTCACTTTGCAAGGGAGTGCCCTAGCAAGAATGATCAGGAGAAGAGCAGGTACTCAGCCTTCAAGGTTCAGGAGATAAAAGATGACAAGAAGGCATTGGTCTCTGTTCACTCTATGGTCAACTGGAATGATCATCAGGCTTCTACTCTGGAATCAGATGAGTCCTCGACTGACGTGTTTGCAATGATTGTTGGGAATCTCTCTGATGCAGAAGAAGCTGACGAATTTGCTCTAATGGGCATTTCACCTCAGGTACAACATTGTCCTCTTGGTTGTCATGATAAGTACTCAGAATTGTTGTCCCAATTTAATGAAGTAAATGATCAAAATGATAAGTATTTTTTAGAGGTTCAAGCCTATAAGGCTTCATTAAACACATTGGAACAACAAAAGAGGTGGTTACAAGATACACAACGTGCGTATGAGGATAAAATCAGGATACTAAGCATTGATTTAGAAAACACGACAAATATGCTTAAATATACAGAAATGGAAAAAGATGCTAGTATCAAAGAAAAAGAGGAGATGCAAGCTAAATTAGATGCTACAATGCTAATATTTGAAAAATGGCAAAAGGCACCTAAAAATCTTTCAAAATTAATTGATAGTAGCATGTCTGGCAGAACTAAAAGAGGCTTAGAATTTGAAAAATATATTGATTCTGAAGATGTTTTTGATTTATCTTTTTCAAGTGTCTTTGATGTCGACAAAGAGGATGAGGGCAAACCTAGTTACAATAGGTTTAAACCAGCAGCAGAAATGCATGCTGTCCCTCCTCCTCTTACTGGAACTTTTATGCCCACTTCATGGCATAATGACTTGGATGGATCACAGATGCTTGAGTCCCCAACAAGTTCTACTAATACTAATGACTTTGTCTCATGTACTTTCAGTGACAAAGCCAGTGACTCTGCATCTAGTGGTTCAAGTGAAGAGTCAAGACCTACAAGTTCCAAGTTGAATGAACATGCTGCTACTGGTGCTAGGAAGTGTAAAGAAAGAGTTGCTGTTATGTCAAGTGTGTCTGGTCCAAGTTTATTGAGTCCTAGGAAGAATGTTTCTCCTAGAATTGTGTGTAATAAAGTAGGCAGTATGAAACAATCTCATTCTAATAAAAGGTCTTTCAAAACATGTTTTGTTTGTGGCAGTGCCTTTCATTTAATTAAAGATTGTGATTATTATGACACACATGCTTCTGTTAATCATGCTTTTCCTGCTCCTGGTACACCAGGAGCTGCCCCATATGCTTCTAGAAGGCTTAATCCTAGTGCTCAGTCGTTTACTTCTTCTAGAAGGCCCTCTCCTTTAGCTTCTGATCATTGGAGAAATATTGGATTCCAAACCACCAGTAATTGTTTTCAAAATTTTAATCCAATCTATCCACATAATTTGGACCACACGTATTTTGGTTTGGGAAATTTGGGAACTGCTGTTAAGACCTCAGCAAGTTGTTCTTGGTCAAATAATAATACCCAAATGATGCATAGGCAACCAAGGAACAACGGTGGATCTCATCAATCTTCTTGGCACTCTTCTAAAGATCCACAAGGCAGGATCAAACCTGAAAAGGTTTGGGTCCCCTTAAGACACTAACATTTGCATTGTTATTATCTTGTTGTTGTAGGTTACTCCATACCAGGATCCTAGTCTAGGCATTGTTGATAGTGGTTGCTCCAAGAGCATGACTGGCAATAAAAGTCTTCTCTCTAACTTTGTACCATTTCATGGAGGCAAGGTCTATTTTGGTGGGGGTGAAGGCAGAATCACTTGCAAAGGAACGATAAAGACCCCTAATCTTAATTTTGAGCAGGTCTACTATGTGGAAGCACTTTAACACTTCAACTTGATATCGGTCTCTCAAATTTGTGACAAGAAGCAGTTTGTACTCTTCACCGATACTGATGCACTTGTGCTTTCCAAAGACTTTCAGCTTCCGGATGACTCACAAGTTCTACTCAGAATCCCTAGAAGACACAATCTCTATAGTATCAAGTTGAATGAAGTCAACCCTACTGGTCAACTAGCATGTCTAGTTGCTAAAGCCTCAGAAGATGAAGCCACCAAATGGCACCGAAGGATGGGGCATGTGAACTTCAAGACCATTCACAAACTTGCAAATCAGAATCTGGTCTCTGGTTTACCTCCCAAGACGTTTAGAAATGATATAAATTGTATTGCCTGCAGCAAAGGCAAACAACACAAAGCATCCTTCAAGGCCATTACTGCTCTTAGTCTTATTACTGAACCATTGCAGCTACTACACATGGACTTATTTGGTCCTACTTCCATTAGAAGCATTGACCACAAGCAATTCTGTCTGGTGGTAACTGATGGATATAGCAGGTTTGCGTGGGTGTTCTTCATGGCTGCCAAGAGTGAGACCTACTCAATTCTTAGAGATCTTCTTACCCTGATAGAGAACTAGTTGTCTAAGAAAGTTAAAGGTATTCGTTGCGACAATGGAACCGAGTTTAAAAATAAAGACCTCATCGCACTTTGCAATGCTAAGGGCATCAAAAGAGATTATAGTGCTGCAAGGACTCCTCAACAGAATGGTGTGGCAGAAAGAAAGAACAGGACACTAATAGAAGCAACAAGAACTATGCTTGCCGATTCCAAGCTTCCAACCATGTTCTGGACAGAAGCTATTAATACTGCAAGTTATGTTTTGAATCGGGTTTCTATTACCAATCCTCACAAGAAGACTCCTTATGAGCTGCTCACGGGCAAAGTTCCAAATATTGCTCATATGAAGCCTTTTGGGTGTCCAGTCACCATTCTGAATACTAGTAAATATTTCGGGAAGTTTGATGGCAAGGCAGATGAAGGATACATTGTGGGATATTCTGCTCATTCTCGGGCTTATCGTGTCTACAATCTTCAAGCCAAGCGGATTATTGAAACTATTAATCTCAGGTATTTTGAGGAGAAGTCAAACATCCAAGGCACAAGTCCAGAATGGTATTTTGATCTTGATTATCTTAGTGATTCGTTAGGATATTTTCGTTTCGAAACTAACCATGATGCAGGACCACAAGTGTTTGCAACTTCTAGTACTGGTGTTCCTTCTAGTTTTTCTGATTCAGATGATGAGGATGACATTTTTGTGGTTCCATCCTATTCCACCACAGTTTCTCCTACTCCTCCTAGTGATGCAACTCCATTGGATGTACAGGATTCCCAAGCAGCTCTTGACACTCTTCTCAAACAACAACAAGAAGCTACTAAAGCAGCTGCTCAAGGTAGTTTTGAGTTTCCCTTGGTTGAGCCCTCTGACAAAGTTGCTCCTGGTACTCCAGCTTCTGCTCCTAGTGCTAGCTTATCACCTACTGGTACTCCGGCTAGTGAGTCTGCTTCTAATACTCGTTTCTCCAGTCCTTCTGATTTGGGGAACCATCAAAATAAGTCTTCTACCAAGCTGGATGATATTCATAAACAACCAGTAGATGGGATTTTCCAAAATGCTTCATATGATGCTGACTTTGTCGGTGATCTCAATAACTTGGCACCAGAAGTGGAGGTTTCTTCCAATCCAGTCTTGCAATCACATAAAGATCATCCTACCACTCAAATAATAGGAGATCCTGGTTCTACTGTCAAGACACGCAGAATGCAGCAGAAGGCCTCGTCTGATCATCATGCTCTTGTGGGCTATATTGAGGATCAAAAGCGTAATAATCATACGGACTTTCAACACTGTTTGTTTGCTTGTTTTCTTTCACAGGTGGAACCTAGGTCTGTTTCTCATGCACTTGAGGATCAAAGTTAGGTGGAGGCTATGCAGGAGGAAATGCAGCAATTCTTGTTTCAGAATGTTTGGGTTTTGGTTGAATTACCAAATGGAAAGACAACTATCAATACCAATTGGATTCTCAAGAACAAGAAGGATGCACGGGGAATTGTCGTAAGGAATAAAGCTAGGGTTGTCGCACAAGGACACACTCAAATTGAGGGCATTGACTATACTGACGTTTTTGCTCCGATGGCAAGGATAGAAGCTATTCGTCTGTTTTTGTCCTTTGCTTCTTATGTGGGTTTTACGGTGTTTCAGATGGATGTCAAGAGTGCATTTCTCTATGGCAAAATTGACGAGGAGGTGTATGTCACTCAACCTAAGGGCTTTGTTGATCCACTTCATCCCAAGAAAGTTTACAAGGTGGTCAAGGCTCTTTATGGGCTACATCAGGCTCCTAGAGCTTGGTATGAGCGACTTTCAACTTTCTTGTTCAAGAATGGCTATCGAAGAGGTACTATTGACAAAACACTATTTCTTCGGAGAAGTACCAAGGATATTATCCTTGTTCAGGTTTATGTGGACGACATTATCTTTGGTTCTACTAGGAAGGAGTGGTGTGATGAGTTTGAACACTTGATGAAAGGCGAATTTTAGATGAGTGCAATGGGAGAACTGTCGTTCTTCCTTGGTCTTCAGGTCAAGCAACAATCGGATGGGATTTTCATCAGTCAAGATAAATATGTCCATGAGATTCTTCAGAAGTTTGACATGGATCCTCTTAGACCAGCAGCAACTCCTTATGAAGTTGCTAAAATCAAACTTAAGAATGAGCCAGACCCCCCGGTAAATGTTCACATGTACAGGTCTATGATTGGCTCCCTCATGTATTTGACTGCATCACGTCCGGACATCATGTTTGCAGTAAGTGCTTGTTCGAGACACCAGGTGGCTCCAACGGTTTCGAACTTAAATGCAGTGAAGAAGATTTTCAAGTATATCAAGGCTCAACCTAAATTGGGTCTCTGGTATCCTAGAGAATCACCTTTTGTTCTAGAAGCCTATAGTGATAGTGACTATGCTGGTGCTAATAATGACAGGAAGTCTACTACTGGTGGTTGTCAGTTTTTGGGTCGTAGACTTATTTCATGGCAATGCAAGAAGCAGACAATAGTAGCTACTTCCTCAACAGAAGCGGAATACGTTGCAACTGCTAGTTGTTGTGGACAAGTTTTGTGGATCCAAACTCAGATGTTGGATTATGGTTTCAATTTTATGAATACCAAAATTTTTATTGACAATCAAAGCACTATTTTCATTGTGAAGAATCCTGTTTTTCATCAGCGGACGAAGCATATTGAAATTCGGCATCATTTTATACGCGATGCCAATGAGAAGAAGCTGATACAGGTTCTTAAAATTCATACGGATGACAATGTTGCTGATTTGCTGACTAAAGCTTTTGATGGTCCTCGGTTTAACCACTTGGTGGTTCATATTGGGATGGTCAATCCTTGTGGTCTAGGATTGAGGAGAGGCAAAGCCTAAGGGGAGGCTTTGTGTACATATTAGGACAGATTAACGTATTGATAGATTTTAACAACATATTTTATTGGTTCTGATGGTGTGTGGTGCTTCTGATGGAGGATTTTGCTCTCTTCTGGTGGATATGGCCTTACATGACTGGCTTCTAGTCCTCCTTGGTCAGCTTCTAGTTATACTTGGTTGGCTTCTGGTGGTTTAAAATCCTTCCATGTCAAGTGGTGTTTGGCTACTGGTACTGGTCTGGCATTCTGTTCATTCCTATTGTCCTTTGTTACACACATTTTGCTCCTGGTCTGACCATTGTGTGCTTTGACTTTTGGTCAACGATTCCACTCCTGGTATTTATATTTTTATTTAAGCATGGTAAATTGGGAGTTGGTAATTATGTTAAAAAGGGCAAGTGGTTACTATGCAATTATGGTTTAATTTGAAAGGGCAACCCCCCATTAATAGGGGTCAATGAACAGTTACCACTTTCTCTATTTATGGTCAACATACACCCTTGACTCACTCATTACAATAAACACACACACACAAAACCGCTCCTACTATCTCCACCTTCTTCACAATCCTTCTTTCATCAATTCATCAAGATCCATGGCTGCTCTTGCTTACCAACCTGCTCACAACCGAGTTGCTTATCTGGGTGATGGTCCACATCGTGAACATTTTGCTGACATCCTGGATTACATTGAAGCATCCAATCTAAGGTTTGCATTTACTGTATGTCCCACCATATATGATAGTGTTATTAGACAGTTTTGGGCGTCTGCTCGACTTGTGGATGAGGTTGGTCGCCCACGTGCACTCCATGCTTCCATAGATGGACGTGCATATGTGGTCACTGAGGCTTCTATTCGCTCTTCTCTTCATCTTCGGGATGAGGGTGGTGTTGAATCCATCCCCAATTCGGAGGTATTGGAGGGGATGGCTGCTTTAGGATACGAACATGGGGGGAAGTTTAACTTCCAGAAAAATAGGTTTTCCCCACAATGGAAGCTTCTGGTCCACTTTCTAATCCATTGTATGAGTCCCAAGTCTGGGAGTTGGGATGCTTTCCCTACTCCTTTGGCTACTGGTCTTATTTGCTTAGCCCAGGGTAGAGTTTTTAACGTTTCTCATTATCTATTTGAGGGGATGGTTAGTAATTTGTCTAATGCTGGTTCGAGAAAGAAGTTTCTTATGTACCCTAGGTTTCTTCAGCAAATTCTCGTTTGCATTCCTCGTGATAGGACTAAGCATGTGCCGTCTAAGCTTACAGCAAAAGTGTATTACAATATGGCCAATGGGTTTACTGGGGAATGGAGGCCCCTGACTGAGGCCATGTTGGGATTGGCTCAGGGTCCTATGGGTGAGGAGGAGGAGGCTCCTGAGTTTGTTGTGATTGATGATGACCCCATGGAGGAGGAGGCTCCTACTACTAGTGCCACTCCTGTGGTTGAGGAGGAGCTCGTTGAGGAGATGGTGGTTGAAAAATCATCTCCTACCAAGACTGGTCCTTCTTCAGTCCCACAAAGGTCCCCCTTTGTGGAGACTCCACCTCCTAGTCCTGCCCCACACTCGACTGATAGACCATTTGGTGCTACTACTCCACAGTTTGACCCATATGCTGCTTCGGGCTCCAATGACGCTTTCCCTGATCCAGGTTCTCTTGGTGGGCAGGCGGAGGAGCCCACTACACTTATATCTTTGCTTGATCTTATGCGCAGGTACCATGAGCGGATGATTTCTTTGGAAGCTGATTTGAACCAACATCGGAAACTTACTAGGGAGTTTGTTCTTCCTTTGGCTGATCGCATCAAAGCGTTGGAAACTCAGCAACGGCGTCGCAAGAAGCATGTGATCCATTCAGATTCTGACGAGGAGGGCACGGAGAATGTTGAGGATGGTTTGACGTTATTGGCAAAGGCTGCCTTTGCTGATAAAGTTTATGATGATTTGCCGGTTCCTCCGACATCCTCCAGTGTTCCTTCTCCTGGTGCTATTCCCACTCCTATGGGTGGTGATTCTGATCCTGCTGCTGGTTCTCATGCTGGTCCCTCTCATGATTCGAAGGGCAAGGCCCCAATGACTGACGCTCCATCCCCATCTCGCAAGCGTACCCGTCGCCAGCTTGAAGAGGAAAGGCTAGGTGAGGAGGCTGCTCGTCGGGTTCAAGCCGAGATTGATGAAGCTGATAGGGCTGCTGAAGAAGAGCTTCGACAGCGGAGGCGTGAACAGATTCAGCATGATGCCATGCATTGGAGTGATAGTGAATGAATGCAAGTTTTGACTGTTCTCACCCGGGATTATGCTCAGTTTACAGATCTGTTGGGTGACGATGTTGATGAGCACAATTGTATTCTGAGGGCTATGGTATTGATGCGTAAACACCAGTTGGCCCTTGCTGCACAACTTAAGGAACAGAGAAAGAACAGACCATTATCTAGGACTGAGGAACGCAAGCAAATGCAACGTTATGTGAAATATCAGTCTGCTGCTCATTTTAATGCTCCTTGGAAGTGGGACCGGGTGCGGGCTTTGACTTTTGATGAGATCAAGGAACTTTATGAAAAGATGGTTAAGCGTCAGAGTCAACCAATTCCGGAAAGATTTATTTACCATCCTCGTGGTATGACTTCTTCTACGCCTGTTGTTTCTACTGGTCTTTCATCTGCACCCACTCCTGGTTCTGCTGCTAGTCCATCTGGTTTTGTTGCTACTTCCGTTGGTACTTCTACTTCTCCTTTGGTTGCTCCTTTGGGTTCTACTGCTGGTCCTGCTACCACCACCTTTGATGCTACCACCACCACTCATGCTTCTACCACCACACCTGTTACGACCACCACCACCCATGTTCCAACAACCACCTTTGCTACCACCACCACAACTGCTGCTACTACACCTGATTTGCCATCTCCATCACCACCAGTTCCTGGTACTCAACCAAATCCTACTTCTGATGCAGCTCCTATTGGTCCATTGGGTGGGCACATTCATGAGTCTACTTATACTGCTCCCCCTGCTGCTGCTGAGGTTAGGGTAAAGGTTGAATTCACCCCTAGTGATCCCACACCTAGACGTTCCCTTCGCCAGAAACAAGCTCGTCGTGTTCGCCGTGGTAACACAGTCCCTTATGAGAAGCGTGATCCTGAGAATTTGATTGATGCAGCTTCTGATAGCGATTCTGACTTACCTTTGGGCAATGGGAACATTACTGGTTATACGGTTGAGCATTCTACAACACTTCCTGGTGGTGTCTCCCATCGGATTACTTTGAGTGATGGATCTGTGCGTTTGGCAACGGGTTTGCAAGGTTTGTTGTCTTGGGCTGACCGTATGGATCTTATGGCGTTGTATGGACTTGTTGATTCTAGTATGCCTTTTGACCCAATGGCTGTGTCTTCATGGCCTGGTCTGCGTATCTGGGCAGATCTTAAGATGATGTTGGATGCTCCTCCTAATGCTCCTGTTTCGGGCATATGGAAGGATCAAATGCAATGGGTGATTCAGCGCTGGAAGCTCTATGCTGGCTGTGGTGTTCATATGTTGGAATTAGAATCTGGTCATATGGTTTTTATGTTGACGGATGTGGAGTATCCTTTGACAATTTCTTCGATGGAGGCGATGTTGGCAAGTCACTTGCATATTTCTACTGCTCCATCTGGAAATGAGTCCTCTATGGCCACGGCATTGGTGGAAGGTATTCAGGCGCGGTTGTTAGCAGATAAGAAGGCTGCTTCTGGTATGTGATGTGATTGGGTTGTACGTGTTTCTGTTTTGTAGTTTTGTTCATTTGTTCATATTCTCATTCTTTTCACCAATGTGTAAAGTGATTGGTGACCTTCATTCTTTATAGTTAAAAAAAAACAATAATAAAAAAAAACATACTTTTTATATAATATCTGCTTATACTTTTAACACATTTTGGTTGTAAATAATATCTCTTGGCTGCTTCACAATTGTGGGTTCTGGTGACTGATTTGTGCTTAAACTGGTATTTGGCTTCACTTGGTGTTGGACGTAGTCCACACAACAAATGGTTCTCAACTTACCATGTCTAATCGACAAGAAAAAGTTGATTCACCTTGAGGGTACGGCTCCTGGTGCGATTCTCAAATCCGTTGATGGTTGCCAGGTTACCCAAAACTGGATGGTATTCACTTGCCATAGTCTTGGACTGAAAAGTGGCTAATCCAAAGGGGTACGGCTCTTGGTAAAGATCTTATCAAATCCGTTGATAGCTGTAATAGCTTGTTTCAAGCTATAGGGTGTTCAACTCACCGATGCTTCATTGCTAAGAGTTGGCGAGTCTAGAGGGGTACGACTTCTTGTAAAGACGCATCAAATCCGTTGACGGCTGTGATGGTTTGCCTAAAATCATCAGGGTCCTCCCACTCACCATGGATTCACGTTCTAAGAGTTGGGCTGGGTTCTAGTCTCCCAGTGTGATGCTTATTCCACCAGAATGACTAGCTAGCCCAAGAGCGAGCAGCTACTTGGTAAAGGCTCATCAAATCTGCTCATGTTGCTGCAAAGATTCAACACGATGCTGATTTGTTACAAGCTTTGGAGAAGCTTCTAGTGTTTCATGTTGCGGCGGTTACTCTGATTCTTATCTTGTTGATGCTGCTATTTGTTTTGCTGATACAATCCTCGAGCTTTCTTTGCACGTTTTCCAGGAAACTTGAACTCAACAGGTCAAATTCAAGTTTAGGGGAGGATTGTTAGGACCATTGTAATAGTTATATGTAATAGGTAGACTAGGAGGTATGTAGTTCCTCCTGGTCCTAGTAGTAGTAGGAGCAAGTCCTGCTCCTGGTCCTAGTCGAAGTCAAACTTTATTATTTACTTAATATTCTGTTAGGATATGCATGAGATATGTTAGGAAAGGATATGCATATCAGTTTTACACATTTTCTTTAATGATGTATTAGGGTTTCCTTGTAGTATAAAAGGAACCTTAGGCAGAAGGGTTATGTACACCTTCACAAAACGTAGTTCTAGTAATTATCAATATTAGAAATCCTTAGAAAGGATCAAGTCTTTATAGTTATTCTGTTCTCTTTGATTATATTTATATTCTACAGGATCAAGTCTTTATAGTTATTCTGTTCTCTTTGATTATATTTATATTCTACATTCATATTGTGTATAGAGTCTCTTTGTGAGTTGACTTGTGATTACAGAAGTCATTCACCGGTCCTGACAGGCTGCAAGATCTACATCTAGTAGACCCAACAATAGAGTTTAATAAAATCCATCAATATAATATCAGTATAAAAATATTACTGAAAATCATTTTGTACAAATCATTTTAATAGGCCATAAAATAGCCAAAGTCATTTTATACAAATCTTCATCAAAATCATAATATAGGCGTTTGCCCTAAAAAAATATCATTATACGAATCATTGTCGTTAAAAACACCATACAATACGTCTTATGACGTTGTATGAAAATAAAAACCGTTATATGAATATGGTTATGAAAACCAAAACACGAACATAATATCAATGGTATGACCCTGTATTGCTAGTCAGGCAATACATCGTAATTCGGTGCGTCTAGTAGTATTTCGTTAGTTAGATTATTATAAGCCGCATGACATTGTTACCTTACTAAAACAAACAACGGGTAGCTAACCCGATACTCAATTTGCCCATCTAAATTAGCGTGTCATCACAAAGGTCACGCTATGGAAATCTTCTCATACATAAATTTGCTTACCAATCAATGTGGCACGACGGGGATCAACCGTCAAGGCGCGAACTGGGGTGATCGTCCCCAAATAGTACTATTAAATGCATAAGCGTCTACCAAATCCCGGTAGTTCACAATTCATGCTAATGGGACTTTTAGTGACATAACCTAACTTTAATAATCCATTTAATTTCATCTATCGGGTCCTTTAATCATTTATCAGGTCATACAATCGGGTCATACAATCATTCGGGTCCAAATCAATAAACAAACAATCGGGACAAATGGTGTCCTAGTTTTATAAAAACTAACATGTTATCTCCCTCGCGGGTTTATAAAACATTTAAAAGAGTGCGAGGCTATGAACTCACGTTGATGTGGGAAGGCGGTTATCGGCGATTCGGATGTACGGTACATGCTTCAATCACGGAAACCTATATAAATAATAATCGGTCTTAGACGTTTGTCCAATGACTTTATAAAAATAACAATTATGTATACATATGATGACTATATATATATGATGATCAAGTGGGTTTACATATTCTTATTTACTTATTTTAGTATTATGTGTTGGGAATTTTTCAAGACTAGTTATACTAGTTCAATCTTGTTTATATTTTGAAGCCCAATGGGCCTATTACAAGTCCAATATTATTCATTAGTCCAATTATACTTTTATTATCAGTATTTATACTTTATATGTTGGGCCTAAATGGGTTAAGCCCAATAAATAAGTTTATAAGTGTTTTAGTCCATTTTGTTGTTTTATTAGTCCAATAACGTTAATTTAGCCCGTTAATGTCCGTATGTTATATAGTTCGGGTTTTATCGGATTTTACTTGTTCTATATGTTAATATATCAGTATATGAGTTTTATAAAGTTTACATTAGACGGGTCCAACCGTCTAAGTTTTATTTAACAAAAACGTTAATTTTACGGTAATAGCAGAAAAAGTCGTAAAAATCATGTTTATAGTTTTATAACTTATAAAACTTAACAAGTTACCATTTTTATAAAATGTCCACTTATTTACTATTGTACATATTTATATAAATGAAATATATAAGTTAGTGGGTTTTAATTCTCTATTTATACTATTTTTATTTGAGTGCTTATATAATATTATTATACTTTAATTTCCAAAATCTGATTTTAATTTTCATGTTCACCAAAACTGCCATATCTAGAGTTCTATATGGAGATAGAAGCTCAAATTTTTATCACATAAACTACATGATATGTGATCCATTTAACTCTACTATAGCTACTGTTGAATCAGCCTCTAAGTATTTTCTAAAAATCGACCAAAACAGTGAACTCAGATTTGTACTTTAAACTTGTTTTGATCATATCTCACTCATTACAATGATTCCATTGCATGGCCAACTCTCACATGTGTACAAGACCCATAGCTTACTGTATATCAATTTATTCAAGTCATTTTATCAGTTTACCATCTGAATCTTTACTGTTTTATACAGACATCTAAATTAAGCAAGATTTTAACCTTGTTTCTTATAGTTTTTCATCTTTTTAAGCATGTTTATCAACACCAAATCCCCACACAATATTTTTAATCATCATTCATCATCATATACATATACATAAGTAAAAGAAATACAAGATTACATAATCAAAAATAACAAGAGGATGAGGAGGACAATCTTTATACCACCAAGTTGATGTAGGTTATGATTTGGATATGGATTTTGATGGAGAAACTTGTGGATAACCAAGACCATCTTCAAGACCACCATTCTTTATGAACACCTTGTGGAAAATCAGCCACAAGACTTCATGGAAACTCCTCCTTGGATGTTATAATCACCACCAATCAATAGGGTTTCAAAAGGGCTTCATCTTATGCAAGAATAGCATAAGATTTGTGGTTAAATTTAGATCAAATGGGTGTTTCTTCTGGATTTTGGGACGGCAAGGAAGAGGGAGTAGAGAGAAAATGGAGTTGTTTGCATGGTGAATAATGAGGAAATGGTTTGAGTTAGATGGTTTTGTCAAGTTAGTGGGAAGTGTAGCTTAACATTGAAGCTTGTATGACATGTGTAAGCAACTTAGCTTACACTTGACACCAAATATGGTGTGGTAGCTAAGTTACGCCGGTTTGAGTGGGGGTGGGACAAGTGTCCCACTTGTCTCATCCCCATTTATTTACGGGTACTCCTCGATTCTAGTTTCCTCGATTTGCGTGCCCTCGGATCGTTTTACGAAAAATGTTTTTATAAATTATGAATCAACGACACAAAACGAATCTAATAAAAATTGTTTCATCAAAAACGGAGTTCGAAAACGTAAATACGTAATCCTAGGGTTTCCGGTTTAGTCGTAAAGGACGTTAAAATAAAATCGTAAGTCCTAATCTCTTCTCGTAAATTTGTGAGTTTATGAACTAACACAAATTTAAAACTCCAAAATAATATTCACGGATAAATTTATTTTCTGAAATGTCGGACTGTCACCAAAGACGGTGTATGTAAACGTGAGCACGTAACGTAGAATCCTCCGGTTTAAACGTAGTCGATGCTACTTCAAGACGTAAATCCAAATTTCTTCCCAAAAATAAGTGAGTTCATAATATAACATTTAAAATAATATTTTCAATTAAATATTGAGAATAAAATATCAACCATAAATTGACGGATTGTCACAAAAGGGGCACCATAGACCAGACCTTGTTTACAAAGAAGACTGGTAAGGATTTCTTACTTGTATAGGTCTATGTGGATGATATCATCTTTGGCTCTTCTAGTCCAAAGATGAGTGAAGATTTTTCCAAACTCATGACAGACAAGTTCAAGATGAGTGCAATGGGGGAGATGAACTTCTTTCTAGGGTTACAAGTACAGCAGAAAGAAGATGGTATCTTCATCTCTCAAGATAAATATGTAGCGAAAATCTTGAAGAAGTTTGGCTTTTCTCCACATGAGAAACGGGCTAGCACACCTATGGATAGGGAACAACCTTGGGGAAAAGTTGGAGATGGAAAAGAGGTGGATGTCAGACATTATAGGTCAATGATTGGTTCATTGATGTATCTCATAGCTTCAAGACCTGACATTATGTTTGCTGTGTGTGTATGTACACGCCATCAAGTGACTCCTAAAGAGTGTCATCTTAATGATGTCAAGAGGATCTTTAGATACCTTAGGTGTTATCCAGACCTGGGATTATGGTATCCAAAAGATTCCCCATTGGAGCTTATTGCATATTCAGACAGTGATTATGGTGGTGACAAATTTGATAGAAAATCCACAACTGGTGGATGCCAGTTTCTTGGGAGTAGATTGATATCTTGGCAATGCAAGAAACAAACAGTGGTGGACAATTCTACAATTGAAGCACAGTATGTTGCTGCAGCTGCTTGTTGTGGACAAGTCTTATGGATTCAAAACTAGCTGTTGGATTATAGGTACAATTTCATGTATACCAAGATTTTTGTAGACAATAACAGTACTTTATGCATTATTAAAAATCCTGTCCATCACTCTAAAACAAAACACATAAAAATTAGACATCATTTTATAAGAGATTGTTTTGAAAAAGGTTTAATACAACCAGATAGGGTTGACACAGAAGAAAATGTGTCTCATTTATTAACTAAACCTTTTGATACTAGAAGATTTCAATACTTGGTAACAAGTATTGGAATGATCAGTCTCACTTAATATGTGTTTTGGGATCTTCTTGTAAAAGTATGTATGCATTTGTTATTAGTCTTTATACAAAATTAGATTTTCCACTTTATTTGTCTAACGCTGACAAAGGTTATTTTAACGCTGATAAGTGTTAACGTGACGTTGTCAGCAACATGTTAGTTTTGTGGGTTTTGATCTAGTTATGCAGGCGTTGTTAGCATTGTACCATTGGATACAGAGTTTCTTATGTATTCTTAGAACATTATTGGAGCATGTTTCAATTTATGGATGATGGTTGGAATATTTATATTCCTATCTTGACATAAATTTTTATTACATGCATATTATTTGGCAACTTATGTATCATAGTTTAAGGGGAGGTTTAGGAACCTTTTAGGACTTTTTGGGTATTCATATAATACTCTTATCACAATTCTAGATTGTGTCCACTGGTGAGTATGAATTAGTTTACTAACTCATGAGGCACTGTAGCATGCAAAGTTGATATACTATGCACGCTGCCAAGACTTTTTGGCCTAGAATTGGGAGTGGTCTGTTGGGAGACTTGGGTATGATATATATTGGGCTTACCTAGGAAGTTACAAAGAATTTTATGAGATAACTTCACTGTTAAGAACTTTGGTTAGCAAGGGACACTAGAGGACTGTTATGTCTATCTTGCATAAGCAAGTGTGCATGATTGGACAGTTCTTGCCACCCTATAGTAATTTTCAGTTTATAGGTTATCTTCACTAGGATAAATCACTTTGTTAAGGTCTTTTTTCATTTTTATAATTTTTATTTTTGGACGTTGACAGATTTATTTCCAAACGTTGTTATGACCAATTTAGACGTTGACATGGCTTTTTCCAACGTTGACAAGAATATAGCAGTTGGGCGTTGATGGGCTATTTTTGACCGTTGACACTCATTGGGTCCTACCCAGTTGTTATTTTTGACGAAAATTGGGGCCGTAATTTTAGGAGTTGGTAACTTTTAATTAATGAACAAGATAAGTTATTTTCTTTTCAATATTTTCATCATTATATTTTGAAAATAACTGCCTCATTTTTGACCAATCACATGTGCCTACCTCTCCTATAAATTTGGCTCCTTATTTTGTAATTGGGTACTTGCTTATTCTTGTCTAACAACTTTTTCTCTCAATATTCATCTTTCATAAACCTTCTACACAGCTTTCTACATCAATGGCGTCTAAGTTTAAACCGAGTGACTTGGTATTGGGATTCAAAAGTCAGCATAACATGGTTGCATATTTGGAGGTTGATGATGCTCTGTTTCCTCAATATACTCAGATGGTGGCGTATTTGAATGCATCCCTTTACGGTATGCACTTTCTCATGCTCCTCTTATCCATGTCACTCATATTAAACAGTTTTGGAACACTGTTAGTTCCTCAACGCTTAATAATGTGACTACATTAACTGCTATTATCCATGGGCGTCCATGGGTGGTTACTGAAGCCTTGGTTCGCCAGGCTATGCATCTTAATGATGCAGATGGTATAACCACTTTAACCATTGGTGAGATAGAATAGGGACTTCAAGCTTTGGGGTATCCTTTCCCTGAAGAGGATACTTTAAATAAATATAATAAACAGGAATTTCCCCCAGCTTAGAAGTACTTAATACATGTCATCCTTCAATGTTTAAGTCCCAAATGTACTGCACATAATGAAATTAACAGATCTATTGCTAGTGCAATTGTGTGTATTACTAATGGGCAAAAGTATAATTTTTCTAAACTGATTTTTGATGGCATGTGTAAAAACAAGGGTAACAAGATGACTCTGGCTTACCCAAGATTTTTACAAATGATTTTTGATGAACAAAGGTATTGCACCAGGGATCATGATGACTTTTATGTGATCCCTGTGCAAAAGAAAACTATTTTTAGTAAGATGAATTCACCCCCTCACAGAGACTTACCCCTTACCCAAGCCATGCTTGCTGTTATTACAGCATCACAACCTCAACCAGACCCACAACCACAACTTGACCCATTACTAGAATCATTACCTTCACCTCAACATATGAACTTGACCAAGATCCCTTCAACGCTGACACGTTAAATGTTAGCGTTGATACTTCAAATCCAAACGTTGACACCTTTCTATAACAGACCCAAACACCCCTTAACCTTCAAACTGCTACCCAATCCACATCATCTTCTTCACCCCCAGACTACAGGATGGAAAAACGCCAAAGGACCATTGGAGTGTTCTCCTCTGGTGGTCCTAGCCATGTTGTAGAGAGAACCACCACCACAAGTGTGGTTGGTGATATGGATGAGGATAGGACTGTTGGTACTCGCTTAGATGCAGGCCAAGCCAGTCCTAACATCATTAAGACCTCATCCATGCCCCACGACTCTATTTTGGGAGGTCAAATCCCTATTCTAGAGGAGGGCATATTGGAACCATATACAATGTTGGAATTGACGGCTGTCTGCATTAGCTTGCAAAAGCAAAATCCAGACCTGGTACATACTGTCACTACACAAGGCCTTGAACTCAAGCAATTGAGGGAGAGGATTGTTCTTTTAGAAGGTGCTAACAATAGGCGTGGTATGGAGGATTCTTCCAAAGGGGAGGATGAGCAGATACATGTGAGTGACAAAGGCTCATGTGATGGAGAATCTTTGGGTGTGACTGAAGCTCTTACAGATTTGAAGAAGCAACCAGGTTTTGATGTCTCTTTGGTTACTCCTACAAATTTGAATTTATCCTTTACAACAATGATGGAGCAGTTCACAAGAAGCGCTAACAAGAGTAAGATGAGCGTTGATAAGCAGATTTTGGACGCTGACAAGTCATGTCCTGACAAGAGTAAGTTGGGCGTTGATACACAGGTTTTGGACGTTGATAAACCTGAAGATATGGTTGATGTATTCCAGTCATCAGCTATCATCAATGAAGTGTCTTCACAGGTACCATCATCATCTTTACCCATCATTGATGCATTAGATAAAGGGTAAAGGAATTATTGTAGAAACAGAGGTTCCCAATGATGCAGCACAAGTAAAATTTAATTCAATGTTGGCTGCACAAATTATGGAACAAGAAAAGAAGAAGGTTGTTGAGTCACCATTTGTGGTTACTTCTGAGGAGCAAGAAGGAAGTAATGATGAAAGCACAGATTCAAGTGTTATGATAATTGAAGAACCAGAAAGACTTGAATATGGTGATGTGTTGGCAAGGGAGAAACTTGCAGAATTAAAAATGAAGGTGGATTATGATATGCCAGAAGTTGCCTAGATGTACTTTTCTTGGGAGAATAAGATCATGGAGAATCCATATATGTCTTTATCAGATCAGATTTAGGGATTGGAGATTCTTCTCAGTATTCAAAAGGATTTCCAGGTAATCCTAAAGTATAAGGCCATCAAAGTTTTCTCACAGTCCAAGAGAGAAAGAAGGGAGCTTTGTTATATGTTACTTAGATGTCATCAAGGAGGTTGGACTTTTCAGAAGTTGCAGGAACTATCCTTTGAAGAAATGGAGTATAAGGCTTATCCTATTTGGGCAAGAGTGCAAGAGATGAACACTATCAGACTTCTTTCAGATGAAAGGAAAGAAGAACTTGCAGAGGAGATGGAGATTCAAAAGGCTATGATTGTACCAAGACCATTAAAGAAGGGAGTTCCACTTGAGTTTCCTTCAAATTTGAATAATGTGAATCCCAGTGAAGCTGTTATTAGAAAGAGTATTAAGCTCTCACTAGTGGAAGCTTCAGATATGGTGAAAGTATTACCTCATGATTCCAGAAACCCTATCATTAGTTATGAAGAAGATGCAAGTGGGTTTTGGATGATTGGCAGATATGGGAAAGAGGTACATACTTTTACTACTCTTATGTCTTTGTTTGCAAGTATGGATAGGGAAGACTTGACAGACCTTTGGAGGTTACTGTTGGCCAAGTATTAGATTGAAGCACCTACTTCAGTCAATGGAATAAAGATTTGGTCAACATTCAAGAGAATGTGTGCACCAGAAGAAGAAGATCCAGTTTGGAAGGATCTTGAGGATGATATCAGTGGACTTCAATGGCGTCTATATTCAGCAGCTGGTGTGTATCATTTGAGTTCTACAAAGTTTTCTGAGTATGTTCTTGTGGATGCTTAGTATCCTATGTCCAAAGAAGTTTTGGAGAAAATGATGACAACACAGCTGGAAATTGACTACTCAAGTGACGTGGCCAAAGATTTAATTAGATATATTTATTTCCAATATAATGCAATTTGTAAGAATCCTCCTAGTTCTTATTTTTTGTTTAGAAACTTGATTACTAGAGTAGATATCAAGTTTAGGAGAGGATTGTTGAGAATAAAATGTAGCCAATGCACTTGGAAGCTGACAAGAGCAATCTGGACGTTGTTAAGAAGAAATCAAGCGTTGATAGGACAAGCGTTGACAGGAAGAAGTCAAGCGTTGATAAGAAGAAGTCAAGCACTGATAGAAGACTTAGTCTACACGTATTATGTTTCTAGTATGTTTCTAGTAAAGATATGATCGACAATGTATTTCTTATGTTTATCTTTACCTAAAATAGCTGATACGTAGACTCTTGTACAAGGCTCCTTAATCTATAAAAGGAGACCTTTAGGTTTTAGTTTAATATACGTTTTCACACTTTCATTGTACGCAAGTTTGTTTTATCAGTCAAAGTGAATGTTTGGTTTACATTGTTTGTGTGTTCTTGTTTAAGTATTAATTCCGCATAATACTTGAATTGTTACATATACAACAAAGTTTCTCTACGTGTTAAACTTGATTTAATCTCATTTACACAAGCTAAATCGATCTAAGTTTGGGATCAACACTTTTGGCATCCTTTCCTTGACATTTATTTGTGGTTTGTGATTCTTTCTTTTCCCTCTCAAACCTTCATTGCCTGGATACTTGACTCACTATGGAGATGTAGGGTGAGTTAGTAGAAGCTTAAAGTATCAAGCATGATTTCCATGGTTAACTTGTGGAATTAAGCTTATTTCTAGGATGATTAGTGAATCCCTTGAGATACCATAATACTTCATTAAGTTGTAGGTGGATTTTACACATTTGGAATTGAAATATTCCAAGGATATTGTTATTGTTAATTCTAGCAATAATTATCCGATCATGTGGGAGAGAAAGTGAATCTATACTTTTCACATGTTTTGAAACAAAATAAGACTACTCTTAAAAATGATCTTATTCTATGCATTATAAAATTTCTTGGTTTAATTCATTACCAAAGCCGTTTAGACTTTCGCCGGAAAGGCACGTCTTAAACCACTATATATGACACAATCTCTTCACCTCCTCAATTTGAAGAATGTCATTTGTCTCTTGAGCAATGTTCTCGGTCTTGATTCACATCTCTTGACTCCTCTCTCTTTGCCTTTTTGCTACGAGTAGTCGTTTGTTCGTTTCGGTCGTTTCCTATCTCGATTCAACTCGTAATCCTTCAACAAGGCATTATTACCTAGTGTTGTGGTGGTCCAATGATATCCTAAAAGGTTTAAGATATATTTTTAAGTATTTTAAAAACTTTGGTTTTCAAAAATTCATTGTCTTTCTTTGATAAAAACCTGCCTCTGTAGGCGGTTCTTTATCTCTGGCGGCTCAGAGGCGCGGTTCCTTATCGATAAGAAACCGCGGGCAGTAGCTTTTGTCAGAGCGCCAGTTTTATTAAAATATCTTTTTCAAACAAGTCCTTCTCTCTCCTTCACACACAGCTGACGGTTTTCTTTGTTTTTCCACCATGGTTGAAGCTTCAAAAACCTTCAATCACTCAAACTAATTGATTCAAGTTCGTGGGTTTCACTCATCCTTAATCCAAGATCAATTAATTGTAAGTTATTTCTTTCAATTTCATCTAATTTGTTCTAGGCTTCATACATTCATAATTGGGGCTTTTTAAAATTGACATTGAATTAGAACCTTATTAGGAATAAAAGTCGACATAGTATTGTTACTATGATTCTTTAGGTTCATATTCATTGAGATTTCATTAAAACCCATTTGTAGAACAAATCCGAATTTTGACTAAATAGTTTGGTTGATTTATGGAATTGATATGAACCCATGAACAAGTTGGTAATGGCATTGTTAAATACTTACCTAAAAACCTTGTTTTGAAAAACCAATGTTCTAGTTCATTGTTGATCTTACATAGTTCATATGTTTTGATCAATGGTGAAATGGGTACATTGTGAACATAAGAATGACAAGTATTAATCCTTTGTTTGTCAAGCTATTGATGAAACACATTCTCATCTTTTGAAATTTTGATTTTTATTTTTCATATGAGTGATTGGAGAAATATTTTTGTTGTATTTAGGTACTAATCATGCCTTCAAGATATCAAAAAGTTCACCGAGACACTAGACAATATATGCCTAACCTTGTCGACTTTTGTCACTCACCTCAACTTGCCAACACATATCGTTCCGTTCAAACCCGTTGTTTCCACGAGGGTAGAGTTGTCCAACAAGACATTAGGAATTATGCTTACATAAAATCTATGTTTGAACAAATTGGTTTCGATTGTTTGTTATACATAGAAGAAGACATTTACCCACAATTCCTCTTGGAGTTCTTTAGCACTTACCATCTCATTATGGAAAATGATACAATATTTGTTAGGTTCATCTTGAATGGTCAACTCATTCAATACACTCTCGAGGCCTTTGGTCAAATTCTTGGTGTGCCATTTGAGGGCACTTGTCGGTTCACGGATAAATGGAATCTTATAGCTCTCCTTGAATCCAACGATTGTCCTCCAAATGACCATTTGGAAGTTGAACTTGACTTCATCCTTGACATCATCTCCAAAGTTCCTAATAGAACCGTTGTAAGAAGCCTTCATTCTAAAAGACGTTCGGTGAAACATCATGAGGTTCTCTTAAGCGACCTTAATGATGATTTGGTCCAATGGGCCAACATTCTTAGGGAAAATGTTTTTTGTCTTGGTGGTAATAGGGATCATGTTACGGCATGCTTGGTGCACGTGATCTTTTGCATCTTTACCGAAACTGAGTACAATTTATCATATTTTATCGCTCGGCGAATCAATTATGCTATATCCAAGCCTAAAACAAACCTCCCTTATGCCATGCTCCTTACTCGCCTCTTAAAAAGGGTTGTTCGTGACTTTCCTAATCTCAATCTTTCTTGCTTTCAACCGGTTCAACGGGTAATGTTGCCTATTCAAGAGGTATATGAAAGAAAGCCTAGAAGAGATAGAGGTTCAAGAAAAGCCGACCAACACGAGTCTGATGATGAGGACACTTTTATGACAACAAGTGATGGTGATGGCATAGGTACAAGTACTCATTTCGACTCTTCAAGTAACTCCCACCCCTCCACTAACTCATTTATGGACGGGTTAGAAGACCTATCTCCTCCTCCTCACCATTCTTCTAGTGAAATTCCGGAGAACCTTAGTCTTGAGGATGTATATCGGTCAAATCTTAAAACCCAAGGTGAGTTACATGATCATCGAGTTGAGTCAAGAGGTGGATTCAAGTACTTGGGAAAATTGATCAAAGGACTTGGTAAAAAAAAGAGATGATGACTTGGATGTGATTCATGATGAACATGTTGTTGGACATTTTTTGTGGTGTTAAACTCTTTTACTTTTTGTGTATTGACTATTACTACTTGTTTGGATTGCTAACTATTTTAATCCTTAATTAACTGTGTAATCTTTCTTTCAGTTTACATAGCTTTGTGCATATTATGTGTTTGTTAGCTTCCTAGGTTTTGACTTATAGTTAACTTTGGCTTGTTATTTACCTGTGTGAAATCTGGGCTAACCAAAGTTTAAAGAAGTGCACTTTTCTGTCACCACTGGTCGCGGTTCCATATCGAACCCGCGGTTCCTTAGCGATAAAGAACCGCGGACCTACGTAAGGAACCGCCTGTTCCTGTTTTGACAGAATCTTTGCTTTACACTGTTTTCCTTAATCTGGGTAAAACTTTGATAAAAATTTTAAAAAACATGCACTTTCCTAAACGAGGGTACCTGATTTCATTATTCACCTAAAATGATTTTAACTCATTATTAGTTTGGATCATTCCCTTCTCTTCTTAAACCCTCTCATGTTTATTGTGTTCTTCATCCCTTCAACTCTCCTCTAAACCTTAACACACAACCATGGTGTCCACTAGAACATCCACTTCTTCCCAAACTTCTTCCTCAAAAAGAAGCCTCAAAATTAAGATCAAGATACCTAACATTGGTTCTTCATATTTTCACACTCCCAAAAATGAGATCTCTCCCATTATCATTTCATCTTCACCTTCACCACCCCTTGCTCCATGCAAGACAAACTAAATCCATGCTACTTGTTAGGACCTCTTTAATAGTCATTTGTAATAGGTATGCTAGGAGGTATGTAGTTCCTCCTGGTCCTAGTAGTAGTAGGAGCAACACGTGCTCCTGGTCTTTAGAAAGTCAAACATTATTATTTTGAGTAGTTTGTTAGGATATTCATGAGATATGTTAGGAAAGGATATGCATATCAGAATTACACATTTTGGTTTAATGTTGTATTAGGGTTTCCTTGTAGTATAAAAGGAACCATTGGCAGAAGGGTTAAACACACCTTCATCAAACATTATTTAGTTCATATTAATATTAGAAATTCTTAATAAGGATCAAGTCATTATACTTATTCTGTTTCTTCTTGTTCATAGTATTTGTATTCCGCACTTATACTGTGTAGGTTGTCTATAGTCTCTCTGTGAATAGACTTGTGATTACAGAAGTCGTTTACCATCCTTAACAGGCTGCAAGATCCATATCTAGTGGACCCTACAAGTGGTATCAGAGCCTGGGAGAGTCTCTGCACAAGAAGAATCAATTTTTCTTTTTACTAACATCTTTGTTTAATCATGTCTGCCTCTAGTTCTACTGAAATAGGAGATGCAAGCACCTCTAAAACGTAGAAACCTCAGCAAATCGTTGCCACTGTTTCCAATACAAATGGAAAATTCCCTCTCTTGAAGAAGGATGAGTATGATAGCTGGGAAATGAAGATGGAATGCACGATCACCAATACTGATCTAGACCTTTGGAAAATTGTTCAGAATGGCAACAGTAAGAAGCTTACTGGAAGAGACAAGAATGGTAATGTCATCCTTCTAGATCCTAAAACTCATGAAGAAATCACAACTATTTAGAAGGAAATCAAAGCAAAAACTATTTTGCTTTAGTCCCTTCCTTATGACCACGTGGGTTATTTTTATCACTTGGATGATGCTAGAGAGATTTGGAATTGAGTAAAGGCAAGGTTTGGAGGGAATGAGGAATCAAAGAAAATGCGTAGATCCATGCTGAGAGATGAATCCACAGATTTCAAGATCTCTGAAACTGAAGGTATTCATCAAGGGTATGATAGGTTCCAAAAGATATGTAGCCAGTTGAATCAACTCAGGTCCAAACCTGATAATGGAGACATTAATGCCAGGTTTCTTAGAGCTCTACCTCACTCATGGAATCAGGTAGTCATCTCTCTCAAAGCAAAAGGTGGCCTCGACTATCCTAATTTTGATGACTTGTTTTATAAACTCAAAACGTTTGAGCCTCATGTGAGAGGATACTCAAGTGATTCCTTTCCTACTCCTACTAACTCTGTTTTTGTGAGTTCCATGGGATCTAGTCCAATGTCTTATGCTAGTAGCCCAAGCTACACCGTGTCTACTCAACATACTTCTACTCCTAAACCAAAAGTCAAGAATGGTAGCATGGTAGAAGTTGTTCTTCACTCTTTTGTTGCTGATGTTGATCCACAACAGCATCTTGCTTTTGATGATTTCAAACAGGTTGATAAACTTGACTTGGATGAAATGGATCTAAAATAGTAGATAACTATGCTCACTCTTCGGGTTCATAAGTTTGAAAATAAAGCCGGTCGAAAATTTAACTACAACCTGAGAGAGCCAGCCAGGTTAGATGCTATAACTGCCAGCAGCAAGGTCATTTTTCTAGGGAATTCCCTAACAAAACTGACCAGGAGAAGAACAGGTATTCAGCCTTCAAGGTTCAAGAGCTCAAGGATGACAAGAAAGCTTTGGTGTCCGTTGACTCTATGGTTAACTGGAATGATAATCAGACTGCTACCTTGGAGTCAATTGAATCTTCTACTAATGTGTTTGTAATGATTGCTAGGAACCTATCTGATGCCGAGGAAGCATAAGAATTTGCTCTTATGGGCATCTCACCTCAAGTACAAACTTTCCTTCTTGGTTGTCACGATAAATATTCAGAATTTTTGACTCAAAACAATGAACTAAATGAACAAAATGACAAATATTTTTTAGATGTTCAAGCATATAAGAGTTCTTTAAAAACATTGGAACAACAAAAGAGGTGGCTTCAAGATACTTAACGTGAATATGAGGATAAAATTAGATTTCTAAACATTGATTTAGAAAACACCACTAACATGCTTAAATATACTGAAAAACTAAACAAGGACAACATTAAAGATAAGCAAGCCATGCAGGAAAAATTGGATACTACACTTTTACGATTTGAAAAATGGCAAAAAGCACCCAAGAATCTTTCAAAGTTAATTGATAGTAGCATGTCTGGTAGAATTAAGAGAGGTTTGGGCTTTGATAAATATATTGATTCAGAAGATGTGTTTGATTTATCTTTTTCAAGTGTCTTTGATCGACAAGGATGAGGAGGAAAAACCTAATTACAATAGGTTTTAACCAGCTGCAGCAATACATGCTGTTCCTCCACCTCTTACAGGAACTTTTATGCCCATATCTAGGCATACTGACTTGGATTAATCACAGATGCATGAGTCTCCAAAAAGCTCTACTAATACTAAGGACTTTGTCTCTTGTACTTTCAGTGACAAGGCCAGTAACTATGCATCCTGTGGTTCAAGTGAAGAGTCAAGACCTACATGCTCCAAGACAAATGACGCTACTGATACTAGTGCTAGGAAGAGTGAAGAGAGATTTGCTTCTACTTCAACTGTGTTAGCTCATACACTTGGTGCCCCAAGCAAGGGGGGGGGGGCAACCACCAGGGGGAGCTACTAGCAAAGTCCGGATATCTTCAAAGACTTGTGCTTACCTTTTTGCTACGACAAAGGGGGAGAAATGATAGTGATAAACTCGTTAATAATTCGATATTTTGTGTTTCTAAGTAAATGAGTTTATTGTTTGTCGTAATCAAAAAAGGGGAGATTGTTAATGCAAGTGATGGCTAAAAACATTATTAGTGTTAACTAATCTTTCTTACTTTTGATCACAACAAACTATACAACACATTTAGTGTAAAACAAAAAACGAATTATTTAACTAACACTATCATCAAGGTAATAATCATATCACTGACCTTTCTTAATCATACTTAGTGATCATCAAAGTGATTATCCTTAAAACTCACTTTTGTTAATATGACAAAATATTTTTTAATAAACTTTCTTTTTAAGAAAATGTTTTATTAAAATGGAAAATGTAAATTTGAAAATGGCATATTCCATATGCCATAAGAATATCCTTTGAAGGTTTAAAAAACCTCAGATATTCCTACCCTACTAAAAGATAAAAAAGGGAGCGGACTCTACTGGGCGGTACCTTAAATAGCTAGGCGGTTCCTTATCGATAAGGTACCGCCGGCTAGATAAGGATCCGCGCCCAGCTAGCCGTTGGACTTTGTCTTCTATAAATAATGGATCAAATCTCATTTTCCAACAAGCCTCTTGGACGTTTTTCTCAGCCCCCTTTCTCTTTTCTATAGCATAATCATTAGTAAATGATCACTTAAAGTGTTAAGGAGGTTTACATATGATTATCCTCTTGATCCCCTCCTTTACCTTGTCCAATGAGAAGATCACTCACTCACTAGTGTTGTGATAAAGATGAATCCATGAATTAGTCATGTTCATCATGTTAGCCTTTTTATTTTTGTTGATCCATTTGTATTAATGAAATACTTGGACTAGTTGTGTTCATCCAAGCTATTTGTAAATACTTGGATTTGTTGTGTACATCCATTGCATATGTGTTTGCTTGGATTTGTGTTGTGTAGATCCAAGCTAAATGTGTGTACTTGGATATGTCTAGTTGAGTTGTAATAGATTTGTGTAGTAGTTCGCACTAAACTATAAAGTGATGTGGTTGTGTCTTGTGAGTTCTCACTAAACTTGAAAGTGATTAGTAGTTGTGTTGTGTGAAGTTCTCACTTAGCTTCAAAGTGAAGAGTCGTGAAGATTGGTTCTAGCTTTTGATTAGAACTCGACATCTAGCCTTGTGTCGTTAAATGGTGAAGTAGGCAACATCGTGAAGATTGGTTCTACCTTGAGATTAGAACTCGACATCTAGCCTTGTGTCGTTAAATTGTGAAGTAGGCAACGTTGTGTAGATTGGTCCTAGCTAATGATTAGGTCTCGACATTTAGCTTAGTGTCGGAAAATAATGTAAGCGACGATGTAAGGCTTTCTCCGCCAAGAAGGGAGCTTGTGGATATAGTGGAAATCTCGAGTAGGTGTACTCGAGGAGTGGAGTAGAAACGAGGATAGCGCCTCCATGTCGAACCACTATAAATCTTGGTGTCTTGTCACTAGGTTGTCTCTTTCCTTGCTCTTTACTTATTTCATTATCATTATACTCACCTATTACCATTGCTAATGCATTTGAATTGAACCTAATCATTATGCAACTTAGCTTTAAGTAAAAGATAGTTTTGATACACACTTAATTCAAAGTAATTTAAATTAGGTTACTAATAGAAGAGAAACTATTCAACCCCCCCCCCCTTCTAGTTTCTACAATTGGTATCAAAGCGATGGTCACTCAAGATCTTTGAAGTATATTGTACTTTAAAACTTGGATCGATCCATTGTCTCCTCAAATTAGAAGGTCAAGTTGTACTAAAGTTTCTCTTTGGTCAAAACTATTTTTTCTTGGAAAATAGGTCTTTTAATTGGTAATATTGCATCCCTCTTAGACTAGTAGTCTTTATGCATTTTAGATCTACTCTTGAAATGTATCTACTAGTTTTCATCTTGCTTTGTGTAGGTACTCATGAAGATCAATCACTTAATTGGTTGTGGATTGAGTTACTTGCACTTGTAGAAGACTCATCTTCATTGATCTTCAACATCCTTGAATGATGATACCAAGATGATTGGGAATGATACTAGTCCTTGAAGACTTAGTAATCATCATAGTCATTGTTGGGCATTGCATTGATTCCTTGATGGATTGCTCTTTGTGGCCAAGGTACGCTTTCGTTCTTCCACACGCCCTTTGATCATTCTTTTGATCATTACTTGACTACGTGCTTGTTCTTGGCATCCTTGCCTTGATATTTGTTTGTGGTTTGTGATTCTTTTCTTTTTTTCCTCTCAAACCTTCATTGCTTGGATACTTGACTCACTATGGTGATGTAGAGTGAGTTAGTAGTAGCTTAAAGTATCAAGCATGATTTCCATGGTTTGCACCCATACGGTTAGTAGGCCCTTTGTGGGAGAGAAAGTGAATTAATACCTTGCTCATATTTTGGTTTAGACTAAGACTATTATTGAAAGTGATCTTAGTCTATACATGAATAATTGTTTTGTGTTTATTCATTACCAAACCCGTTTAACGTTTCGCCGGAAAGTCACGTCTTAAACCACTATATATGACACAAGCTCTTCGTCTCCATGATTTGAAGATTGTCATTAATCCCTTGAGCATTGATCTTAGTCTTGTTTCACTTCCCTTGACTTCTCTCCATCGTTTCGGTTCTTTTCGATCTCGATTCAACTCGTAATCCTTCATTAAGGCATATTTCTTAGTGTTATGATGATCCAAATGATATTCTAAAAGGTTTAAGATATATTTTTAAGTATTTTAGAAAATTTGGTTTTAAAAATTTTGGCGTGTTTCATTGATAAAAACCAGCCTCTGCAGTCGGTTCTTTATCTCTGGCGGCTCAAACCCGCGGTTCCTTATCAATAAGGTACCGCGGTCAGTAAAGTTTGTCAGAGCGCCAGTTTTATTAAAATAACCTTTTTCAAACCAAACCCTCTCTCTCCCAAAAATACACAGCCGAGATTTTCACCTTGTCCCCCATTGTTGAAGCTTCAAAAATCTTCAATCACTCAAATTAATTGATTCCAAGTTGTGGGTTTCACTCAGCCTTCATCAAACATCAATTAATTGTAAGTACTTTCTTTCAATTTCATTATTTTGTTCAAGGGTTCATCCTTTCATAATTGGGAATTTTTAAAATTGAAATTGAATTAGAACCTTAATAGGAATATTGGTTGACATGGTTATTTTACTATGATTCCTTAGGTTCATATTCATTAAGATTTCACTAAAACCCACTTGTAGAACAAATCCGAATTTTGGCTAAATGATTTTGGTTAAAAGATGGAATTGAGATGAACCCATGAACAAATAGGTAGTTGCATTGTTAATGCTTACCTAAAAACCTTGTTTTGAAAAACCAATGTTCTAGTCCATTGTTGATCCAATATAGGTCATATGTTCTTGGTTAATAATGGAATAGACACATTGTAAACATGAGAATGTTATGGATTCAATCCTTTGTTTGTCAAGAAATTGATATAACACATTCTCATATTTTTTATTTTTGAGTTTATTTTCATATGAGTGATTGGAAAAATATTGTATTACGTTTATATTTGGTACTAATCATTCCTTCTCAATATCAAAAGGATCATCAACTCACTAGACAATACATGCCAAACCTTTCCCAAATCTTTGCTTCCACTCAACTTCGAAACTCCTTTCCATCCCTTTCTACTCGTTGTTTCCATGAGGGTAGAGTCGTTGAAGAGGGAATAACGGGTTATGACTATATCCAATCTATGTTTGAGCTTTCGGGGTTCGATTGCTTGCTCAACATAGAAGAAGATATTTACCCCTTGTTTCTTCTAGAATTCTTTAGCACTTACTCCATGTTTGAATACAATGGAGAAATCTTCATTCGATTCTTGTTGAATGATCAAATGATTCAATACTCCCTCGAAAACTTTGGTGAAATTCTTGGTGTGCCATATGAAGGCACTTGTCGTTTTACGGATAAATGGAGACTTGATGCTCTCTTGGAATCCTACGATAAACCTCCAAATGACCACACCAAAATTGATCCGGAGTTTATTCTTGACATCATTTCGAAAGAGCGTGATGGAAACGTTGTGAGAAGCCTTCATTAAAATGTGCAAAATGTTAATCGCTATGAAGTGCTCTCTAGCGACCATAAGGATTTTATGGTCCAATGGCAAACATCCTTAGGGAGAATGTCTTTTGTCTTGGTGGAAACCGAGATCATATCCCGGCTTGTATGGTGCATATGTTGAGTTGCATCTTTACATCAACCAAGTACAATTTGGCATTCTATATCGCTCGACGAATAAATTATGCCCTTTCAAAGCCCAAAACAAACCTTCCTTATGCTATGCTTCTAACTCGCCTTTTCAAAAGGGTTGCTCATGACTTTCCCCACCTCGATCTTTCTCGCTTTCACCCGATTCATCGGGTTATGTTGCCTATTCAAGAGGTATATGCAAGAAAGCCAAGAAGTGATCGAGGTTCGCGAAAATCCGATCATCAAGAGACGGATGATGAGGACACCTATATGCCAACAAGTGATGGTGATGGCATAGGTTCTAGTTCTCACTTCAACTCTTCGAGTAATTCCCACCCATCCTCAAACTCATTCGTGGATGGACTTGAAGACTTAGATCCCCCACCTCATTACTCCTCTAGTGAAGTACCGGAAGATCTCAACATGGAGCATCTCTACCGTGAAAATCTTAGGACTAGAGGTGAATTGCATGAACATCGGGTTGAGTCAAGGAAGGGATTCAAGTATTTGGGGAATATGATCAAGGGATTGGGCAAGAAGAGAAGGTGAAGACTTTAAAGTATTTCAAAGAATACATGTTGGTAAACATGTAATGTTGAACAATTTTTTTTATTATCTTGGATGTGTATTAACTAAATTCTACTTGTGTGGATTATTTGTTTATTATCCTAATGATTATCTATGCTATTGTGATTATGATTTGCATAACTTTGTATATCCTATGTGTTAGTTAGCTTCCTAGATTTTGGTCAGTAGTTAACTTTGGCTTGAAAATCCTTTGGTAAAAATCTGGGCTAACCAAAATTTGAGGAAATACCATTTTTGAACACCACTGGTTGCAGTTCCTTATCAACCCGCGGTACCTTATTGATAAGGAACCGCCGCCCCTAGATAAGGAACCACCGGCTACTGTGTCCGACATAATCTTTGCTTTACACTATTTTCCTTAATCTGTGTAAACCTTGCTTGATTCTTTGCAAAAACCTGCACATTTCCTAAAATAGGTTAGCTAAATTCATTGTTCACATAAAATGTTTTTAACCCATTACTAGTTTGGATCATCCCTTCACCATTTTAAACCCACCTTGTTAGCCATGTTCTTCACACATCAAACCATTCTTCATTAAACCTTAAACCCTTCATTTCAACCATGGTTTCTACAAGAAGCTCAAACTCATCCAAAACCTCCACCACAAAGAAAAATCTTAAGATTAAGATTAAAATGGCTAAACCTAACTCCTCACCCTTTCACACTCCCAAGAATGAGATTTTCCCAATTCTAATTTCTTCATCAAACTCACCACCTCCTGCTCCATGCAAGACTTCATCAACCCATGGAACCAACCATTCACATGGTTCTACCTCCTCTTCATTCCAATCTAGGATGAATGAGCTTTCCTCACCCTTCACTCCAAGTAATATCTTGGATGTGACTACCCAACCCATCCAAAGTGTAACACTCTCATTTTTCATATCGGTACAGCGGAAGGGTCTTTCAGAGTGTTACGGGATAGCACAATAACTCCAATCATAGACAACACATAAAAATGGTTGTACAAGGTTTAACATACATTCATTCGATAAAAAGTTTTAAAGTGTACAACAGGTCCCAAATTATACAGGTCATTAAGTTTACAAAACATAGATCGAATGAACATTTTTAATATTATGTGGGCCATCAGAGTCGATCTCCATCTGGATTACCTTCAAGAACCTGAGATAAAAACATGCAAAAATCATATCAGCGAATGCCGAGTGAATTCATAGAGTTTAATAAAACCGTTATATAAAACAATCATTGAAATCAGAACACAACTATAATATCAGAAGTAAGTCCTCGTATTTCTAGTCAGGCAATATATAAATCAAGCATACATCTTAAACCGTCCATGAGACCGTAGCCTCAATATTACCATTATAGGTAATGTTATTATCGTACCATATCGGATATTTAGATTATATAGGATACATTTGGATTATTATTAGCCGCATGACATTGTTACCTTACTATGAAAACAAAGGGCCGCGAACCCGACAAACAATTTGCCCATCTAAGTTAGCGTGTCATCACAAAAATCACGCTATGGAAATCTTCTCATACGTAAATTCGCTTACCAATCAATGTGGTACGACGGGGATCAACCGTCAAGGCGCGAACTGGGGTGATCGTCCCCAAATAGTACTATCATATGCATAAGCGTCTACCAAATCCCGGTAGTTCACATATCATGCTAATGGGACTTTGAGTGACATAACCTAACTACTAATAATCCTTTTTATCTCGTTTATAGGGTCATAGCATCATTCGGGTCCATATCATTAAGCATACCATCGGGACTACTTGTGTTCTATTTTTATCAAAATCTAGCATGTTATCTCCCTCACGGGTTTACAAATCATTTTATAAAACATTTAAAAGAGTGCGAGGCTATGAACTCACGTTGATAATGAAAGGCGGATTATCGGCTACGGGCGTGCTTCGGTCACGGAAACCTATATAAATAATAATCGGTCTTAGACTTTTGTCCAATGACTTTATCCAAATAACAATATACATATGATGATTTTTGTACATATGATGATGATCAAGTGGGTTTATATATCCTTGTTTACTCATTTTAGTGTTTACGTATTGGTAACTTTTTACTAGTTTACTAGTTTTACCTATTTACCTATTTTAAGTCCAATAAGCTTATTATAAGTTCTTTAACTTGTATTATTTCATTTTATACTTATATTATCAGTATTTACACTTTACATTTTGGGCCCAAATGGGTTAAGCCCAATAAGTACTTTTTATAAGTGTTTAACTTATTTAGTCCAATTATTAGTCCAATATGCTTACTTAGCTCGTTAATGTCCGTATGTCCTATAGTTCGGGTTTTATCGGTTTTTACTTGTATTAGATACTTATATATCATTATATGACTTTTAAAAAATTTACATTAGACGGGTTTGATCGTCTAAATTTTAATTGACGAAAAACGTTAATTTTACGGTAATAGCCGAGAAAGTCGTAAAAATCATGTTTATAGTTTTTATAACTTATAAATATTATTCAACTACCATTTTTATAAATTGTCCATTTATTTAACCTTATACATATTTATATAAATGAAATTCATAAGTTAGTGGGTTTTAATTTTACATTTTATACTATATAATTTGAGTGCTTATATAATAGTAATAAACATTAATTCTCCAAAATCTGATTTTTATTTTCATCTTCACCATTTTTATCATATCTAGAGTTCTACAATGAATTAGAAGCTCATTTTTGGATGTCATGAACTTCATATTATGTGCTACAATTAACTTAGTTATAGCTACTGCTCATTTTAAGTTTAACTATCCTTAACAGTCCCTACAAAACAGCTTATTCAGATTAGCACACTCATCTTATTTTGATCATATCTCACTCATTTTAATGATTCCATTGCATGGCCAACTCTCACATGTGTATGACATCTTTTACTTACTGTAAATGGGTTCCACCATGAAAATTTATCAGTTTAAGTTTTGGTTACATGCTGTTTTTATACAGCCAACAAATTAAGCATGATTTTAGCCTTGTTTCTTATGGTTATTAATCTTTTTAAGCATATTTATCAACACTTGATCCCCACACAACATTTTTATCATCATATATTCATCATATACATATACAACAAGAAAGAAAATACATTTGATCTTTACAAAAATAACAAGAGAAAATGGAAAGGATGATCTTCTTTACCAACCAAGAATATATCTTGTTTTTGGAAGACAAGAACTTGATGAACACCAAATGTATCCCCACGATCATCAAACACCAAGAAAGTATGTTGAGAAATCAGCCCTAGGACACAAGCAAATCACCTTCTTTGTTGTTAAAATGGCCACCAAGTACTCAAGGCTTCAAGGTAACTCCATAATATAGCTAGATAACAAGTATTTTGTGGCTAGAAAAGATCAAAAGGGGTGTTTGTTCTTGAAGTGGGACGGCAATGGGTATGGAGTTGAGAGAGTTTTTAGTTGTTTTTGCATGAGAGAAATGGTGGTATGTGTTAGCTAGTGGTTTTTGTGTTTAAGGGTAGCTTAAGTGTAAGGCTAGCTTACACTTGTAAGCTAAATGTTTACATGATGCCACATCTTTGATGTGGTGTCATGTTTGGCCGTCCCTTTTGTGTAGTGGGGTGGGATGATTTATTTTGTCCCACCTCACTAATTTACGGGTATTCCTCGATTCTAGTTTCCTCGATTTGCGTGCCCTCGGGTCATTTCACGAAAAACGTTTTTATAAATTATGAATCAACGGCACAAAACGAATCCAATAAAAATTGTCTCATCAAAAACGGAGTTCAAAAACGTAAATACGTAATCCTAAGGTTTCCGGTTTAATCGTAAAGGACGCTAAGTTATGCACGTAAGCCCAAATTTAAATCCGTAAATTGTGAGTTCATCAACCAACACAAAAATAAGTTTCAAAATATTATACGAGAAAATAATTCTCTACCTGAAAATGTTAGATTGTCACACAAAGCATTCCCATTGTGAATGACTTTGATGATACCATGGTGACTTCACCATTTACCCCTCCCAACTCACCCTTTTGCCTCCACACTCACCCACATCACCCTTGGAGAACATACCTTCTCCACCTCCACCTCCCTCAAACACTCCCATTTTGGGTGTTCCACTTCCCTTATTTATGGGTGATCCTTACTTCCTTGGGTTCCTAGAAGCTCATGGTTCTCATTGTCCATGTTGCCTCTACAATAACTACATCATTCAAAACCTTAGGATGGAGATGTTGGCACTTCATATGAGGTTGCAAGATTTCTTGCTCACCTTGTTTAACATGCCTCCTCCTAGGAGATGAATGGTGATTTTCTTTAAAAATAGTTTTCAAGACATTTCAAGCCAAGGAAGATTACTAATCAAGACCTAGCTTTTTTAAGCTATCTTTAGTTTAGTTAGTTATTTTTGTTTATTTTCCTTATGTATCTCTTTCATGAATGTTTTATGAGAATGAATTATGGACTAGGCATTATGTGCTTCTATCTCTATGAGGACATTAATCAACTTTAATTCCAAATTAAAATTGAACCTAAATCTATCACAACCTCTAAAACTTGACTAAAATTGGTTCAAAATGTTATCCAAAATTTTGTCACCCTTTGTCAAGACATTCTTGGTAAATGTGTTACTTTTATGCAACCCTAGCAAAATTTAGTGCTAATAGAGGTAAAATTCCAAGTTTTGCAAATTTTTTTTTTGAAAAAGTCTTTGTTTTTCTCAAAACCCTGGAAAATCTAGGTTTCAAGTCCACTGCACGCGGTTCCTTAAAGACACGTGGTTCCTTAAGTGATAAGGAACCGCCGGTCCATATAAGGTACCGCGGACAGAAAGCCATTTTATGGCTCGTTTTTTTGTCTTTCTTCATCACCCTATTCCCAGTCAAGATTCCATGTTTACTCAATTTGGCTAAACATTCCTTGACACTTTACATATGATTTTCAAACCTTTGCCTTGTATACTTTCTTCTTATACCCCAACATTGAGATTTCATTCTCACACCTCAACAATGTCTAACTCTCCCTTTCATAACCTTGACATTTCTTTGTCACAAAGCTCCTCACCCAAAGCTTCCTCATCCAAGCTTTCCAAGAAACCAAAAATCTCGGTTAAACCTATTTGGATCAAGAAAAATGAACCCTCTTCATCCAAACCACCCAAGAACCCCACCTTCTCTCCAATCAAGTATTGGAATGAGACCTACTCCATTAACTCAATCACCGGAGAAAAGGAGAATCTCCCCCACCTCCAAAACCCTTTGACACCCCTCAGCTCAATGATCTTTCAACCTTCCCAAACCTCACAAGGCATTGTGAAAACATTACCTACCCACTCTCCTCACCACCACCAAACCCTAGGTGTGATGGGCTTCCCCCATCAACCGAACTTTTGCTACATCATGGATCCTCATGTGCTTGTTGTCGATTTCAACAAATTGAACTTGCTCATGTGTATGAAAAGTTAATGTCTCTTGAATTCCTCCTCACTCAACCTCCTCTCAAAGTTTTCTTTCCCGTGGACAAAACTTCGAATGATGCATCGTCGTCTTATTTTTCCAACTAAAGGGCTACACTCCATTGGAGTCAATAAAACTTTAGTTGTATTAGAGTCATTTTTTAAGCAATCTTGGAAAATTGTCACTATTAGACTAGCTTATGCTTTGTGGTTTATTTTCCATATCTTTTGCTTTAGATACTCATATTGTGTGTATGACTATCTACTTTGTTTGTCTTTTTCATATTTATGTAATATGAAATATTTGTGTTGTGTTTGTTTTCCTTATTTGATCATTCTCTCTTTCTTTTTTTGAGTTGATCGTGGTTAATATTTACAATTGTTTATGGGTGATTCCATCAATTCTAAATTTTAACCCCTTGACAAATTTATCATCTTCATTGGTTGGATGTTTCCTTTCTACCTCCATTCCACCAATTGAACCTTGATTTTGTCATTTACCTTTTTGGACATACTTAGCAAATACTTGCTTCTAATTTGAGATTTCTTCTTCTTCTCCCTCTCAAAAGTTACTTAGTAGGTAGTGATCATATATACATTGGTGTTTCTTTCCTTTCTACTAACCTTTGTGTAGCATGTCACCTTAGCTCATACACTTGGTGCCCCATGCAAGGGGGGGCAACCACCAGGGGGAGCTACTAGCAAAGTCCGGATACCTTCAAAGACTTGTGCTTACCTTTTTGCTACGACAAAGGGGGAGAAATGATAGTGATAAACTCGTTAATAATTCGATATTTTGTGTTTCTAAGTAAATGAGTTTATTGTTTGTCGTAATCAAAAAGGGAGAGATTGTTAATGCAAGTGATGCCTAAAAACATTATTAGTGTTAACTAATCTTTCTTAGTTTTGATCACAACAAACTATACAACACATTTAGTGTAAAACACAAAACGAATTATTTAACTAACACTATCATCAAGGTAATAATCATATCACTAACCTTTCTTAATCATACTTAGTGATCATCAAAGTGATTATCCTTAAAACTCACTTTTGTTAATATGACAAAAGATTTTTTAATAAACTTTCTTTTTAAGAAAATGTTTTATTAAAATGGAAAATGTAAATTTGAAAATGGCATATTCCATATGTCATAAGAATATCCTTTGAAGGTTTAAAAAACCTTAGATATTCCTACCCCACTAAAAGACAAAAAAGGGAGCGGACTCTACTGGGCGGTACCTTAAATAGCTAGGCGGTTCCTTATCAATAAGGTACCGCCGGCTAGATAAGGATCCGCGCCCAGTTAGCTGTTGGACTTTGTCTTCTATAAATAGTGGATCAAATCTCATTTTCCAACAAGCCTCTTGGACGTTTTTCTCAGCCCCCTTTCTCTTTTCTATAGCATAATCATTAGTAAATGGTCACTTAAAGTGTTAAGGATGTTTACATATGATTATCCTCTTGATCCCCTCCTTTACCTTGTCCAATGAGAAGATCACTCACTCACTAGTGGTGTGATAAAGATGAATCCATGAATTAGTCATGTTCATCATGTTAGCCTTTTTATTTTTGTTGATCCATTTGTATTAATGAAATACTTGGACTAGTTGTGTTCATCCAAGCTATTTGTAAATACTTGGATTTGTTGTGTACATCCATTGCATATGTGTTTGCTTGGATTTGTGTTGTGTAGATCCAAGCTAAATGTGTGTACTTGGATATGTCTAGTTGAGTTGTAATAGATTTGTGTAGTAGTTCTCACTAAACTATAAAGTGATGTGGTTATGTCTTATGAGTTCTCACTAAACTTGAAAGTGATTAGTAGTTGTGTTGTGTGAAGTTCTCACTTAGCTTTAAAGTGAAGAGTCGTGAAGATTTGTTCTAGCTTTAGATTAGAACTCGACATCTAGCCTTGTGTCTTTAAATGGTGAAGTAGGCAACGTCGTGAAGATTTGTTCTACCTTGAGATTAGAACTCGACATCTAGCCTTGTGTCATTAAATTGTAAAGTAGGCAACGTTGTGTAGATTGGTCCTAGCTAATGATTAGGTCTCGACATTTAGCTTAGTGTCAGAAAATAATGTAAGCGACGATGTAAGGCTTTCTCCACCAAGAAGGGAGCTTGTGGATATAGTGGAAATCTCGAGTAGGTGTACTCGAGGAGTGGAGTAGAAACGAGGATAGAGCCTCGTTGTCGAACCACTATAAATCTTGGTGTATTGTCACTTGGTTGTCTCTTTCCTTACTCTTTACTTATTTCATTATCATTATACTTACCTATTACCATTGCTAATGCATTTGAGTTGAACCTAATCATTATGAAACTTAGCTTTAAGTAAAAGATAGTTTTGATACACACTTAATTCAAAGTAATTTAAATTAGATGACTAATAGAAGAGAAACTGTTCAACCCCCCTTCTAGTTTCTACAAACTGTTTCTAGTTCTAGTTTATTGAGTCCTAGGAGTGTTGATTCTCCTAGAGTTGTGTGTAATAAATTTAGTAGTGTGAAACAATGTCATTTGAATAAAAGGTTTTTTAAAACATGCTTTGTTTGTGGAAGTAAATTTCATTTGGTTAAGGATTGTGATTTTTATGCTCAACCTTCTTCTGTTTATCAAGCTTATTCTGCTCATGGTTCACCAGGAGTTGCTCCTTTTTCTTCTAGAAGACTAAACCCATGTGCCCAATCCTATTATTCTTCTAGAAGGACCTCTCCTTTAGCTTCTGATCTTTGGAGAAGCAATGGTTGCACCCAAAATAGACCAACCATAAACTATTTTTAGAACTTTAATTAGAATGATGCTTTTAATTCAGACCAAATGTATTTTGGGTTGGGAAACTTGGGTACTGCTGTTAAGCCCTCAAGAGGTTGTTCTTGGTCAAACAATAACACCCATATGATGAATAGGCAACCTAAGAACAACAGTGGATCTCATCAATCTTCTTGGCTATCTACAAAAGATCCACAAGGCAGACTCAAACCTGAAAAGGTCTGGGTCCCCTTAAGACACTAACTTTTGCATATATCTTTTGTGTTGTTGTAGATTACTCCATACCAAGATCCTACTCTAGGAATAGTTGATAGTGGATGCTCTAGGAGCATGACAGGGAATAAAGGTCTTCCATCTAACTTTGTACCATTTTAAGGCGGAAAGGTTTACTTTGGAGGTGGTGAAGGAAGGATCTCTGGCAAAGGAACAATACAGACACCTAACCTTAATTTTGAGCAGGTCTACTATGTAGAAGCACTTCAACACTTCAACCTGATCTCTATCTCACAGATTTGTGACAAGAAGCAGTTTGTTCTCTTTACAGATACTGAAGCATTGGTGTTATCCAAAGACTTTAAGCTCCCAGATGACTCTCAAGTTCTACTTAGAATCCCTATAAGACACACTCTCTATAGTATCAAGATGAATGAAGTTAATCCTACTGGTCAACTAGCGTGTTTGGTTGCTAAAGCCTCAGAAGATGAAGCCACTAAATGGCACAGAAGGATGGGACATGTAAACTTCAAGACCATTCACAAATTGGCAAATATGAACTTGGTTTCTGGTTTACCTCCTAAAACTTTCAGAAATGACATCAATTGCCTTGCGTACAGCAAAGACAAACAACACAAAGCATCCTTCAAGGCCATTACTACTCTCAATCTCATAATTGAACCATTGAAGCTACTACACATGGATTTATTTTGTCCTACCTCCATTAGGAGCATTGACCACAAACAATACTGTCTTGTGGTAACTGATGGGTATAGCAGGTTCACGTGGCTTTTCTTTCTCGCTGCCAAAAGTGAGACCTACTCAATTCTCAAAGATTTCATTACACTCATTGAGAATCAGCTGTCCAAGAAGGTGAAAGGTATCCGATGTGACAATGGAACAGAATTCTAAAATGCAGACCTCATAGCACTTTTCAATTCCAAAGGTATCAAAAGAGATTATAGTGCTACAAGGACTCCTCAACAGAATGGTATTGCAGAAAGGAAGAACATGACACTAATAGAAGCTGCGAGAACCATGCTTGCAGATTCCAAGCTTCCTACTATGTTTTAGACAGAAGTTGTCAATACTGCAAGTTATGTTTTGAATAGGGTTTCAATTACCAATCCACACAATAAGACTCCCTATGAGCTACTCACAGCTAAAGTACCCATCATTGCTCATTTGAAGCCATTTGGTTGTCTTGTCACCATTCTGAATACGAGTGACTATTTGGGGAAATTTGATGGCAAGGCAGATGAAGGATACATAGTGGGATATTCAGCTCATTCTCGGGCTTATTGTGTCTATAATCTCCATGCCAAGCGTGTCATTGAAACTATTAATCTCAGGTACTTTGAGGAGAAGACAAACATCCAAGGCAAAGGTCCTGAATGGTATTTTGATCTTGATTATCTTAGTGACTCATTAGGATATTTTCGTTTCAAAACTAACCAAGATGCAGGTCCACAAGTGTTTGCAACTTCTAGTGCAGGTGCTCATTCTAGTTTTTCGGACTCAAATGAGGAGGATGATATTTTTGTTGTTCCATCCTATTCCACCACAGTCTCTCCAAATACCAATGCTACTCCTATTGATGCTTCTCCATCAGACATTGTAGACTCACAAGGAGCTCTTGACACATTGCTCAAGCAACAACAAGATGCTACTATAGTAGCTGCACAAGGAGGCTTTGAGTTGCCCTTGAGTACCCCTACTGTCAAAGTTACTCCTTGTGCTCCTAATGTTACTCCTAGTGCAAGTTTAACACCTATTGGTAGTCCGGTTAGTGATCCAACTTCCTCAACTAGATTCTCTAGTCCTTCTGACCTGGAAAACTATTAAAAGAAGACTTCTACTAAGTTGGATGATATTCATAAGCAACCAATAGATGGCATTTTCGACTCTGCTTCATATGATGATGACATTGTTGGGGATCTTAATAACTTGGCACTAGAAGTGGATGTAGCTCCTATTCATGTTAAGCAGATGAATAAAGACCATCCTACTACTCATATCATTGGAGATCTTGGTTCTACTGTCAAGACTCGTCGCATGCATAAGAAAGCAACGTCTGATCATCATGCTCTTGTGAGCTATATTGAAGACCAAAAGCGTAATAATCACACAGACTTTCTTCACTGTTTGTTTGCTTGTTTTCTTTCACAGGTTGAACCTAGGTTAGTATCACATTCTCTTGAGGATAAAAGTTGGGTGGAGGCTATGCAGGACGAGATGCAGCAGTTCTTGTTTCAGAATGTTTGGATCCTAGTTGACTTGCCAGATGGAAAGACAATAATTGGTACCAAATGGATTCTCAAAAACAAGAAAGATGAAAGGGGTATTGTGGTGAGAAATAAGGCTAGGTTGGCTGTACAAGGTCACACACAACTTGAAGGAATTGACTATACTGGAGTCTTTGCTCATGTTGCTAGGATTGAGGCCATTCGTCTGTTTTTGGCTTTTGCTTCTTATGTTGGTTTTACGGTTTTTCGGATGGATGTCAAGAGTGCATTTCTCTATGGAAAGATTGATGAGGATGTTTATGTCACTCAACCTGAGGGCTTTGTGGATCAACTTCATCCCAAGAAAGTTTACAAGGTGGTAAAAGCTCTGTATGGACTTCATCAGGCTCCTAGAGCTTGGTATGAGCGTCTGTCCACTTTCTTGTTGAAACACGGCTATAGAAGAGGCACTATTGACAAATCATTGTTCCATAAAAGGAATACCAAGGACATCATTGATAGGTGTGAAAACACCCATCCTTTTTACCACTTAATTACAATAATAACCGACCCAAAACGTGTATTTTATGTCATTTTGTCGCAATTATGCGTGGTTTGTGTTTTTGTTGTGATTTAGGAAGAAAAAGTGAAAAGTGGAGAAAACACGGCATTCAAGGGCTTTTATCGAAGAAAAAGACGAAAGATGAAGTCGAAAGATCAAGAGTGGAAAAAAGAACGGAAGTCCAAGACTGATGAGACTGTAATTATACATAGTCTCATCGTCCAAATCGGGCTTAAAACGCTTAAAATATCGTCAAAATACCCAAAAATATGCTTGTATTTGTTCATTGTGTATTTCAGGTACGGATATCGTGAATCCACCAAAAGATTACAAGAATAGAGCAAAAACGAACACGTGAAACGAAGTTGCACAAGAAACCGGGCCCAAATATGGAATTTCCAAAATTACCCTTGAAGAATTGAAGATTGGCAAGAATGGTCCCTCAACTTTTGAAGACTTGTCACTTTTGGCCCTTGTAAATCTCAAATATTACAAGTATGGTCCTCAAGTTTCAAGATTGTACATGTTTGGCCCTTGAAGATCTTAAAGTTTACAAGTTTAGTCCTTGTTTCCATAACTATAACTTGGAAGGACTAAAAATGACAACTGTCCAAAGTTATTATAAAGGGAAGAAGAGTTTGTAGCTGTTTAATGGGAAGTATCAAAGTGAAGAGACTTGGGGGGCTGTTTTTGCCCAGACAACAGACTCTCACCCTCCACTCACAGCTTGCCACCTCAACAAAACCTTCCACCTCATCTGTCTGTTGGGTCGAAATTATGAGTTGATGCGTCAAAAACAACAAAATAGGAAGACAAGGGCTAAAGAGTACAAGTTGCAAAAGAACAAGCCGTTGGAGTCTTTTTATTATTTTAGCTTTCTTTGTAAGCTATGTTTTCTAGTATATAAGAAAACATAGACGTAGGTTTTAGATATCAATTCAGTTTTCACAATGTCACCTACAGTAAAGTTCGATCTCTAGGTGTGGGATTAAATGTATACACACCTAGAGTTGTTTGTGTTAATTATTAATACAAACACACTTTGGGAGAATTCATCTTTGTTAATACCTTGTTGATAATCATTATTCTATTCCGCTATGTTAAACATATGAATGATGATTATCCTAGATATAATGGTTTTTACCATTGAGTCTAACGATCATAGGACTCCACAATTGGTATCAGAGCTTGTTGAGGAACTTTTGATCTTTGAAGAACACCAAAACGATATATGAACACCAAAACCCTAATTTTCTCAAAACCCTAAAAACATCATGTCTGAAGCAATAACCTCCTCCTCTTCACCCTTACCAAATATCAAGATTCCCATGCTTGATGCAACCAACTTTGACTTATGGAAGTTCAACTTTGAACAATATCTGGGGATCTTTGATTACACACTCTGGGAGATTATTGAATATGGAAACTCATTCAATAAGGCTCAAAAGATTCAGGATGCCATTACGGCAAGATCAACTGTTGAAGGATGTCCTGATGAAGATAAGAAAGAAAAACCTGGAGATGGTAGAGCTGTAGGTGCTGAAGATATTGCAAAGAAAAGGGTTGACATGAAAGCCCTAAATATTCTGAAAGTCTCTTTGGGACAAGAAAATCAGCACAAATATAGAGGCTATGAATCTGCTAAGGATCTTTGGGAAGCAATTGAAGTTGCATATGGTGGTAATGCAGACACTAAGGAAGAAAATAAAAAGCAACTTCTGCATGATTATGCTGTCTTCAAAGCTCAGCCCAATGAGAAACTGAGTAGTGTGAGAAGCAGATTGCTTGACATCACAAGCAAGTTGTCCTTCATGGGGACACAAGTTGGTGATGTTGACACCAATGCTACCTTTCTGAAAAGTCTTGGTGAGGCATGGAAGATTGAGGCAAGATCTATTCTTGCCAATAATACTTACAAGAGCTCCTCGTTTGATGACATCTACAACAAACTAAGACTGTTGGAAGATGAAACTCTTTCAGCACATGGAAGCAAAGCTAGCACCAGCAACATGGCCTTCTTCTCTCATAGTGAAGGTCAATTCAATCAGAAGGACTCTTTTATGCATCCAGTTACTGGATCATCATTTGTCAGCGCTGGAACAAGTCCTGTCAACGTCTCCTTTTCAGACGCTGACACATTCATGAATGACTGCCCAAGAGTTAAACCTGCTGGTTTGGATTTGGATACTATGTGTGCTTACATTGCTTCTTTACCAAATGGTTCAGTGATTACATATGAGGACCTTGAGTAGATAAGTGATGAACACTTGGAAGAGATGGACATCAAGTGGAATATGGCTCTTGCTAGTATAAGAGCAAATAGGTGGAATAGAAGGTTCAAGAAGAAGATGACCTTCAATGCTAAAGACACTGCTGGATTTGATAAATCCAAAGTTGAGTGCTACAACTGTCATCGCATGGGGCACTTCATGAGGGAATGCAGATCTCCTAGAAGATCTGATGCTGGTAAACCCTCAAGTCAGGTGGTTAAAGCTCAAGAGTCCAAGGCCATGGTTGCAGTTCAAGGAATTGATGGTACTGGATGGGATTGGAGCTATCTGGCTAAGGATGCTGAAGAGGACAAAGCTTTGATTGCTGATATTGAAGAAGAAGAACATGTTGAATATGCTCTCATGGCACACTCCTCCTCTTCATCTGATAATGAGGTATATGATGATGCTTTTTGTAGCAAAGGTTGTAGGTTAAACACTGATAGACTTAACAAAGAGGTGTTAAAACTAAAAGATGATATGAGCACTGAAAGGTGTAAATTGTCCAATTACCAACTAGCTCTTACTGAAACTGAGAAAACCGTTTCTGAATACAAGAAAATGGAATTTGATTTAAAAGATAAAATAAATATCTTAAAACATGAGCTAGAGGGTAGTATGGATATTAGAAATATCATGACAAAGGTCAATAGAGACCTACAGGCTAGGTTAGATGAGGCCATTAAGAATAAAGATAATGTTGACCTCAAGATTCAAAGATTTGATAGAGCCACCCAAGCCCTAGGAGACTGTGTAGCTAAACAAAGGGATCCTAAGGACATGACTGGGATTGGGATGAATGATTACTCTCTGGTTCCACCACCAGCTGGTGACTTCTATGGTGTCCTTAGAAAGGATTTGTCTTGGACTGGTATACCAGAATGCCAAGAAGATGAATTCTCTCCTCCACCAAGAGTTGTCACTCCAGTAGAAGAGTATCAACAAAAACTGACTGACCTAAATGAGTGGAAGAAAGCTAACCCTACTTTATTTGTTAAGGGAGGTTTGCTATGTGAAAGTCCCAATGAATCTCCACCCATTAAGGTTACTCACCCAGTTACTGGTAAAGCTGTTGACCTAGGCTCAAACACTGTTAGAAGACCTACCATTAAATATGCAGAGATGTATAGAAATAATAGGTCACCCAAGAGCCAAGTTAACAATCATGGAACAGGTTTCTTCGCTTCTAGACCTAAGAGTGTGTCTAAGAAAGCCTGTTATACTTGTGGTAGCTTTTCACATTTGGCATACAAGTGTGTCAACGCTCCCAAAGCCAGCGCTGATAGGAGCAATTTCAGCGCTGATAGGAAGAAAGTCAACGTTGTTAGGAAGTCAAACGTTGTCAGACCCAAACCTTATGTGCAGCAAAGTCCACAAGTGATTAGACCTGCCCCATTCTTCTCTAGAAGGTCTAACACTCATGGACAAAGACCTTTTCAAAAGATAAACACCTGGTCAAATAGGCAATGGGTTCCTGTAGCAAACCCTAGGTTCAACGCTGACAAGGGTAATTTCAGCGTTGACAGGACAAAATCCAACGCTGACAGAAACGTGACCAGACCTAAATATTTGCAGCCACAAGGTAAGGGGTCTAAAGCTTCTTCAAGCTTAACATGGAGACCCAAGAAAGATCAAAACCCTAATAATAATGGAATTTCAATGACTTGCAATAGGTTTAATTATATTTCAAAGGTCATTACAAAACCAATTGGGGTTAACTGGGTTTTTCATCCTAAAAGGGATGAGAATGGGGTTGTTGTGAGAACTAAGTATGTTTTTATTGAACAACCAGATGAATCCAAGTCTTCTGAGACTTGGGTTCCCAAAGAAAACTAATTTGTTTTCTTTATGTGCAGGGCATTCAGAGACAGATCAATGATTATGGATATTAGGATAGTGGATGCTCAAGGCACATGACAAGAAAGGAAGACTATCTGACGAACTTCACTCCTATTCAAGATGGTGATAAGGTATACTTTGGAGGGGGATATGGCACCATTACAGGCAAAGGAACCCTTCTCACCAATAATCTACGTTTTGAAAACGTCTTCCTGGTAAAAGAACTGGATTATAATCTGTTTAGTGTATCACAAGTTTGTGATAACAAAAATAAGGTTCTTTTCACTGATACTGAGTGTTTGGTGTTAAGTAAGGATTTTAAGATCCCTGATGAGAAGTATATTGAGTATAGAACACCTAGGCATAAGGACATATATAATGTGAATTTAAATGGAATTAAAGTGAATACAAATATGTCTTGTTTTTATGCTAAGGCCTCAGTAGATGAAAGTAATTTGTGGCACAGGAGACTAGGGCACATAAATTTTAAAAATATAAATAGACTTGTGAGGCTTGGTTTAGTTGATGGTTTGCCTGAGAAGGCCTTCCACAATGACCACTCTTGTGTTGCATGTCTTAAAGGCAAGCAGCACAAGGTCTCATTCAAGTCCAAACAGATGCATACTAGTTCTAGACCTCTTCATATGCTTCACATGGACCTCTTTGGTCCAACTAATATAGAAAGTTTAAATGGCAAGTCATATTGTTTTGTTGTCACTGATGACTTTTCTAGGTTTACTTGGACATTCTTTCTAGCTATGAAGAGTGACACAGCTGATGTTCTTATTGAATTTATCACTCAAATTGAGAAAAGGTCCGGCAATGAGGTTAAGATGCTTAGGAGTGATAATGGTGGAGAATTTAGGAACAACAAGCTAGATGATTTTTGTGCCAGGAAGGGAATTACTAGGCAATTCAGTATTGCTAGAACCCCACAACAAAATGGGGTTGCTGAAAGGAAGAATAGAACCCTAATTGAAGCAGCCAGAACAATGTTGGCTGATGCTCACTTTCCTATAGCCTTTTGGGCTGAGGCTGTTAATACAGCATGCTATGTGCAAAATAGAGCATTGGTTAACAAAATTCAGAACAAGACACCTTATGAGTTACTTTGGGGAAGAAAACCTAATATTGGTTTTCTCAGACCTTTTGGATGTCATGTAGTAGTCTTAGACACTAGTGATGCCTTAGGGAAATTTAGTGCAAAAGGTGATGAAGGTTACTTCATGGGGTATTCAGTGTAGAGCAAGGGTTATAGGGTTTATCTTAAGGAGGACAAACGTATTGTTGAGAGAGTACCTGTTAGGTTCTTAGAGAATAAACCTAGTGATCCTGAGAGTGGTCCTAATTGGTTGTTTGATTTGGAACCCTTATCTAGAACTTTAAATTATATGCCTGTCACTAGTCCAGACATTGTGAAGGTAACTTCAAATGTTGTGGAAGAACAAATTGTTGATGTTTCAGGTACACAAGTTAATGAGAGGGTTGGATCACAAGTAGAAAAGGCATCTCCTACATTTGAATATGTCACAATTCCCATTTGCACAGATGCTTTTGCTGCTGCTGCTGCTGCTGGACAAGATAATGGTGGTCTCCAAATACCACCAGATACAAACATGCATGGTCCTTCAGGCGCTGACAAAGGCAAATCTAGCGCTGACAAGACCAATTCAGACGTTGATGGCTCAGACGTTGACAACACCTTTGCACATCTTTTCTCTTCCACTTTTGAACAAGGAGGACCTTCCAGAGTTTATGAAGAGATTCCTGTTGATCAAAGAGAGTCTGATGAAGAAGACATTGGCAATATGGAGCATGAGGTTGAGGACACCAGACTTTTTGAAGGAGGGGTTCTCACTTCTACAATGAAGAATCACCCCCCATCTCAGATCATTGGTGATGTTATGACTCCAGTTCAGACAAGAAGATCCCATCAAGGTCTTGGTGGGTTTATTGCCAATATACACAAGAAGGTTGATACCCCTCTTGTGCAAGCATGTTTGTTTGCATGTTTTCTGTCACAAGAAGAACCCAAGAAGATATTTGATGCTCTCAAAGAACCAAGTTGGGTGGAAGCAATGCAGGATGAGCTTCACCAATTTGCAATTCAGGATGTTTGGGAGCTGGTTGATTGTCCTAGATATGTCAGACCTATAGGGACAAGATGGGTTCTCAGGAACAAAAGAGATGAAAGAGGTATTGTGGTCAGAAACAAAGCAAGGTTAGTGGCTCAAGGTTATACACAAGAGGAGGGGATAGACTATTAGGAAGTCTTTGCACCAGTTGCAAGGATTGAAGCTATTAGGATTTTTCTAGCCTATGCGTCTTGCATGGGCTTCACAGTCTATCAAATGGATGTGAAGAGTGCATTCTTGTATGGCACCATTGTTGAGGAAGTTTATGTCATGCAACCTCCTGGTTTTGAGGATCCTGAGCATCCAGATAAAGTGTATAGAGTCAAAAAGGCTATGTATGGCCTTCATCAAGCCCCTATAGCATGGTATTGTACTTTGTCTACATATTTGGTGGACAATGGATTCAAGAGGGGCACCATAGATCAGACACTATTTACAAAGAAGAAAGGCAAAGATGTGTTGCTTGTGCAGGTCTATGTTGATGATATCATTTTTGGGTCTACTGATCCAAAGATGAGTGAGGATTTCTCCAAGCTTATGACAGACAAATTCAAGATGATTGCTATGGGGGAGATGAACTTCTTTCTTGGTTTACAAGTTCAGCAGAAAGAAGATGGTATCTTCATCTCCCAGGACAAATATGTTGCTGAAATCTTGAAGAAGTTTGGCTTTTCTCCACATGAAAAGAGGGCTTCTACTCCTATGGATAGAGAACACCCTTGGGGAAAGGTTGGAGATGGGAAAGATGTTGATGTCAGGCATTATAGATCCATGATTGGATCCTTGATGTATCTTACTGCTTCCAGACCTGATATCATGTTTGCTGTATGTGCTTGTGCACGTCATCAAGTAACTCCCAAAGAATGTCACCTTTATGCTGTGAAGAGGATCTTTAGGTACCTAAGATGTTTCCCTAATCTTGGTTTGTGGTACCCAAAGGATTCACCATTGGAGCTGATTGCATATTCAGATAGTGATTATGGAGGTGACAAGTTTGATAGGAAATCCACAACTGGTGGATGTCAGTTTCTTGGAAGCAGATTAATATCTTGGCAATGCAAGAAACAAACAGTGGTGGCTAACTCTACAACTGAAGCAGAGTATGTGGCTGCAGCAGCATGTTGTGGTCAAGTGTTGTGGATTCAGAACCAGCTGTTGGATTATGGGTATAATTTCATGCATACTAAGATATTTGTTGACAATAATATCACTTTATGCATCATTAAGAATCCTGTACATCATTCTAAAACTAAACACATAGAAATTAGACACCATTTTATAAGAGATTGCTTTGAGAAAGGTTTAATACAACCAGATAGGGTTGACACTGAAGAAAATGTGTCAGATTTATTAACTAAACCTTTTGATACTGGAAGATTTCAATACTTGGTAACAAGTATTGGAATGGTTAATCTCACTTAATATGTGTTTTGGATTCTTTTTGTAAAAGTATGTACAGGATGATGCATTATTATTATTGGTCTTATTGATAATTTAGATTTTCCACTATATTTTTCTAACACTGACAAAGGTTGTTTGAACACTGATAAGTGTTTTTGCAACGTTGTCAGCAATATAATTGTCTAACGCTGACAAAGCTTCCTTCAACGCTGTTATGTGTTATCGGGGCGTTGTCAGCAACAATGTTAGTTTTGTGGTTTTCAATCTAAATGTGCAGATGGTGTTAGCAGTATACCATTGGATACATAATTGCTTATGGATCAAAGGAGAAGCAATTGGATAAGTTTTTATTTATGGATGATGGTTGGAATGTTTCATTCCTATCTTGACATAAATTTTTTTATGTTCATGCATGATTTTAGCAAACTTTTTGTATCATAGTTTAAGGGGAGGTTTTAGGAACCTTTAGGATTTTTGGGTATCCATATGATACTCTTATCACAATTCTAGATTGTGTCCACAGGTGAGTATGGGTTAGTTTTACTAAACCATGAGGCACTGTAGCATGCATAGTATATCAACTTTGCATGCTGCCAAGACATTTTTGGCCTAGAATTAGTTATGGTCTGTTGGGAGACTTGGGAATGATTTTGATATGGGATTTACCTGGGAGTAACAAGGATTTTATAAGGTAACTTGGTTGTTAAGACTTTTGGTTAGCAAGGGACACTAGAGGACTGTTATGTCTATCTTGCTTATGCAAGTGTGCATAACTGGACAGTGCTTGCCGCCCTATAATAATTATCAGCTTTTGGTTATTTTCTCTAGGATAAATTACTTGTTAAGGTCATTTTTCACTTTTTAAAACAATTTTATTTTTGGACGCTGACAAGAAATTTTCAAGCGTTGTTGTGACCAAATTGGACGCTGACATGGCTTTAGGCGAACGTTGACAAGATTATAGCCGTTGGGCGTTGATAGGTTATATTTGACCGTTGACACTCAATGGGACCTACCCAGTTGTTACTTTTTGACATATTTTCAAGCCGTAATTTTAGGAGTTGTTACTTTCATTAAATGCATGAGATAACTTATAACTTTTTCAATATTTTCATGATTAGTTTTTGAAAATCTTTGCCTATTTTTGGGCCAATCACATGCATTCTTTATCTCCTATAAATTTGGCTCCTATTTTTAAACAGGGTATCTATAATTCTTGTCTAACACTTTTCTCTTATCAACCTTCATCTTCTACACTTCAAATTAACAGCTTTCATTAATGGCACCAAGATTTAACTCAGCAGAATTGGATTTGGGGTTCAAGTCTCAACACAACATGATTGCTTATCTTGTTGCTGATAATGATTTGTTTCCTCAATACACACAAATGGTGGCGTATTTGAACGCACCCCCCTTAAGGTATGCTCTTTCTCATGCACCACTCATTCCAGTCACACACATTAAGCAGTTTTGGAACACTGTTAGTTCCTCAACAGTTAATGGAGTGACCACATTAACTTCTATTGTTCATGGGAGGTCTTGGGTGGTTACTAAGGCCTTGGTACGCCAGGCCTTGCATCTTGATGATGCTGATGGTATAACCATCCTTCCCATAAATGACATAGAACAAGGGCTTAGGGCTTTGGGATATCCTATTCCTGATGAAGGTACTCTTAATAAGTATCATAAGCAGGAATTTACCTCATCCACATCCTCCTTCAATGTTTGAGTCCCAAATGTACTGCACACAATGAGATCAATAGATCCATTGCAACTGCTATTGTGTGTATTGCAACAGGGCAAAAATATAACTATTCTAAAATGATTTTTGAAGGAATGTGTAAAAACAAGGGGACAAAAATGACTTTAGCTTATCCCCGTTTTCTGCAAATGATTTTTGATGATCAAAGATATTGTTCAAGGGATCACAATGATTTTTATAAAATCCCTGAACAAAAGAAAGCTATTTTTACAAAGATGAATTCACCACCTCATAGAGACTTACCTTTAACCCCAGCCATGCTTGCTGTTATTGCAGCAGCGCAACCCCAACCAGACCCCCAACCTCAAATTGACCCTCACCCACAACTTGAACCTATCCCTGAACCTTTACCCTCACCTGAACAAATGCAAATTGACCAAGAACCCTTTGACGCTGACACATCAAATGTTGGCGTTGCTGTGCCTATTTCCAAGGCTGACACACAACCATCACAATCCCAAACACCCCTTAACCAACCCACATCTACCCATTCTTCCACACCATCTTCCACACCACCTGAATATAGGTTGATCAAACGCCAAAGGACTACTGGAGTGTTCTCCTCTGGTGGTCCTAGCCATGAAGCAGAGAGAACCACCACCACAAGTGTGGCTGGTGCCCTGGATGAGGCTGGGACTATTGGTTCTGGCTTAGAAGCTGGCCAAGGCAGTCCCACCATAATTAAGTCCTCATCCATGCCCAATGAATCTGACTTGGGAGGTCAAATCCCCATTTTAGAAGAGGGCAGACTGGAACCAATGACTCTTTTGGAATTGACGGCTGTCTGCATTAGCTTGCAAAAGCAAAATGCAGACTTAGTACATATTGTCAGCTCACAAGGCCTTGAACTCAAGCAATTGAGGGAGAGGATTGTTGTTTTGGAGAGTGATCATGCTAGGAGGGGTATGGAGGAGTCTTCCAAAGGGGAGGAAGATCAAAGAAATCTGAGTGATAAGAGCAGTCAAGATGGTCAATCAATGGATGTTGCTGAAGCTCTTACAACTTTGAAGGAACAAACAGGTTTTGATACGTCCTTAATCTCTCCAACCAATCTAAATTTATCATTTACAGCAATGTTGAGAGAGGTTACACAAGGAGCTAAGGGAAAATATTTGAGCGTTGACAAGACAAGTTTGGACGCTGATAGAAGTATTTTGGGCGCTGATAGAGGAAAGTTGGGCGTTGACAGACCTGCACATGAAGGTGATGTATTCCAGTCATCATCTATCATCAAGGAAGTTCCTACTCAGGTATTACCATCTACCTTACCAACCATTGCACCATCAGATAAGGGTAAGGGTAAATTGGTAGAAGAAATTGTTCCAAAGAATGCAGCCCAAGTTGAATTTGATAGAAGATTGGCTGAGCAAATGATGGAACAAGGTGAAAAGGAAAAGTCACCATTTGTTGTGACTTCTGAAGAAGAAAGTGATGGAGCTAGCTCAGACTCAAGTGTGATGATCATTGAACCAGAAAGAATTGAGTATGGTGATGAGCTTGCTAGGGAAAAGTTGAGAGATTTAAAATTGCAGATTGACTTTGACATGCCAGAGGTGGTTCAGATGTACAATTCTTGGGAAGAAAGCTGTATGGATAATCCAGACTTGACCATTTCAGATCAAATATGGGGTTTGGAGCTTCTTCTTAGAGTTCAGAAGGATTGTAAGGTGATTTTGAAGCACAAGGCAAGCAATATTCTCTCTGAGTTGAAAAGGGATAGAAGGAAGCTCTACTTTATGTTGCTCAGATGTCATGGAGTTGGATGGACACATCAGAAGTTGAAGGCTTTGACATTTGATGAATTGGAACATAGGGCTTATCCTATTTGGATGAAAGTGCAGGAAGAAAACACTTTCAGACTTCTTTCAGATGAAAGAAAGGAGCAACTTGCAGAAGAGATGGAAATCAAGAAAGCTATGATAGTTCCCAGGCCAGTGAAGAAGGGATTTACACTTGAGTTTCCAAAAGATATGAATCCACTATATCCAAGTGAAGCAGTTATTAGAAAGAGCCTCAAGCTCTCCCCATTAGAAGTTTCAGATATGGTGCAGGTGTTACCATTAGATTCCAGGAATCCAATTGTGAGTTATGATGAGGATGAATGTGGATTCTGGAAGATTGGAAGATTTGGCAAGGAGGTACACACTTTTACCACTCTCATATCTTTATTTGCAAGTTGTGATAGAGAAGACTTGGTGGAACTTTGGAGGTTACTAGAGACCAAGTATGAGGCTGAAGCACTAACTTCAGCTAATGGAATAAAACTTTTGACCACATTTAAAAGAATGTGTGGGACAAATGAGGAAGATCCTGAAATATGGAAGGATCTTGAAGATGACCTCAGTGGTCTTCAATGGAGGTTATATTCAGCTGCTGGTGTATATCATTTGAGTTCTACAAAGTTTGCTGAGTATCTACTTGTAGATGCTCAGTATTTCATATCCAAGGCTGTTTTGGAAAAGATGAAGGACACTCAGCTGGAGATAGATTATACAAGTGACGTGGCAAAGAATTTGATCAGATTTATTTATTACCAATATGATAAGGTTTGTCAGACTCCTCCAAGTTCTTAATGATTATTCAGAAACTTGATCATAAGAGTGGATATCAAGTTTAGGGGAGGATTGTTGGGAATAAATTAAGGCCAGATCACTTGAGCGCTGACAAGAACAACTCAAGCGTTGACAAGAACAAAGTGAGCGCTGAAAGCTCAAGCGTTGACAAGTTAAAGTTAAGCGTTGATAGATTTGAAGACAAGCACTTATGGAAGATATAAGCTACACGTTTATTATATTCTAGAATACTTCTAGTAAGGATAGAAACGACAATGTATTTTCTATGTTTATCTTTACCTAGAATAGTTGATACGTAGCTTATTGTACAAGGCTTCTTAGTCTACAAAAGAAGGCCTTTAGGTTAATGTTTAGTATCAAGTTTTATATAAGTTTTCATTCGTAAACATCTTTCATTGTAAGCAAGTTCGACATTCATAATCAAAGTGAAAGTTTTGTTTACATCTTGTGTTCTTGTTTAAGTATTAAATTCCGCATAATACTTAGATTCACAAAGCATATAACAAAGGTTTCTCTACGTGTTATACTTGATCTAATCTCGTGTACACAAAGCTAATCGATCTAAGTTTGGGATCAACAAGTGGTATCAGAGCTTTAGGTACAACCAATCACACAACAGTGGTATCAGAGCTATGGTGTAAAAAAAAAGAATTTTCGTTTTAGGGTTTGCTCAAAACCTAGATTCGTTATACTGTGACATAGAAGTAACAGCAGATCGTGCAGGCATCCATAAAAACAGTTGGATTCACGTGAAGTCTTCAAGGATTGAAAGGGTTGCTTTGGTGATTCACGTGAAAAACATATTTGTCTTCTTTTGGTATGTGACAATATGTGACAGAAGGTATGAAATCCAAATATCTTATTTCCTTTTTAAACGTGGGAAAAGATCCTCTTCTGGTTGAGTTTTGCGTAAATTGGAAGTATATATTCTGATTACAAATTTGGGAGAATATTTTGGCTGATCTTAAGGAAGTATTAACAACTTCCATATATACTTCGTGATTTTTGTTATTTTATGGGTTATGATGAAGCAAGATTTGCTGCGTGATTTATGGGTTACACCATATTTTTGGATCACAGATTGACAAAAGGTTATAAAGACGTGAGCTACTTAATTTTCATTGGTGGAGAAAGTTATGTTCACACGGTGCATCAAAAGTAATTGATGGAACACTTTGTGTTCACACGGTACTTGATAAGTGATTGGTCAAAAATCTAATATCTACACGGTAATGACAATATTAGTTTCTTATGTTCACACGACCTTTCTTAATGTGTGTTCACACGAAGAGTTAAGAAAGGAAAGGCTGTACAAGAATACGGTTTATTCAAGAAAAGGAACGACAGATTGTTATGGTGTCAAAGAAAACAGATAATAGCAGTTAATGTAAATGCTATTTTCATGGAAGTATTTTTGGAAGTGACGTGGGATGACATATCAGAAAGGCAAAAACTGACGAGTATAAGCTGATTTTTAGGTATTAAATATATATCTATTATATATTTGGTTACCTATTTATTAGGCACTTTATTCTACATTTATTTACTGAGATTGTGCATGGAATACATGGGATTCAATACTGGTTATTCTAAACGTTGACAAGAACCAGATGCCCACTGATGGAAGATTAGACGCTGACAAGATTTATTTTGACGCTGACAGAGAATAACGCTGACAAAACAGGCGTTGTTATGTGTTGTCCGAGATATGGTTTGTCCAAACGCTGTTAGGTGTTGTCCGATATGTGACAGTACATGTGGAAAAGATATTGGACAAAGGGAGATGTTGGACAACAAAAGGATTGCTGCTGTTTGAGAAAATTGGTACGTTTTTAGCACACAAAAAGGAGGAAAATACACACAAAGGTACATGGAATCTCCGTTTTAATTTAGAATATCATGATGATATTTATGGCTCGGATATTTTAAAAGGAATTAATGATCTTAAAGCGAGTTAGCAACTATTTGTGAGGATTTGATGGATAATTTAAACTATGTAATCGGGATAGCCTTGAGAAAGAGTTATCCATCACAAGACTTTTACATATGGTATGAAGATGTGATTCCATTAAAATCGTCATGAAGAGGTGTTAGCTTAAGGGGAAGAATTCTTATGGTAAGTTTGATGATTGAAGAAGATTTTCGCGAGTTTGTGTTCTATCATATCTTAAAGTCGTGGCGTACCATTCACTGACTTTAAAGGTAACTTGTTCGTGCTTTACATGATTGGTGACGAAGACTTGTCATAACACTTGAAGGAGTTACATTATCGTGCTCAGTGTCTCACAACGGATGAGAATATTGACAAGGGATCAAGGTCTACTTATATCCTCCTCTATAAGTTCTTAGTCACATGGATAGTACAAGACATGGAATGCAAGTTCGGGTTATTCTACTTCATCATCAAGTAAGTCATAATTAGATTTCTTCATATGTAATCATTACATAAAGCCTACAGAATTTGAAGATTCAAGAATGATTGGCACAATTTAAGGGGAAGCTAAATTGTTGAAGTGTTGGTCATTCAAATATGACATTAAGGTGAAGGTTTTTGTCACTGCTCATTAGTATTATTACAACTAATATAAGTTTTTTATTTCTCAAATTCATTATAATGCATCACCTGTGCTTCATGGAGGGAAATTTGAGAAGTTAAAAACTTGGGTTAGAAGTGTGATATTGGTTAGTAATGATCGAAATCAAGGTTGCTTATATACAAGACCCCTATTTGGATCATGTCAAAAAGGGGAAGAAGTCTACACAATGCAATCTATTGATCCTTGGTGTTATATGTTTTACAAAGAATGCGAGCTTAAGGGAAAGTGTTTTTGACATCATCAATTAGGGGAAGACTGTTGGGTCGAAATTATGAGTTGATGCGTCAAAAACAACAAAATAGGAAGACAAGGGCTAAAGAGTACAAGTTGCAAAAGAACAAGCCGTTGGAGTCTTTTTATTATTTTAGCTTTCTTTGTAAGCTATGTTTTCTAGTATATAAAGAAAACATAGACGTAGGTTTTAGATATCAATTCAGTTTTCAAAATGTAACCTACAGTAAAGTTCGATCTCTAGGTGTGGGATTAAATGTATACACACCTTGAGTTGTTTGTGTTAATTATTAATACAAACACACTTTGGGAGAATTCATCTTTGTTAATACCTTGTTGATAATCATTATTCTATTCCGCTATGTTAAACATATGAATGATGATTAACCTAGATATAATGGTTTTTACCATTGAGTCTAACGATCATAGGACTCCACACTGTCCAGTCACACCCCACTTCCAGTTTTTAAACCGAATTGTTATTTATATTTAGTGGAGGGAAACAACTAATTACTCCCCTAAACTGGATTAAATAAGTTGTTCATCCTCCCCCACAACCTCATAAACCCTAATCCAATCATGTCCCTAATCAAAGGGTTATCCCCTAATACTTTCCAGATCCCTAATTGGGTCTGTCTACATCAAAACCCAACACCCCAAACACCCTCCAGCTCACTGTGGACCCCCCCACCCACATGACCCCTTCTGCGTTTTGGCTAAGAAACAAAAAAGGTGCAGAAAATCAATGGCACAAGATCAATTTCGTGCTCTCTACTCCTATTTGGACCATCAAGATCATATTGTACACTGCCATATCACATGGGACTTCATAATCTGCCAAAGACCAAGTTTGAATTCAAAGATGCCAAAAAGATCTGAATTTCTCCAAGGGCTTTTCTGGAAACTCATAAATTAGGGCTAGGGTTTATCTTTGCTTCTAGTATCTTCTTGTAAGCCTTATATAAGGCATTGTAGTATTTACATTATGCTTTGTTCCGGTTTTTGTATTTTCTTAAAATTATTAATGAAAATGAAAATTTTAATTATGCAATACTGAGTTCCATTTTTACTGCTTTCTATAGTTTAATATTTACTTTATTTGCAAAATTAGTTGTAAGTTTCCCAAAGTTATTCTTTTTTCAGAAATTTTAGAAAAAATCGTTTTCTTTGTTTTAAAAGTTTTCAAAAACGTGATGATTATATGATTATGAAGTGAAAGTGGATTGGTCGTATAAAAATCAGTTTAGTGAAAGGGTTTTATAAAATTTTAGTTGGATTCATTGGTTTTGAGAAAGAAATCAGTTTTTAAGGAAAGTCATTTTTTTAGCTATAAGCTATAAGCTGACTTGCTCAATAAGTCATTCTTATAGCTTATAAGCTCTTGTGAACAGGTAACTTTCCCTTGTTTTCTTTTTGGCAGGACAACAAAGCTTCAAAGTGTTCAAAATTCTCAAGTTTGAAGACATTTGGGGGTGTTTGGGACTGCTGTAGTCCCCACCCTATTTTCTCTACATCAAAGGACTCTTTCTACTCTTCCCTCGGCTCACATAAGCCCTTAAATCTAGCCCAGTTGAAGGCATCAGCTTGGTAATGGCTTTGAACCCTATTTGACTTAATTTTTGAATTTTGTGTGAAATGAGGTGATTTTGTGAGAAAGCTGTTCATTAGTTGTTTTTATGGTTGACTTTTACTTCTTTAAGCTTTCTATGCATGTTAGATTAGATTAGAATCAGTCTAGTTAAGTTTGGTAAGCATTTGGTGTGTTAAATTCCATTTTCTAATTTTAAGGGTGTGTTTGGATACGGGTTTTATCTAGGATTTGTGACAAATGTTGTAGCTATAATCCACCTAGACACATGCCTCTTGATAGATACAAGTATACTTCAGCATTACTTTTAAGTTAGGATAGGAGTTAAATGAAATTGCATGCTTAAAATTTGGTTTTTACTTTAAAAATTAGCAAACCCTTTTTTCTGTCTAGTTTAGTGTAGATTTTGAGTCGAATTTTGCTAAACTGTTAGATAATAGGCCAACTTAGAGCTTGTTTTTAGTTGTATGTGATTTGGTTAGATTGTGTCTTAGTTTGGTAGCCTAGAATCGATATTGTGCAAGTTAGATCAGCAAGTTAGTCCACAACCCCCTACATAGCAAACAATGACCTGTATTTGCCCATTTTTGTGTTTAATTTGTTCTTGACTTGTGCATTTTATAATTTTTATAGACTCCCTACACTCCACTGAGTGTAGGGGTGCCAATCTTTGTCCAAAACACCAAGTAATCAACAAGTTACAAGCAAAAACGAGCCCAAATCAACCCAAAACGAGCCAAAAATCCATACAGCAAGTATTTTCTTTGTTGTCTGAGAACGACCATATTTTTTTTGTTTTTTTTAGTGTTTTCCGATATCGGACAACACTGATATTGGACAAACCCTTTCTCCGGTAGGATCTTGGACAACACTAAAGTACTCCACCATGGGGTACTTTGGGGTACTTTCATTTTTAGCCAATTTTTTTAGTTTTTTTTTTAACTTTTTCATTTTTCCCTTGTTAATTTAGTTAAAAAAAGATTTTTAGAAAAATAATATTTATTTTTAGCATTATTTTATTATTTTTATTATTATTTTAGTTTAAAAAGTGTTTTTAGCCTTTTAAAAATAGAAAAATAGTTTTAAAAATTTTGGAAAAATACTTTTTAGTCTTTAAATAATATAAGTGAGTTATTAGTCCAATAAAATAATATTTTGGGCTTTTTATTGATTATATTTAATTTTAGGGCTTTAATTAGCATTAAAAATTGAATATTTAATTAATAAAAGGTTTTAAAATATATTTGTTGGATTTTTATTCTTATTTATATTATTTTAGACTTAGATTAATCTTTTAATTGATTTTTAGGTTTAATTTTTAATTTTGTCGCGTTTTACGTAATTGCGTTCGCGTTTTACGTCATTACGTCGTAGTGTAATCGTAGTCGTAGCTCGTCTTTACTTTTTCTCTTCTAAACCAAAAACGTCACTAATCCAAACTTGATTTTATATAATTTGCACATTAATCAACACACCTCCTTCGAGAACGAACCCGCATTTATTCGGTTTCACGTTTTTCCTAAAACGTGCAACTTAATACTTGCCACTCATACGCGTTTTTCCTAAAACGTGTACGAAAAACCTACATCAATTTTTGGCGCCGCTGCCGGGGAGGTGTTTTTAGTGTGCCATTATTATTACTATCGTGTTTGTGTGAGTAGTGCGTTTTAGCTTTTCATTTTTTAGAAAGCGTGAATATCGTACATAGTCATTTTTGTTATTTTTACTTATTATATTATAGTATCCAAATAAATCGTGTTTAATTTTCCTAAGTTAAACACAACAATCTTTACTATATTGTAGATATCCATTATCGTTTTCGTTTTTCTTGTGAATATATTACTATATGGTATTTACGTAAGAACAATAAATATACAAGTACTCCAAAAGCGTGAAAACGCAACCTTGATTCGGGATTTCATCACTCGATCATTGTATTCGAATCCAAAGCAAAAGTTTAAAGGCAAAATAGATAAATACTTTCGTGAGGCTTAATTTCAATTAACACAAACTATAAGGTGGGTATTAGGCGGTTGTATTTCACGACCTAAGGGAAAAAGGCTCTTAAGTGCTTAGCGCCGCCTCGTTTCCCCCGCTTGCTTGTGCGTGTTTTGAGAAAGAAGGCTAATCGAGGGTTTGCCGCCCAAGTATTATCTACGTATATTATATTTGCTTGTGTTTTCAAGATTAAACCCTCTTGAACGTTTTGGTGTTCCACCAACGTTCTAAAGTCATCGAGAACGTTCACTCCACGTGATCGTTTTCATTATTTGAGGCTCCTTTAATCGAGAAGATCGATTCGATGGGAGATTTGTAGATTTGTGTCTACGTAATACATTCGAAAATCCAAAAAAATTTTTAAACAATCAAAAACCGAAAAAAAAATTGAAAAAATCGAAAAACCGCAAAAAAAATCTTCTTTGCTACCACCCATTCTACGCTTAGTGCATGCGCACTCGATCGAAGGATTATTCCAATTCTAGCGAAGCTTCGAATCGACGCAATCGTAATCGAAGGAATCGACGACGTAGACGAGAATTAGAAACCGACATTCCTAATATCGTTGTTGAAGAGACCGTAGACGAGATGGCCGACAATCGTTCGATGATGGAATTGCTCCAAGCGCCCACCGAGGGTTATGGAGACGCGATCGTAATTCCCGCTATCGAAGCGGAGAATTTTGAGATTAAGAGCGGAATGCTTTCGTTAATCCAAGCTACGAAGTTTCGAGGTCGTGAAGCCGATAATCCTCACGACCATATTCGGAATTTTGATCGTCTTTTAGCCACGAGCAAGTTTAAGAACGTCGACATCGATGTCGTCAAGCTTATGCTTTTTCCGTACTCGCTCGATGGTGCCGCCAAGGATTGGTACGAGAAAGAGCCACCTAATTCGATAGTTACGTGGAAGGATCTCGTTTCCAAGTTCGTTAATTATTTTTTCCCACCGTCTAAGACAACGTTTTTCAAAAATGAAATTACGAAATTTGAGCAAAAACCGAATGAATCTTTTAGAGACGCGTGGGATCGTTTTAAGGAATTGCTTAGGCAATGTCCTCACCATGGTTTTTCCGAGTTGCACCAAATCGATACGTTTTACAACGGTCTTAATTTTCACGAACAAGATTCGTTGAATTCCGCCGCCGGTGGTAACTTTTTGTGTAAAACTCCGAAAGATGCATGGATAATTATCGAAAACCGATCCAAGGTTTACCAACTCCGCAACGCACCGAGTGTTGCCAATGTCGCCAATGTTAGTAGTTCTAATCGCGACATTGAGAGAGTTGATGCGAAAGTCGACAAGTTGACGAATGTGTTCACGTCTTTTCTCGTTGAGATGCAAAAGAAAGACGCTCCCGCTACGGTGAAAGCGGTTGAGGTTTCGTGTACGTTTTGTGGCGGACCTCATAATTATTACGAGTGTGCGGCTACGGATGGCCAAACGTCGAATGTGAGTGCGTTAAATGGAAACAACAATTTTCAAAATCAAAATAACGCGGGTCCATCACAACAAGGCAATTATAACCAAGGCAACAATTTTTCGAATCAAAACCGAAACAATTTTCAAGGAAACAATCAACAAGGAAATTTTTCGAATCAAAAACAAGGAGGTTATAATCAAGGTCGTAATATAACTTGGCAAAATAGAGATAACAATCAAGGAAACAGTTTTTCAAGTGGGAATCAAAACAATTTTCAAAGAAACAATCAAAACCAAGGGAACTTTAATTCTAATCAAAATAGTTCGTCAAACGATTTTCAAAATTACATGAAAACAAATGAGGCTAATATGAGACGATTAGAGGGAGAAATTGGTACTTTGAAAAACGACTTTTCTAATACATTGAAATTGAAAAACACGAAGATTGAGCAAGGACAAATTGATATCAAAAAGATGTTTTCGGCTATTATGAACAAAGCATCGGGTGCTTCATCGAGTTCGTTACCTAGTGACACCGTAGCAAATCCGAAGGAACAATGTAAAGCCGCCTCGTCTCATGAGAAAGGTCGTGTGATTACCCCTAACCTTGAAGGACTTCGAGTTGTTCCTTCTTCTCAACCCTCGACTTCTAAGACGTCTTATTGTTCTAAAGTCGATGGGGTGAACGTGGCGACCAAGGAAAAGAGTGCACACCCTCGTGTGCCTCAAATTCCATCCACGGTTAAAAAAGAGAGCATTGTTGACCTTACCAAAGTAACCCTTGAAGAAACTTGTGCATCGATCCTTCTTAAAAAACCCAAAAGGCGTATGCCGAGAAAGGAAAAGGATCTGGGCCAATTTCTATTACCTTGTGATTTTTCCGAGATTGAGGGATGTTTAGCCCTTGCCGATTTAGGTGCTAGCATCAATCTCATGCCTCATTCTCCCTGGAAATTGATGAGATTGCCTTCGCTTACCCCCCACAAACATCACAATCGAGCTTGCAAATTGTACACCATTAATACCAATTGGAATAGCCAAGGATGTCTATGTCAAAGTTGGAAAGTTTGTTTTTCCCGCGGATTTCGTTATATCCGATTACGAGTGTGACCCCAAATGTCCCATTATTTTAGGCCGACCATTCTTATCGACGGCTAGAACCGTAATCGACGTTCACGAGGGGAGACTTACTATGAGATATGGGGATGATAAAATGGACTTTTTCGCTAGAAAATCTGGAGGGTTTAATGATAATGAAAAAACCGAGGTTTCAAAACCTAATGATTCAAATCCTAATGATTTCAAAATGTTCACTTTAGCGGAAAGAATGAGGCTTAATGCATGTTTTGAAAGAATTAAGAAAAACGGTTTTAAAGATGATGATTTTAATGATAAAGAGTACGTGTACCTAATTCAAAAGGGTATGTGTAAATTTATGGTTGAAAACTCACTTTGGGATGTTTTTAGCGAAACAAGTGAAACACCAATTCCGAAGGGCGGCGTTAGTGCCATCACGACATGACCAAAATGGGCTCGTCTTCACCACCTTCGAAGGACCAAGTCTTTGAGGCTTCAACTTCTAACTCCATCGAAGTGCCTCCTTTGCCTAGCCCAACACCCGTTGAGGCTAAAGGGTTTATCGACATCGATCCTCTCGTCTTAGAAAAGTCACCTAATCATAGTCATTCGACTTGTAAGACCATGGTTGTGAGTGCTCACATCGACTCTTTCTTTGACGATGACGATGGCGATTTTGCCGAGATTGATCACGTACTTCGAATTCCACATGCCATTTTTGATTCTCCTAAACAGAAACATGTGAAGTACGATGATTACGAGTTTGATCCCGAGATTGAGGAAATCATTGAACGAGAGCTAGCTCTTATGCCTTCACTTCCACCTACGAGTGAGGTCGATCTTTCCAAAATCGAGGATGAACTAAATGAGTTGGAACGTCTTATTTTCGATGACGAACCAACTCACGTGACCACTAAGAATCCAATTCTCGAGGAGTTACCTAATCAACACTCCTCAAATGAGAATTACGTTTACCACATTCGTGAGGATTTAACTTATCAACAATCCCCACAAAAGAATGATGGTTTCGTGCTTGATCGTGATCTTTTCGAGAGAGTTTCTAAGATACTCAAGGAGGGGAATGACAAACCTTGGTTTGACAAGCCTATCTTTGATGAAGAAATCAATGAGATCGACGTTCATGAGGATGACGAGTATGTTGACCCCGAGGGGGCGGTGTTCTTTGTTAATCGACGTTTTGAGAATTTATACAATCCACCACCCCCTAACCACGACTTAAATGTGAGGGTTTTTAGCGCGACTAATTTTGAATTTGACACGCCAAATATTTTCGACATAATCAAATCGGGTTTTCATAAAGATTTTTTGAACGATGAAAAAGGAAAAGATTTTAAAAATGTTTTAAAAGATTTTTCTACAAGTTTAACTCCGTCATCACCGCGTTTTATGAGTGCTACCACCTCGTCTACTCCTTTTGACGATGGTTGGTGTGGATCTAGTGTGGGGGAAGCCCCTCATGTTCCCTCCCATTTCTCCACCGAGGACGAGATTTACGATCCCGGAATTGCTTGTAAAGGGAAATTCCGGTCTTCCACCGATGCAATAAATGGAAATCTTTTTCATTTGCTTGGTTTGAGTCTACCTCGAGTAGCTCATATGTTTGACTTACCCATTGCCCCACCTTTCTACTTCTTATCTCTTTTCTTCTACCCCATTGGGGTTCGTGTTGAAGTAGCGTTGTTTCGTCTTTCATCCGAAAACGAAGATGCTATCTTTGACCCCGGTATACGTTTATCGGGTTTTTAAAAGTACTCCATGTGCTTTTGGGCCTTGTTTATCATGTAAGACCCACCCAAAATGACCAAACCAAGATTATCCCTAAATAATCACATTTATGGGGATTCGAGTCGAGCTTTTGACTCGGTTATCAAAAACAAGGTGCCTCGTGGGGGATTCTCATGCTTATCCTTGTAAATATTATCGCCTTCTTAGTTAACCTAATGCGGGGACTTGTGCTCTCCCAACCATTGTTTCGTGGTTCTTTGTGATTGTGATTCATTAGGTTCATCGACATCATTAAAGCCTCTCGTGTTCGTTTCACGGATCACTCGAGCTTCGATCGTTGCCTTTGGAGATTCCGATATCCGATGATATCCTTTAATGTTCTAACGTTTATCTTATTAGCATAATTCATAAACGGCTTTTAGGTTATTCGTTTTACCCTTTCCATGCTCGAGATTAAGCATTCGACTTCGTCTCTAGTATGGGGGTGTTTTCACCCCTAGACTCGAAACATTGAGGACAATGTTTAGTTTTAGTATGGGGGGGGGGGGGGTGAGTAGATACTTCACCTTGCTTACGTCAACACGCAATCCAATATTCATCGTTTTGTTATCATTTTGTTGCAAAATAAGGCTAAAAATGGCAAAATTTTAAAAAATTTCTTATTTTTCATAAGTGTTTAAGACACGAATGTAGGTTTTCCGATGGTGAGAATAAGAGTAATTTTTGACTCGACCGTGCGTGTTGAGCACTTAGCTTCAATTCCTTAACTTTTTAGGCTAAGTCTCTTAAATGAGGACGAGAAATGATAGAGTTATTTATAAGTCTCGTAATCGTCACGATCTCATGTGTAGTAATTATTAGCTTATTCTCCCCACGCTTTTGATAATAAATTGTTAATAAATATTGATTTAGCGGTTTAGTCACTATTGTTGGTTTCTAATTTGTTTTAGTAGCTTCCATGTAATTAAATTGGGGAAACATTAAGGTATCGCCAGCGTCACGGTTTTGAAGTATTGGCACCCGAATAATCAAAAGCTTCACCTAATAATAAGATTTCAAGTGCTCACCTAAATTAATCAAAAATTTGAAGCTCACAAGGCCGAAAAATCTATGCCCAAATTGAAAGTGAATCAAGCCTTAATCTTTGAAGCTTTAAAGATCCAAAATTCGCTTTAGCGTGAGGATATACGTCTTTGGCTAATAAAACCACCGATGAGGCGGATAATAAAAGGCAAGGCAAGACCGAAGTCATAATAAAAGCTTCATGGCGAAGTTGAATAAAAGATGGAGGTAAACCAATGATAATAAGGCCCTTCCGTTAGGGGGCATATAAAAGTCTTGGTAATAAGTCTCATGTTCAAAACCGTTATAAAACCGTGTTTATCGATCCTTCTTGTTGACTTAATTTTTTGACATCGTTGTCTGTTGGGGTGAATTATTAATTTAATGATTTTGGTTACACCGTTAGAACTCTATTTTTAGACTTAATCTCTATTCACGCATAAGTCAATGATGTATCCTCGTGATCATTAAGACAAAATAAAATATAAGAGATACCAAGTAGGAATAAGGGAGTTTAGGTTCGTAATTAACACTCATGAGATGTGTTCGTGTTGCTAACTTATAATAACAATGATCTCGTTACACGCTTAGCATGGAATTGGGTGAAAATCGAGGATGACGAAATTATTTCTAAAGAAGCATTCACGTGTTCTTGTTCTATGATCCCAAAAGTCACTTTATCGTGATGAAAACAGTACATTATGTCTAAAACACGTGTAGTAGTTATTTAAATTTATGTCTTCAATAAATGTCATCATAAAATGAATTTTGGAGGTGCTATGATACTTAATTCTAGCATTGCGTGGGGACACGGCAATGGTTTAGTATGGGGGAGTGATGAGACTGTAATTATACATAGTCTCATTGTCCAAATCGGGCTTAAAACGCTTAAAATATCGTCAAAATACCCAAAAATATGCTTGTATTTGTTCATTGTGTATTTCAGGTACGGATATCGTGAATCCACCAAAATATTACAAGAATAGAGCAAAAACGAACACGGGAAACGAAGTTGCACAAGAAACCGGGCCCAAATATGGAATTTCCAAAATTACCCTTGAAGAATTGAAGATTGGCAAGAATGGTCCCTCAACTTTTGAAGACTTGTCACTTTTGGCCCTTGTAAATCTCAAATATTACAAGTATGGTCCTCAAGTTTCAAGATTGTACATGTTTGGCCCTTGAAGATCTTAAAGTTTACAAGTTTAGTCCTTGTTTCCATAACTATAACTTGGAAGGACTAAAAATGACAACTGTCCAAAGTTATTATAAAGGGAAGAAGAGTTTGTAGCTGTTTAATGGGAAGTATCAAAGTGAAGAGACTTGGGGGGCTGTTTTTGCCCAGACAACAGACTCTCACCCTCCACTCACAGCTTGCCACCTCAACAAAACCTTCCACCTCATCTGTCCAGTCACACCCCACTTCCAGTTTTTAAACCGAATTGTTATTTATATTTAGTGGAGGGAAACAACTAATTACTCCCCTAAACTGGATTAAATAAGTTGTTCACCCTCCCCCACAACCTCATAAACCCTAATCCAATCATGTCCCTAATCAAAGGGTTATCCCCTAATACTTTCCAGATCCCTAATTGGGTCTGTCTACATCAAAACCCAACACCCCAAACACCCTCCAGCTCACTGTGGACCCCCCACCCACATGACCCCTGCTGCGTTTTGGCTAAGAAACAAAAAAGGTGCAGAAAATCAATGGCACAAGATCAATTTCGTGCTCTTTACTCCTATTTGGACCATCAAGATCATATTGTACACTGCCATATAACATGGGACTTCATAATCTGTCAAAGACCAAGTTTGAATTCAAAGATGCCAAAAAGATCTGAATTTCTCCAAGGGCTTTTCTGGAAACTCATAAATTAGGGCTAGGGTTTATCTTTGCTTCTAGTATCTTCTTGTAAGCCTTATATAAGGCATTGTAGTATTTACATTATGCTTTGTTCCAGTTTTTGTATTTTCTTAAAATTATTAATGAAAATGAAAATTTTAATTATGCAATACTGAGTTCCATTTTTACTGCTTTCTATAGTTTAATATTTACTTTATTTGCAAAATTAGTTGTAAGTTTCCCAAAGTTATTCTTTTTTCAGAAATTTCAGAAAAAATCGTTTTCTTTGTTTTAAAAGTTTTCAAAAACGTGATGATTATATGATTATGAAGTGAAAGTGGATTGGTCGTATAAAAAGCAGTTTAGTGAAAGGGTTTTATAAAATTTCAGTTGGATTCATTGGTTTTGAGAAAGAAATCAGTTTTTAAGGAAAGTCATTTTTTTAGCTATAAGCTATAAGCTATAAGATGACTTGCTCAATAAGTCATTCTTATAGCTTATAAGCTCTTGTGAACAGGTAACTTTCCCTTGTTTTCTTTTTGGCAGGACAACAAAGCTTCAAAGTGTTCAAAATTCTCAAGTTTGAAGACATTTGGGGGTGTTTGGGACTGCTGTAGTCCCCACCCTATTTTCTCTACATCAAAGGACTCTTTCTACTCTTCCCTCGGCTCACATAAGCCCTTAAATCTAGCCCAATAGAAGGCATCAGCTTGGTAATGGCTTTGAACCCTATTTGACTTAATTTTTGAATTTTGTGTGAAATGAGGTGATTTTGTGAGAAAGCTGTTCATTAGTTGTTTTTATGGTTGACTTTTACTTCTTTAAGCTTTCTATGCATGTTAGATTAGATTAGAATCAGTCTAGTTAAGTTTGGTAAGCATTTGGTGTGTTAAATTCCATTTTCTGATTTTAAGGGTGTGTTTGGATACGGGTTTTAGCTAGGATTTGTGACAAATGTTGTAGCTATAATCCACCTAGACACATGCCTCTTGATAGATACAAGTATACTTCAGCATTACTTTTAAGTTATGATAGGAGTTAAATGAAATTGCATGCTAAAAATTTGGTTTTTACTTTAAAAATTAGCAAACCCCTTTTTCTGTCCAGTTTAGTGTAGATTTTGAGTCGAATTTTGCTAAACTGTTAGATAATAGGCCAACTTAGAGCTTGTTTTTAGTTGTATGTTATTTGGTTAGATTGTGTCTTAGTTTGGTAGCCTAGAATCGATATTGTGCAAGTTAGATCAGCAAGTTAGTCCACAGCCCCCTACATAGCAAACAGTGACCTGTATTTGCCCATTTTTGTGTTTAATTTGTTCTTGACTTGTGCATTTTATAATTTTTATAGACTCCCTACACTCCACTGAGTGTAGGGGTGCCAATCTTTGTCCAAAACACCAAGTAATCAACAAGTTACAAGCAAAAACGAGCCCAAATCAACCCAAAACGAGCCAAAAATCCATACAGCAAGTATTTTCTTTGTTGTCCGAGAACGACCATATTTTTTTTGTTTTTTTAGTGTTGTCCGATATCGGACAACACTGATATTGGACAAACCCTTTCTCCGGTAGGATCTTGGACAACACTAAAGTACTCCACCATGGGGTACTTTGGGGTACTTTCATTTTTAGCCAATTTTTTTAGTTTTTTTTAAACTTTTTCATTTTTCCCTTGTTAATTTAGTTAAAAAAAGATTTTTAGAAAATAATATTTATTTTTAGCATTATTTTATTATTTTTATTATTATTTTAGTTTAAAAAGTGTTTTTAGTCTTTTAAAAATAGAAAAATAGTTTTAAAAATTTTGGAAAAATACTTTTTAGTCTTTAAATAATATAAGTGAGTTATTAGTCCAATAAAATAATATTTTGGGCTTTTTATTGATTATATTTAATTTTAGGGCTTTAATTAGCATTAAAAATTGAATATTTAATTAATAAAAGGTTTTAAAATATATTTGTTGGATTTTTATTCTTATTTATATTATTTTAGACTTAGTTTAATCTTTTAATTGATTTTTAGGTTTAATTTTTGATTTTGTCGCGTTTTACGTAATTACGTTCGCGTTTTACGTCATTACGTCGTAGTGTAATCGTAGTCGTAGCTCGTCTTTACTTTTTCTCTTCTAAACCAAAAACGTCACTAATCCAAACTTGATTTTATATAATTTGCAGATTAATCCACACACCTCCTTCGAGAACGAACCCGCATTTATTCGGTTTCGCGTTTTTCCTAAAACGTGCAACTTAATACTTGCCACTCATACGCGTTTTTCCTAAAACGTGTACGAAAAACCTACATCAATTTTTGGCGCCGCTGCCGGGGAGGTGTTTTTAGTGTGCCATTATTATTACTATCGTGTTTGTTTGAGTAGTGCGTTTTAGCTTTTCATTTTTTGGAAAGCGTGAATATCGTACATACTCATTTTTGTTATTTTTACTTATTATATTATAGTATCCAAATAAATCATGTTTAATTTTCCTAAGTTAAACACAACAATCTTTACTATATTGTAGATATCCATTATCGTTTTCGTTTTTCTTGTGAATATATTACTATATGGTATTTACGTAAGAACAATAAATATACAAGTACTCCAAAAGCATGAAAACGCAACCTTGATTCGGGATTTCATCACTCGATCATTGTATTCGAATCCAAAGCAAAAGTTTAAAGGCAAAATAGATAAATACTTTCGTGAGGCTTAATTTCAATTAACACAAACTATAAGGTGGGTATAAGGCGGTTGTATTTCACGACCTAAGGGAAAAAGGCTCTAGTGCTTAGCGCCGCCTCGTTTCCCCCGCTTGCTTGTGCGTGTTTTGAGAAAGAAGGCTAATCGAGGGTTTGCCGCCCAAGTATTATTTACGTATATTATATTTGCTTGTGTTTTCAAGATTAAACCCTTTTGAACGTTTTGTTGTTCCACCAACGTTCTAAAGTCATCGAGAACGTTCACTCCACGTGATCGTTTTCATTATTTGAGGCTCCTTTAATCGAGAAGATCGATTCGAGGGGAGATATGTAGATTTGTGTCTACGTAATACACTCAAAGTGTTTTTAGAAAAATAATATTTATTTTTAGCATTATTTTATTATTTTTATTATTATTTTAGTTTAAAAAGTGTTTTTAGCCTTTTAAAAATAGAAAAATAGTTTTAAAAATTTTGGAAAAATACTTTTTAGTCTTTAAATAATATAAGTGAGTTATTAGTCCAATAAAATAATATTTTGGGCTTTTTATTGATTATATTTAATATTAGGGCTTTAATTAGCATTAAAAATTGAATATTTAATTTATAAAAGGTTTTAAAATATATTTGTTGGATTTTTATTCTTATTTATATTATTTTAGACTTAGTTTAATCTTTTAATTGATTTTTAGGTTTAATTTTTAATTTTGTCGCGTTTTACGTAATTACCTTCGCGTTTTACGTCATTACGTCGTAGTGTAATCGTAATCGTAGCTCGTCTTTACTTTTTCTCTTCTAAACCAAAAACGTCACTAATCCAAACTTGATTTTATATAATTTGCACATTAATCCACACACCTACTTCGAGAACGAACCCACATTTATTCGGTTTCGCGTTTTTCCTAAAACGTGCAACTTAATACTTGCCACTCATACGCGTTTTTCCTAAAACGTGTACGAAAAACCTACATCAAAGACCAAATCTGAAGATTTATCGAAGAATAAGTCAAAAGACGGAATTTTACTAAAAACCGAAGAACTCAAGTCTTATTTATGAAGAAATATCGAGACGAGTTCAAAGAAATCCCGAGACAAAGTCATTAAGTCCAAGATTAACAAAAGATTGAGAAGAAAAGGACTTAAGTGTGCAATTAAGGAAAAGAGGAAAGAGGGAGGAAGCTTCCTAAGCTCCTCCCTAATCACCCCTATATATAGTTTGATCCCATTTCATTTTCATGTTGTTGGGTGGTTTGACAAACCACCACTTCCACCATTTTTATACTTGTTATTTCATTTCTTGCACTTTAATTTCTTGTTATGCACCTTTAATCATTTAATTTTCAAGTAAGTTTTCATTTATTGTTCTTGAATCTTTACTTTTCTTGTTTAAATCTCTCATCTTCCTTTCTTGATTCTAGTTTACTTTTGGTGCGAATTACATATGATCCGTGTTGTTCATTAATGTTTTCGTGCTTAAAAAGTTCATCTTTTTATGGTTTGATTTAAAATTATGCTTATTTTTTAGTTTGATAAGTTGTTATTCATGCTTATTAAGTCAGTTTCGATTTAGATTCGTGCAAGTTTTAGTTTAAGCTTATTAACCATAGCTTATTGCTTTTGCTTAATTTTCGGATCAAAAAGTTAGATCGGAAAGGGTAAACCCCTTTCCAATCACGTATTCCAATCACCTTGATTGGAAAAGGGTTTTAGATTCCTTTAATACATTTCTTTTACATTCCAATCATCTTGATTGGAAAAGGGTTTTACATTCCTATCAGCATTCCTATTAGCATTCCTATTTACATTCCTATCAGCATTCCTATTTACATTCCTATCAGCATTCCTATTAGCATTCCTATTAGCATTCCTATTAGCATTCCTATCAGCATTCCTATCAGCATTCCTATTTACATTCCTATCAGCATTCCTATCAGCATTCCTATTAGCATTCCTATTAGCATTCCTATTTACATTCCTATCAGCATTCCTATCAGCATTCCTATCAGCATTCCTATCATCATTCCTATCAGCATTCCTATCAGCATTCCTATCAGCATTCCTATCAGCATTCCTATTAGCATTCCTATCAGCATTCCTATCAGCATTCCTATCAGCATTCCTATTTACATTCCTATTAGCATTCCTATCAGCATTCCTATCAGCATTCCTATTAGCATTCCTATCAGCATTCCTATCAGCATTCCTATCAGCATTCCTATCAGCATTCCTATCAGCATTCCTATCAGCATTCTATTTACATTCCTTTTAGCATTCCGATTTGGTTTTAGTTTAAACATTCCGATTGTAGTCTATTTTCAACATTCCGATCTGGACTCTTTTAACATTCCGATCATGCATCATTCCGATGGGTACATTCCGATCGGATTCCGTTGGGATTCCGATCGGGTGTATTCCGATTGGGTATTTTTGTTTTGTTTTGTTTTAGTTAAAGTGGAAATTTCTCTCGTTTTATTTTTAGTTCATTTTTAATTCGTTTTGCATTTTTATTTAATTGTCAATTTACTTTTCGTTAAGTTTTAATTTTACGTCATTTAACTTCACGTCATTTACTTTTAACGTTTTAAATATTACACCGTTTACGTTTCAACTAGTTTTAGTTTTAATTTCCCGTCCTTTATTATTAAGTCTTGCACATTTATTTTACCAAATCCAAAAATATTTGTTTCACCAAGAACAACTAATCTCACACAATTAACCTGAAATCAATTCGATTAGACACCGAGAAAACGAACTTTTTCAACTAGTAAAATCTCTACATTAAAATGGCGCCGCTGCCGGCTCTTTTCGTGAGGATTAAAGGTTTTTTATGAGAGACGCGTTGGCTTTTGGGACCCGTTCACTTGTGAACGTTAGTTTTCGTATCCAAAAATTTTCAAAAATCCAAAAACATTTGAAAAATCGTAAAAAGCATTTCTTTTTCAAAGTTTTGCACCAAAAATATTCTTCCTGCTTGTCTATTTTTCTTCATGGATTCGTCTTGTGTACGGTGTGGGAGACCATGTCATGGTTTTCAAACATGTCAATGGTGTACTTGTGAGCGGTGTGGTTCTGATATCGACGATACACAATTTGGATTTTGTCCATTTTGCAATTCAACAAATTCGTACTTCTCCTCTTACAATACTTTCTCACCCTCTCCCGTCTATGACGATCCTTATCCTCAAAATGCACCAGATTTTTCTCCATCCCCGTGGTGCTATAAGTGTGGGGGTCCTCACGAAAGTTTTCACTGTCTTACGGGGGATCAAAATTACTATAATTATACCCCTTCCAGTTTTGACCAACCCCTGCAATACCCAATTGATCATCAGCCTCGTCACGGGATGAGTTACCAAGAACCAATTGACGATCTTGCTACAGCCTTTCAAGAACAAAGAAACGATCTTGCTACAGCTTTTCAAGAACAAGCGAAAGAGCTTTTACACACGCTGCAAACTTGTATGGAGTCATTTTTACAGCAGCAAGATCAGACGAGTACTCATATCCCTGAGCTTATTATTATCCCTTTAGGTATTGAGGAGAGCGATGACGATATTGAGGTTATTTTCGACGAGGAGGAATTTCTAAAGCAACGTAAGACTTCTCCCATTCCTCCTTCGTCTATTGCTATCACACCCGAGGAGCCTGTTGGCTCTCTCATCATGGAGGATGAGCATCTTGACGTTATCTCGGCAACTGAATCGGTCAAACTCCTAAAGTCTAGTGTCGAGGAACTTGTCGTCATCCCAAGTGAGCCCGCGGGTATTCCGGAAAATCTGTGTGATGTGCCGACTTTTGCGGAGCTTACGGACAAGTTTGCTTCGCTAGTCAATGATCACATACTCACAACTCCACATGCGATATTTGATCCTCCCAACAAGAGTTCAACATGTGGTGAGTATGATCATTTCGTCTTCGAGCCCGAGATTGAGGAAATTATCGACCGAGAGCTAGCTCTTTTACCTCCGCTTTCTCCTACAAGCGAGGTCGATTTTTTCAACATCGATGCCGAAATTGATGAGTTGGAACGTCTTATTTTTCATAATAATGACGAACCAACTCACTTGACCAATCATCCTATTCTCGAGGAGTTACCTAATCAACACTCCTCTTATGAGAATTACGTTTACAACATTCGTAAGGATTTACCTTATCAACAATCCCCACAAATGAATGATGGTTTCGTACTTGATCGTGATCTTTTCAAACGAGTTTCTACACTCTTTATCTACGAGGATATCGACAAGATCTACTTTCATGAGGATAAATGCTTTGACCCGGGAGGTGACATGGACCATCCTATGATTGATAATTTTACGGCTTTGCCAATTGGTCTGCATCCATTGTCTTTGGAGGATGACAATGTGATTCCCTTACCCACCCCACCTCCCGTCAATCTGGATTTCACTTGCTTTTCTTATATTGAGCAGACTTTCCTACCATTCAAGACTTATCCTCCCGCCTCTCCTTTGTTGATGTCCTCCGGGAACGAGGACAAGGTCTTTGATCCCGGTATCACATTCGAGGCTTCCCCATGGACCATTTAATTCGGGGACGAGTCAGGCTCGTGACTCGGTTAACAAAAACAAGCGCTTTTTGGGAGGCAACCCAATTATCTATCTATTTTCACCATAAGTGTAGGGGGAGCCCCGTGGTGTTTCTTGCTTTCTTTCTTATCATGTGCAGGGATTAGAGCTTCAAAGACACACTCTTGATGACTTTTGACGAACCGTGATTCCGTGTTCCCTTCTTCCCGGTTCTATCCTAAACTCTTTTCGATTCACTATTTTATAATTTTCAATATTAAAATAGGAATCTCTTTAGTTGTCTCTTCCTTAGCAAGATTTAAACAAAGTGCACAATGTCCTAAGTGTAGGGGAGTTTACTCCCACATGCTTAAACATTGAGGACAATGTTTATATTAAGTGTAGGGGGACTTCTATCGAAGTTAAGTGGCCTTTTCCTTGTATTTGTCCTCATTTTAACCGGAAAATCGATTTTTCGACATTTTTCAAAATTTTTAATCTATTTTGGCCTAGTTGTAGTTCCCTTTATTTTTGCTATTTTTCTCTTATTTTAATAAAATGGTTTTAACAAGTTTAGTTATCTTAGATATATTAGGCCCGTTGTGAATTTTTTGACTCAACCCGAGTTTACTTATCCAAGTTCACTCTAGCTAGTATCCTTAACCGTGTAGACCTTAATTGGTTTATTGGGCTAAGCATCCACGAGTCTCATTCCTTGAGATTTTAAATTGTGGAGAACGAGAAATGATAGAGTTGGTTACAAGTTTGGTATTCTTTCATTAACTTATGTGAGTTAATTATGATCTTTTTCTCCCCTCGCTTGTAAATAAATAAATGCAATAAGTAAGGTCGTACGATTTGAAAAGTTACTTAGCTTCTAGCCCAAGATCGTTTAAAAGTTGCTCGGTAATGATAAGAGTTCATAGCCAAGGCATAACTTATGAAGCGGGGCGCGAAGATTGGTGAGTCCGAAAAGGCCCTAACAAGGCATGAGGATTCAATTTTATTGCTGAAGATCCAAAGTGATGTGAAAAGCATTATTCCCAAAATCAATATGAAGGATCAAGACTCACGATGAAAAGCAATCAACTCCCATAAAGATCATGGAGAAGTCTATCCGAAAAGACCCTAACAAGGTATGAGCATAAATAGATCCAAGTCCGAAAAGGAGGCGGATCGTTGTATCTCAAAATCCCAATTAGAGATTGAAGAAATAATCATGAAGTCGTGGTCAACAAAGCTGGAGTACCCCTCAAAAGTCTCCAAGTGAAGAAACTCTATAACGAAGAGAAGACCATTATCTCAAAAACGTCTCTCGAAGATATGAAGTATGAAGTACATGCCAAATATCGGCCCGAGAAAGGTCTCAAATCGTGAACCAAGTTATGTCAAGATATGAACTTTTTGATATCCCGAGAAGCAGTTTTAAGAGATTTTGTCCTTTAGCTAACTATTGATCAAATCGTCTTACTTTGCTTTCAGCCTAAATAAATTATCGAAATAAGTCAACAATGCATCCTCGTGATCATTCAAGACATCAATAAAATATAAGAGATACTCGTAGGAATAAGGGAGTTTAAGTGATTAATTGAACCACATGAGTAAATGTTTGTTATGCTAACTTGTACTAACAATGATCTTGTTTTTAAGCTTGGCATGGGGAACGTGAAACTTGAGGGTGATGAACATTCATGACACACAAGCCCTAATGTAAGTCTTAGATTTCTTTACAAGTTTCTTCCTTGTTGCATCTTGTTATTTTCTATCTTTTTGATTTTCCTTAGTTGTTTAATAAAGGCCAAGGTAGGTTGATTATGATGGAAAATGTAAAACATGCTTTGTAACTAATGCATTGCATGAGGACATTGCAATGGTTAAGTGTAGGGGATTTGATAGGTGTGAAAACACCCATCCTTTTACCACTTAATTACAATAATAACCGAGCCAAAACGTGTATTTTATGTCATTTTGTCGGAATTATGCGTGGTTTGTGTTTTTGTTGTGATTTAGGACGAAAAAGTGAAAAGTGGAGAAAACACGGCATTCAAGGGCTTTTATCGAAGAAAAAGACGAAAGATGAAGTCGAAAGATCAAGAGTGGAAAAAAGAACGGAAGTCCAAGACCAATTCTGAAGATTTATCGAAGAATAAGTCAAAAGACGGAAGTTTACTAAAAGCCGAAGAACTCAAGTCTTATTTATGAAGAAATGTCGCGACGAGTTCAAAGAAATCCCGAGACAAAGTCATTAAGTCCGAGATTAACAAAAGATTGAGAAGAAAAGGACTTAAGTGTGCAATTAAGGAAAAGAGGAAAGAGGGAGGAAGCTTCCTAAGCTCCTCCCTAATCACCCATATATATATAGTTTGATCCCATTTCATTTTCATGTTGTTGGGTGGTTTGACAAACCACCACTTCCACCATTTTTATACTTGTTATTTCATTTCTTGCACTTTAATTTCTTGTTATGCACCTTTAATCATTTAATTTTCAAGTAAGTTTTCATTTATTGTTCTTGAATCTTTACTTTTCTTGTTTAAATCTCTCATCTTCCTTTCTTGATTCTAGTTTACTTTTGGTGCGAATTATATATGATCCGTGTTGTTCATTAATGTTTTCGTGCTTAAAAAGTTCATCTTTTTATGGTTTGATTTAAAAGTTTGCTTATTTTTAAGTTTGATAAGTTGTTATTCATGCTTATTAATACAGTTTCGATTTAGATTCGTGCAAGTTTTAGTTTGAGCTTATTAACCATAGCTTATTGCTTTTGCTTAATTTTTGGATCAAAAAGTTAGATCGGAAAGGGTAAACCCCTTTCCAATCACGTATTCCAATCACCTTGATTGGAAAAGGGTTTTATATTCTTTTTATACATTTCTTTTACATTCCAATCATCTTGATTGGAAAAGGGTTTTACATTCCTATCAGCATTCCTATTAGCATTCCTATTTACATTCCTATCAGCATTCCTATTTACATTCCTATCAGCATTCCTATTAGCATTCCTATTAGCATTCCTATCAGCATTCCTATCAGCATTCCTATCAGCATTCCTATCAGCATTCCTATTTACATTCCTATCAGCATTCCTATCAGCATTCCTATCAGCATTCCTATCAGCGTTCCTATTAGCATTCCTATCAGCATTCCTATTAGCATTCCTATTTACATTCCTATCAGCATTCCTATCAGTATTCCTATCAGCATTCCTATCAGCATTCCTATCAGCATTCCTATCAGCATTCCTATTAGCATTCCTATCAGCATTCCTATCAGCATTCCTATCAGCATTCCTATCAGCATTCCTATTTACATTCCTATCAGCATTCCTATCAGCATTCCTATTAGCATTCCTATCAGCATTCCTATCAGCATTCCTATCAGCATTCCTATCAGCATTCCTATCAGCATTCTATTTACATTCCTTTTAGCATTCCGATCTGGTTTTAGTTTAAACATTCCGATTGTAGTCTATTTTCAACATTCCGATCTGGACTCTTTTAACATTCCGATCATGCATCATTCCGATGGGTACATTCCGATCGGATTCCGATGGGATTCCGATTGGGTGTATTCCGATTAGGTATTTTTGTTTTGTTTTGTTTTAGTTAAAGTGGCAATTTCTCTCGTTTATTTTTAGTTCATTTTTAATTCGTTTTGCATTTTTATTTAATTGTCAATTTACTTTTCGTTAAGCTTTAATTTTACGTCATTTAACTTCACGTCATTTACTTTTAACGTTTTACATATTGCACCGTTTACGTTTCAACTAGTTTTAGTTTTAATTTCTCGTCCTTTATTTTTAAGTCTTGCACATTTATTTTACCAAATCCAAAAATATTTGTTTCACCAAGAACAACTAATCTCACACAATTAACCGGAAATCAATTCGATTAGACACTGAGAAAACGAACTTTTTCAACTAGTAAAATCTCTACATTAATCATCCTAGTTCAAGTGCATGTGGATGATATTATCTTCGGTTCTACTAAGAAGGAATGGTGTCATGAGTTTGAACAGCTAATGAAAGGCGAATTTCAGATGAGTGCCATGGGATAACTTACGTTTTTCCTTGGTCTTCAAGTCAAGCAACAGTCGGATGGTATTTTCATAAGTCAAGACAAGTATTTTCATGATATTCTTCAGAAGTTTAATGTGGAGCCTCATAGACCAGCAACAACACCTTATGAAGTCTCTAAAGTCAAACTCAAGAATGAGCCAGATCCTCCGGTAAATTTTCACATGTACAGGTCAATGATTGACTCACTCATGTATTTGACTGCATCACGTCCGGACATTATGTTTGCAGTAAGTGCTTGCTCTAGACATCAGGTGGCTCCAACCGTATCTAACTTGAATGCAGTCAAGAAAATCTTCAAGTATATCAAGGCACAACCCAAGCTAGGCTTGTGGTATCCTCGGGAATCACCTTTTGTTCTTGAAGCCTATAATGATAGTGACTAGGTAGGTGCTAATAATGACAGGAAATCTACTACTGGTGGTTGTCAGTTTTTGGGTCGAAGACTGATCTCATGGCAATGTAAGAAACAGACAATAGTAGCTACCTCTTCGACAGAAGCTGAATACGTAGCTGCTGCTAGTTGTTGTGGATAAGTCTTGTGGATACAAAATCAGATGCTGGATTATGGGTTCAACTTCATGAACACAAAAATTTTCATCGACAATCAAAGCACTATCTGCATTGTGAAGAATCCTGTTTTTCATCAACGAACCAAGCACATTGAAATTAGGCAGCATTTTATAAGGGATGCCAATGAGAAGAAACTGATACAGGTTCTTAAAGTGCATACGGATGATAATGTTGCTGATTTATTGACTAAAGCCTTTGATGGTCCGAGATTCAACCACTTGGTGGTTCACATTGGAATGGTCAATACTTGAGGCCTAGGATTGAGGGGAGGCTAAGCCTAAGGGGAGGCTTAGTGTACATATTTCATTTCACAGTCTAACATATGGTAGATTCTAATAATAGTTTTCATTGGTATTTGCGGTGTGTGCAACTTCTAGTGGAAGATTTTGGTTACTCCTAGTGGCAGTCTTCAGCTCCTAGTGGGTACAAACCCTTCTAGTTCCCTCATGGTTGGCTTCTAGTATTGCTTTTGGGTCACTGTTCACTTCGTTGACTTTCATTGACCATTTTATGCTCCTAGTGTTGACCTTTACGCGTTTTGACTTTTAGTCAACGCAAGTTACTTCTGGTATATATCTTTTTATTTATCTTTGGTAACTGTGGTTTGCAAATAATGGTTAAGGGGCAAGTGGTTACTCTTGCATTAATGACTTAATTTTTGAAAGGGCAACCCCCATAATTAGGGGTCAATGGACAGTTTTATGACCATTATTTATGGTCAAATCCCTCAATTGACTCATTCATCCCAACCATACACACACATACGCTCCTACGCTTTACCTCTTCACTCAATTATCTTCCATTACTTCAATCATCAAAAATGGCTACTCTCCAGTACAAACCCAATCATAACAAGGTGGCCTATCTTGGCGAAGGTCCTAAACGAGAAGAGTTCACATACATCCTAGAATACATTGAGGCTTCCAATCTAAGGTATGCTTTTACGGTTTGCCCTACTGTGTATGATAGTGTTCTACGTCAGTTCTGGGCAACTGCCCACCTCGTTGATGTTTTAGGACGCCCACTAGAGCTCCATGCTACCATAGATGGTCGCTCATATGTGGTGTCTGAGGCATCTATCAGGTCTGCCCCTCATCTCCAGGATGAAGGTGGCATTGTCTCCATTCCCAGTTCAAAGATATTAGATGGTATGGCTGATCTAGGCTATAATCATGGGGGAAGTTTAACTTCCAGAAAAATAGGTTTTCCCCTCAATGGAAGCTTCTGGTTTACTTCTTGATTCATTGTTTAAGTCCAAAGTCTGGGAGTTGGGATGCATTACCATCCCCCTTGCCACTGGTTTGATTTGTATTGCATAGGGTCGTGTGTTTAACTTTTCTCGTTACTTGTTTGATGGTATGATTTGTAACCTTAGTAGTACTGGCTCTAGGAAGAAGTTCTTGATGTACCCTAGGTTTTCGCAGCAGGTTCTTATGTGCCTACCTAGGAATAAGGAGGAATATGAGACCCTAAAGCTTAGTTCCAAGGTGTATTCGAATATGGAACTTGGTTTTAAGGGTCTTTAGAGGCCTCTTACTGATGCTATGCTGGGCCTTGCCCAAGGGGATCCTAATGTGATTCCTCCGGCTGATGAAGCTGAGGAGGAACTTCCATTGGAGTATGATCCTATGCAGGAGGAGCACCATGCTACTAGTGTGCCTCATGTGGAGGTAGAAATGCCATCCACCTCAAAGGCTGTCCCCTCTTCTCACCCAGATGAGTCCCCATTTGCTGATACCCCGCCCTCCTAGTCTAGCTCCGCATTCTGCTGACAAGCCATCTAGCTCTCATGCTCATATGGATGTCCCATCTGTTGCTTCTAGTCCCAATGATGCATCCCCCAAGCCAAGTCCTCTTGGTGGGGAAGCTGAGGAACCTGATACACTAACTTCTTTGCTAGCTCTTATGTACAGGTATTATGCGAAGGTTGTTGCTTTGGAGGATGATATTAATCAGCACCGCAAGCTCACACGGGACTTCGTCCTTCTCTTGGCGAACAGGATTAAAGCATTGGAGTCACAACAGAAGCACCAAAAGAAGAAAGTTGTGCTTTCTGATTCTGATGAGGATGTTGAGGAGGATGGGCTGACTATTTTGGCCAGGGCTGCTTTTGCTGATAAGACGAGTGATGATTTGCTTGCTCCTCCTAGTCCTTCAAGCATCCCTAATGCTATTGCTAATCCCAGACCAATGGTGGACTCTGCTGGTCCATCTACTAGTCCATCTGCTGGTCCTTCTCATGATCCCAAGGGAAAAGCCCCTATGACTGATGCACCCTCTCCTCCAAGGAAGCATACTCGCAGACAAATAGAGGAAGAAAGGTTGGGGGAAGAGGCTGCTCAGCGATTGCAAGAGGAGACTGATCAACAAGCTAGGGTTGAGGATGAAACCTTTCAATAGCAAAGGCGTGAGTAGTTGAGGCATGATGCCATGCATTGGGATGACAATGACTGGATGAGGGTGCTTACCATACTTACTTCTGACTACTCGCAGTTCACAAATTTGTTGGGAGCTGATGTGAATCAAGGAAATTGTGTTCAACGGGCAATGGCTTTGATGCGTCAACAACAGTTGTCTCTTGCTGCCCAGCTTCGTGAAAAGCGCCGTAACAGACCTATGTCGAGAACTGAGGAGAGGAAGTTGATGCATCAATATGTTAAGAATCAACCGGCTGCTTACTTTCACACTAGATGGACATGGGAACGGGTGAGGGGGCTGTCCTTTGATGAGCTTAATGATCTGTACACAAAGATGATCAAGCGTCAAAATACACCGGTCCCTGAACGCTTTATTTATCGCCCACCTCCAAGTGTTGTTCTCACTTCTCAGCCTACTGCTGCTCCCACCTCTTGGTCTGGTGTTCCTAAGGATACTTTTGTCGTTCCATCTGTTGGTGCTCCTTCTACTGCTGTTCCTACTACCACCACTTCGAATGTTCATCCCACTCACTCTCAGGTTAATACTACCACCACCAATGAAGCTACTACCACTCCTGCTACTAATCCCACCCCTGCTACTCCGGTGATTGAACCACTTCCTACCTCATCCGCTTGTGCATCAAAATCTGATCCTATGGTTTGTAAGGACTTTGAGTCTACTATTGCTGATGCTACTGTTGCTGGAAAGGTCAAGGTTGAATCTTCTTCTGGTGTCCCTTCACCTCGTCGCTCCATTAGGAAGAAGAAGGCTCGCCGTGGTAAGTCTGTCCTGTTTGAAAAGAGAGATCCAGCAAATCTCATTGATGCTGCTTCAGATAGTGAGACAGAGTTGCACATGGGTAAGGGTTGGATTGTCGCTTGGGAAGTTCGGCCATCCCCTATTTTTCGTGGTACTTTTACTCATAAGATTACGACCAGTGATGGCTATGCTCGCTATGTCTCGGGATTGCAAAACATTTTGACATGGGTGGAGCGTCGTGATCTTATGCTGTTATATGGTTTGGTGGGTGTTGAGATTCCTCAATCTCCGAGTGAGCTTTCCAACTGGCATGGATTGACTATTTGGGGTGATTTAAAGCCGATGTTAGATTCCCCTCCTGATTCTCCCCATGTTGTATGTGTTCATATGTGGAAACTGTATGCTGGTTGTGGTGTTCATATGTTAGAGCTTGAGACTGGTGTTGTGGTGTTTATGCTTACGGATATGGAGTATCCACTGACAATTTCTACAATGGAAGCTATGCTAGAATGTCATCTGTAGGTATCCAATGTTCCTTCTGGTAATGAGTCTACCATGGCCACTACCTTGGTCGAATGTATTCAAGCCCGGTTACATGCAGACAAAGTTGCGGCTTCTGGTAAGTGATTGGTATGGTTCTTCTATTCTTGTGTTATACTAACATTCTTTTCACCAATGTGTACAGTGATTGGTGACTCACGTTATAGTTAAAAAAAACAAATATACTTTTTATATAATATCTACTTATACTTTAAACATGTGATGGAATTTCAAACTTGTACATAATATAATATTTGCTTATGATTTTCCATCATGACATTGTTTTTCACTTGACATTTTCACAATTGGGCTGTTTTTGAGAGGTACTTCTGGTGTTGGACCTAGTCCACACAACAAATGGTGCTCAACTCACCATGTTTCACAGACAAGAAAGAGTTGATTCACCATGAGGGTACGGCTTTGCTGTGATTATCAAATCCGTTGATGGTTGCCAGGTTAACAAAAACTGGATGGTTTTCACTTGCCTTGGTCCTAGAATAAAAAGTGGCTAGTCCAAGGGGGTACGGCTCTTGGTAAAGATCTATATCAAATCCGTTGATAGCTGTAATAGCTTGCTCAAAGCAATAGGTTTTTCAACTCACCGATGCTTCATTGCTAAGAGTTGGCTAGTCCGGAAGGGTACGACTTCTGGTAAAGACTCATATCAAATCCATTGACGCCTGTGATGATTTTCCCAAAATCATTAGGGTACCCCCACTCACCATTGATTCACGTTCTAAGAGTTGGGCTGGGTTCTGGTCTCTTAGGGTGATGGTTATTCCACCACAAAGACTAGCTAGCCCAAGAGCGAGCAACTACTTGGTAAAGGCTCATAAAATCTGCTCATGTTGTTGTGAAGATTCAACAAGGTGCAGATTTGTTTCAAGCTTTCAAGAAGCTTTTCGGTGTTCCTCGTTGCAGCAGTCTTTGTGTTGTTCATGCTGATGGTTATGATGCTGCTATTTGTGTTGATGTTCTAATCCTCAAGCTGTTTTGCAAGATCTACCTGGAAACTTGAACTCAACAAGTCAAATTCAAGTTTAGGGGAGGATTGTTAGGACCTCTGTAATAGTCATTTGTAATAGGTATGCTAGGAGGTATGTAGTTCCTCCTGGTTCTAGTAGTAGTAGGAGCAACACGTGCTCCTGGTCTTTAGAAAGTCAAACATTATTATTTTGAGTAGTTTGTTAGGATATGCATGAGATATGTTAGGAAAGGATATGCATATCAGAATTACACGTTTTGGTTTAATGCTGTATTAGGGTTTCCTTGTAGTATAAAAGGAACCATTGGCAAAAGGGTTAAACACACCTTCATCAAACATTATTTAGTTCATATTAATATTAGAAATCCTTAGTAAGGATCAAGTCATTATAGTTATTCTGTTTCTTCTTGTTCATGGTATTTGTATTCCGCACTTATACTGTGTAGGTTGTCTAGAGTCTCTCTGTGAATAGACTTGTGATTACAGAAGTCGTTCACCATCCTTAACAGGATGCAAGATCCATTATCCAGTGGACCCTACAGTACTAACCATTCTCATGGTTCTACCTCCTCTTCATTCCAATCAAGAAAGAATGAGCTTTCTTCACCTTTCACCCCTAGTCCTCCTATGGATGAGATTTTTCAACCTCAACCTCTCCAAAGTATCCCCTTTGTACTTGAGCCTTTGGTCACCTCTCCTTTCACCCCACCATACTCTCCCATCTCACCCTTGGACACTATGCCTCCACCACCTCCTCCACCCTCTAACACTAATGCTCCTATTTTGGGCATTCCTATCCCTCACTTCATGGGTGATCCTTATTTCTTTGGGTTCTTAGAAGCTCATGGTGCAAATTGCCCATGTTGTCTCTATAATAACTACATCATTGAAAACCTAAGGATGGAGATGCTTGGTATTCATAGAAGGTTGCATGATTTCTTGCTTGTCTTGTTCTCCATGCCTCCTTAGGAGATGAATGATGATTTTCAAATTAACATTTTTTAAAAAGAAGGTCAAGCCAAAGAGAACTATGAACTCAAGACCTAGTTCTTAGCTATCTTTGTAATAGTTAATTGTCTTTTTAATTCTTGTATTTCCTTTCCTTTCCCTCATGATTTTCTCATGTGGATGATTTATGGATTTAGTTTTTATGTGCTTTAATCTATGTGATCACATTAAACAACTTCAATTTATTTAAAATTGAACCTAAATCTATTACAACCTCTAAAAACTTGACTTAAAATTGGACCAAAATGTTATTGAAATATTTTGTCACCCCTTTTTCAAGACATTCTTTGTGAATGTTTTGCTTTTATGCAACCCTAGCATGCTCTAGTGCTAAAAGAGGTAAAAAACCAAGATTTGCAAAATTCTGAAAAAGTCTTATCTTTCTCCAAAACTTTTGAAAATCAAGTTTTGCAGTCCACTGGATGCGGTTCTTTAGCCTCCAGGCGGATCCATATCGATATGGAACCGCGGGCTATTTTAAAGAACCGCGCCCAGTAAAGCCGTTATTGGCTTATTTTTGGTCTTTCTTTTTTGACCACTGTTTTGGTTAAGATTCTTTGTTTACCCAATTTGGCTAAACATTCCCTAAAACTTTTCTTTTTCATTTCAAATATTTGCCTTGTCTATTTTCTTTGAATTCTACTCTTTTGGGAGTTCTTTCCTTCATCCCTCATAATGCCTAATTCTTCCTTTCCTAACCTTGACATTTCTTTGTCACAAACTTCTCAACCTAAAGCTTCTTCTTCTAAGCTTTCAAAGAAACCGAAAATCTCGGTTAAACCCATTTGGATCAAAAAGAACAAGAATCCTCATGATTCTTCTTCTCCAAAATCCTCCAAGGATTCCTCTTTCTCTCCGATTCAATATTGGAATGAGACTTACTCTATAAATACAATTACCGGAGAAAAAGAAATTCTTCCACCACCACCTAAATCTTTCGACTCTCCTCAACTCAATGACCTATTTTCTTTCTCTAACCTCACTAGGCATTGTGAAAACATCTCTTATCCATTATCTCCCTCTCCACCAACCTCTAATCTTGATGGACCTCCCCCATCTAACGAATTTGTTTTGCATCATGGTTCCTCGTGTGCTTGTTGTCGTTTTCAAAAAATTGAACTTGCTCATATCTATGACAAGCTAAATTTTCTTGAATTCCTCCTCACTCGACCTCCTCTCAAAGTTTTTGTTCCCGTGAACAAAACTTCGAATGATGCTTCGTCGTCTTTCTTTTCCAACTAAGGCACATTTTGTACTTTAGTTGTTTGAGTCAATAATATTTAAGCAATCTTGGAAGATTATCACTATTAGAGTAGTTTATGCTTTGTGGTATATTTTCCATATTTTTTGCATTAAATATTCATATTATGTGTATGAATATTTATCTTGTATGTTATTTCATATTTATGTAATATGAATGTTATGTGTGTTATATTTCCCTCTAATTATATTTCACACATTTGTTAAAGAGTTGATCATGGTTAAAACTTAAAATTATTTATGGGTGATTCCATAAATTCTAAATTTTAACCCATTGACATTTTAAATCATCTTTTATTGGTTTGGATGTTTCTTTTCTTCTTTTATTTAACCAATTGAACTATGATGTTGTCAATACACACCCTTTGGACATACTTAGCAAATGCTTGCTTATAATTTGAGATTTCTTTTCCTTCTTCCTCTCAAGTTAGTTAGTAAGTAGTGCACATATATACATTGGTGTTTCTTTTCTTTCTTCTAACCTTTGTGTAGCATGTCACCTTAGCTCATTGACTTGGTGCCCCAAGCAAGGGGGAGTAAGCACCAAGGGGGAGCTACTAGCAAAAGTCCGGTTCTTTTCTTCTTCAAATACTTGTGCTAACCTTTTTGGTTCGACAAAGGGGGAGAAATGATAGTGATAAACTCGTTAATAATTCGAATAAACTTGTATCTTACGTAAATGAGTTTATAGTTTGTCGTAATCAAAAAGGTGGAGAATGTTAATGCAAAGCAATGCCTAAAAACATTGTTAGTATTAATTAATCTTTCTTAGTTTTGATCATGACAAATTACAAAGACACTTATTGTCAAACACAATCATAAAACGAATTATCTAACAAACAATATCATCAAGGTAATAATCATTACACTAACATATTTAATCATGCTTAGTGATCATAAAAGTGATTAGCCTTAAAACTCAATTTTGTCAAACATAAAAAAAGATTTTTAATAAACTTTATTTTTAAGAAAATGTTTTATTAAAATGAAAATACAAATTTGAATATGGCATATTTCAAATGCCATAAGAATATTCTTTGAAGGTTTAAACAACCTCAGATATTTCAAATTCACTAAAAGACAAAAAGGAGCGGACTCTACGTCGGCGGTACCTTAGCACCTACGGCGGTTCCTTATCGATAAGGAACCGTGGGCAGATCTAGCCGTTGGATGTTTTGTCCTATAAATAGTGGATCAAATCCACATTCTCATCAACCCTTTTTGGACATCTTCTTCAGCCTTCTTTCTCCTGTCTAATCCTAGTCATTTGTAAATGATCACTTAATGTGTTAAGTATGTTTACTCATGATTATCCTCTTGATCTCCTTCTTTACCTTGTCCAAAGAGAAGATCACTCACACACTTGTGATGTGATTAAAGATGTAGCATTGATGAAGATCACATTCTCCTAAAGATCTAGTCATGTTCATCATTTGTTTATTTGTGTCTTGTGTAGATCCAATGTATTGGTGAATACTTGTACTAGTTGTGTTCATCCAAGCTATTTGTGAATACTTGGATTAGAGTTGTGTACATTCATTTCACATGTGTGTTCTTGGATTTATGTTGTGTAGATCCAAGCTACATGTGTGTACTTAGATATGATTAGTTGAGTTGTAATTAGTTGTGTTACTTCTCACTAAACGATAAAGTGATGTGGTTGTGTCTTGTGAGTTCTCACTAAACTATATAGTGATGTGGTTGTGTCTTGTGAGTTCTCACTAAACTATAAAGTGATGTGGTTGTGTCTTGTGAGTTCTCACTAAACTGTAAAGTGATATGTAGTTGTGTTGTGTGAAGTTCTCACTTAGCTTCAAAGTGAAGAGTCGTGAAGATTGGTTCTAGCTTTGGATTTGAACTCGACATCTAGCCTTGTGTCGAAAAATGGTGAAGTAGGTAACGTTGTGAAGATTGGTTCTACCTTTAAATTAGAACTCGACATCTAGCCTTGTGCCGTAAAAGAGTGAAGTGGGCGACGTTGTGTATTTTGGTCCTAGCTAAGATTAAGGTCTCGACATTTAGCTTAGTGTCGGAAAATAAGTTGTAAGGTTTTCTCCGCCAAGAAGGGAGCTTGTGGATATAGTGGAAATCTCGAGTAAGGTGTACTCGAGGAGTGGAGTAGGAACGAGGATAGAGCCTCATTGCCGAACCACTATAAATCTTGGTGTCTTCCTACTAGGTTGTTTCTTTCCTTACTCTTTACTTACATTCATTATCACTACACTTACTATACATTGTTAATGCATTAGAATTGAACCTAATCATTATTGTGACAATCCGTCAATTTACGATTGATATTTTATTCTCAAATATTATTTGAAAATATTATTTTAATGTTACAATATGAACTCACTTATTTTTGGGAAGAAATTTGGATTTACGTCTCGAAGTAGCATCGACTACGTTTAAACCGGAGGATTCTACGTTACGTGCTTACGTTTACATACACCGTCTTTGGTGACAGTCTGACATTTCAGAAAATAAATTTGTCCATGAATATTATTTTGGAGTTTTAAATTTGTGTTGGTTCATAAACTCACAAATTTACGAGAAGAGATTAGGACTTACGATTTTATTTTAACGTCCTTTACGACTAAACCGGAAACCTTAGGATTACGTATTTACGTTTTCGAACTCCGTTTTTGGTGAAACAATTTTTATTGGATTCGTTTTGTGACGTTGATTCATAATTTATAAAAACATTTTTCGTAAGACGGCCCGAGGGCACGCAAATCGAGAAAATTAGAATCGAGAAATACCCGTAAACTAGTGAGATGGGACAAAATACATTGTCCCACCCCACTAGCTTAATGGGACGGCACTAACAAGTCACCACATCACAAGATGTGGCAACCATGTAGCTAAAACTTACACATGTAAGTAAGCTTACATGGTAAGCTAACCAAACATCAAAAACCATTAGCTAAAACAACTCCTCTCATTTCACAACATGCAAACAACTTCATCTCCTCCCCTTCTCTCTCTAAAATGCCGTCCCATCTCACCCTAAACATCCATTTTTGATCAAAAATTAACCATGAAATCATATGTTATCTCTACATATGTTGAAGCTCTCTTGAAACCCTATTGATTGGTGGTGCTTATAACATCTAAGGAGGAGTATTCATGGTGTCTTGGGGCTGATTTTCCACAAGGAGTTCATGGAGCATGGTGGTCTTGAAGATGGTCTTGGCTATGCACAAGTTTCTCCATCAAAATCCATGTTTTGATCAACCTACATCATCATGGTGGTATAAAGATTGTCCTCCTCAACTTCTTGTTATTTTGATTATGTAAACATGTATTTTATTTCCTATTGTATATGTATATGATGATTATATGATGATAAAAAAATGTTATGTGGGGATTTGTTGTTGATAATCATGGATAAAAAGATGAAAAACTATAAGTAAAAATGGGTAAATCTTGTTTAAATGATAGGCTGTATAAAAACAGTAAAGAACCATATGGTAAACTGATAAAATGATGAAGTAGAATGGATTTACAGTAAGCTATGGGTCTTGTACACATGTGAGAGTTGGCCATGCAATGGAATCAAAATAATGAGTGAGACATGATCAAAACAAGTTTAAGGTATAAATCTGAGGTTACTGTTTTGGACGATTTTTAGAAAATACTAAAAGGATGATTCAACAGTAGCTATAGAAGAGTTAAATGTAGCACATATCATGTAGTTTATGTGATAAAAATTTGAGCTTCTATCTCCATATAGAACTCAAGATATGGCAGTTTTGGTGAAAGTAAAGATAAAAATCAGATTTTTGGAAATTAAAGAATAATACTATTATATAAGCACTCAAATTTAATAGTATAAATTATAATTAAAACCCACTAACTCATGAATTTTATTTATAAAAATATGTACAATGATAAATAAGTGGAAATTTTATAAAAATGGTAACTTGTTATGTTTTATAAGATATAAAACTATAAACATGATTTTTACGACTTTTTCGGCTATCGCCGTAAAATTAACGTTTTTGTTAAATAAAACTTAGATGGTTGGACCCGTCTAATGTAAACTTTATAAAACTTATATACTGATATATAAACATCTATAACAAGTAAAAACCGATAAAACCCGAACTATAGGACATACGGACGCTAACGGACTAAATTAACGTTATTGGACTAACAATACAACAAAAATGGACAAAAACACTTATAAACTTATTATTGGGCTTAACCCATTTAGGCCTAACTTGTAAAGTTTAAATACTGATAATATAAGTGTAAAAAGGATTAAAACAAGTTAAGAACTTATAATAGGCTTATTGAACCTAAAACACGTAAATAGGTAAAACGAGAAAACTAGTATAAAAGTTATCGACACATAACACAAAAATGAGTAAATGAGGATATGTAAACCCACTTGATCATCATATATATATAATCATCATATGTATACATAATTGGTATTTTTATAAAGTCATTGGACATGAGTCTAAGAACGAGTATTATTTGTCTAGGTTTCCGTGATTGAAGCACGTACTGTACGTCCGAATTGCCGATAACCCGCCTTCCCACATCAACGTGAGTTCATAGCCTCGCACTCTTTTAAATGTTTTTATAAATGTTTTATAAACCCGCGAGGGAGATAACATGTTAGTTTTTATTAAATAGGACACCATTTGTCCCGATTGTTTGTTTATTAATTTTGGACCCGAATGATTGAATGACCCGATTGTATGACCCGATAAATGATTAAAGGACCCGATAGATGAATCTAAATGGATTATTAAAGTTAGGTTATGTCACTAAAAGTCCCATTAGCATGAATTGTGAACTACCGGGATTTGGTAGACGCTTATGCATTTAATAGTACTATTTGGGGACGATCACCCCAGTTCGCGCCTTGACGGTTGATCCCCGTCGTGCCACATTGATTGGTAAGCGAATTTATGTATGAGAAGATTTCCATAGCGTGACCTTTGTGACGACTCGCTACTTTAGATGGGCAAAATTGGTATCGGGTTAGCTACCCGTTTTGGTTTAGTAAGGTAACAATGTCATGCGGCTTGTAATAATCCAAAACTAACGAAATACTATTAGACGCATCGAATTACGAAGTATTGCCTGACTAGCAATACGGGGTCATACTATTGATATTATGTTTGTGTTTTGGTTTTCATAACCATACTCATATAACGGTTTTATTTTCATACAACGTCGTAAGACGTATTGTATGACGTTTTTACAACATTGGCTCGTATAATGATTTTTAAGGCTTTTTATAACCATATTCATATAATGGTTTTATTTAATCTATACAACGTTGCAAAAACGTATTGTATGGTGTTTTTAACGATAATGATTCGTATAACGATTTTTAAGGCAAATGCCTATATTATGATTTTCGATAAAGATTTGTATAAAATGACTTTGGCTATTTTATGGCCTATTAAAATGATTTGTACAAAATGATTTTCAGTAATAATTTTATACTGATATTATGTTGATGGAATTTATTAAACTCTATGAATTCACTCGGCGTTATCGCTGACCTTTTCTTTTAACATGTTTTATCTCAGGTACTTGAAGGTAATTCTCGGGAAGACGACAAGAATTCATGGCCCGCACTTAAACAATATTTTTCCATTCAAATACTTTGTAAAACTTTGTATGAAATATAATGACTTGGGACCGATGTAATTTTGATGTTTATGAATGGAAATGATTTATTATTAAACGACGCGATTTTTATGCGTTATCTATGATGTGAGTAATGTGTTATCCCGTAACACCAACTAGTCTTCCGCTGTATTGAGTTGTATAAATTTGGGGGTGTTACAATTATACAACTAGCTTTCAAGTAAAAGATACTTTTATGCACTCACCTAATTGAAAGGAATTTTAATTAGGAGATAAACCGATGAGAAACTATTCAACCCCCCCCCCCCCTTCTAGTTTATACAACTTTTCATATATAACTCGTCTGCTGAAACGCACTCCACGACCTTCAATTTGTGCTTGATAATCTTGGTGACGTGTCATCTTGTCATTGGGTAATATATGAGTACACAGATCATTATCTTCATGATGAAATTTGATTGGTTGACCTCTGTTTGATCCAAGTGACTCTTAATACCAACTTCCCATTGGGCCACATGTTTAATTAGTTAATAACTTTCACTCTATGGTATAATTGGTCCTTGAAGTTTCTTCCTTTTGGCAGTTTTGTATTAAAGCTTGAAATACTTTGACATGTGGCAACTTAAGTACTTGATTCTTCATGTCTTTGTCAACTTAAGTCCTTATTGGCATCTTTTGTCATATTCTTCATCTTTTCTTTAGATATTTCCTATAAAAGCTCGCGTTTGTTCCATATGTACCTATTTTGCCTGAAAATACACAACCATAAAATACACGCGTAATTATGATAATTTACAGTTTAATATCATGTATTTGGCTGTGTTTTAAGTGGTTTTTAGGTCATAACTGATGAGTGTTTTCACACTTATCATTAACCTACTGAATTTTCATGTTAATATGATCCTATGGGTTCTTAATAATGTTTATTAATCATGTTTAACAACAATTAGAAGCCCTAGTAAGGATTGGTTGGGTAAAATTCTTGGAATAATTATGGGTGTTTGGGCAGTTTGGAATTTAGGTCATATTAAAACAACCACAACATGAGTTTTATAAAAGTTTTTTGAGTGTTTCAAGAGCCTAAGATTATTTACTATGAGTCTAATTTCTGGAACATGTCTCTTTTTATTTTTAAGAGGCTTGTAGATATGATTTTTAATCTGTTTAAGTTATAGTGTCAAAACCAGTTTTTCAGACTGAAAACTTCAGTTGTAGATATCTAAAAATCTATAAGGGTTCTGATTAAGCCATTTGATCAGCATAGTTTCTATATGTTGGGGCATCTCCACTATTTGTTTCATTATTTTTGGAGATGTATAAGTAGGGTTAATGAGTCAAAAATTTATGTATGTTATGTTAAGGTTGTTTTTGGACTAGTTTTGGTTTCATGGGCTAAGGGTTGGGTTAAGAGACGTTTGGGCTTGAACAAAACTACAGAGGCCTTATAGACCATTAGGGGGGCCTATGTGATTTTTTTATAACTTTTACGGGTTATATTTGGTTGGGTACTTAAGTAGTGTAAGTTACATTAAAATAAGTCTAAAATAAGAAATAAGGAAACATTTGTTTTAAGTAGTGTCGACCACCTATTTTTGGGAACTTAAGTAGTGAGGATATATTTATGGTAAGTGATATATGGAAACATGTTTTTATAAATTCCGTGACACTTGTGTGATTCCATTAGCGTTTGTGTTCGGCTTCTTTTATGCATTCATTAAAGTATAAATATTCTAGGGGTGAGCAAAACCAACCAACAACCAAAAACCGACACAAACCGACAGAAAACGACACCGACCGACATAAACCGACCTTACTCGGTTCGAGACTCGGGATGGGTTTTCCACGATATCGGGACTCAGGATTAAATCGAGATCGCACAAAGAAAACCACACAAACCAGGATTAACTCGGGCCTAACTCAGTTCGGTTCAGGACTGGGATTCAATCAGTTCGGGATTTAGTTTGAGTTTTCCATGATGTCGGTTTTGGGATGAGTCAGAATCGAGTCAGGACTGGTTGGTTTCGTCCCGATGCTCAGTAGTAAGATAGTCCATCCTTTTAGTAAGGACCTTCATTATCACTTCTAACTTTTGTAGTATGATTCCTTGATGTTATTGCTATGTTCCCAATGATTGGTTGTTGTATTCCATTGTTTCATTATTCTCTTTAATTAGTTGTGATTCGTATGCCTCTATTTTCCTTTTGTTTGGTTACCGTTATATTTGAATTTTTTTGTTATGATTTTCTTTGCCCCAACTAATTTGTAACTAGTCATGGAGGTACCATTACCGTGTCATTGATACACCAATGACGTGACACTATATGTGGTGGTGTGATTAGTCCACAACGTTCCTTTTTGTGTGCACATTTGATATGATATGATATGTGTGTGCGCTAGTCATCGAGCTAGTGTACATATATGACTTTGTTTTGCAGGGGGCGTATGGATGCATCTTAGGTATTTTGTTTCAGTATGTGATTTAGTAATTGGTGTGTGTGTGTGTGCAATATGCCCTATTTCTCTTTTGGTACATTAGGAGTGGTCGTCTATGTACATTTGGGAGAACCGTGCAACTGCACGTGATATATGTGAATATGTGATTATGTGGGCTCGTGGGCATTTCCTTTGTACGTTTGTCATTATCATTTTGATATCTCTTATTCCTTCACTGTGTATACTCCTTATGATTTATGTTTCGCAGATTTAGCTATATCTTTTGTTTCATAATACCTTTATACTATATCTATTCACTGAGCGTTAACTCAACCACATTTTCTTTTCTTATGGCAGGTATTAAGCGAGAATCTAAAAAGTGAGAGTTTGTATAGATTTTTCTAGAGTCACATTGTGTCAATAAATGATAGAAGACGTTTATTATTTTAGCACATTTATATTTTGGACCTTATTGTTTGGGGTTTTTGGAGTCAAGTTTATGATTGATATGTTTTAATAAGTAAACTATGTTTTGGACTTTCATTATATATGTTTCTGATGTGACACCATAAATGTGATACTTGTCTCTTATCGGAGCGGGTGTTACACCAATAGTATTCAACAATTTCTACAACTTTTACCAACAACTTTTCCTTGTCAATAACATCATAACACTAATTTTAAAGATCTGATGAGTTTGTGGTGCCTAATGAAGTACCTTTCCCACCTGCTAGTTCTGGTGTTCCACCTGATAGTTTTAGTGTTTCACTTGATAGTTCTGGTGTTCCACCTACTAGTTCTAATGTTCCACCTGATAGTTCTAGTGTTCCACCTGCTAGTTCTGGTGTCCCCCTGCTAGTTCTGATGTTCCACCTGCTAGCATTGGTGTTCCACCTGGTAGAAAATCAAGTAGAACCACAACTTTACCTACTAAGTTTGGAGATTTTGTTCTCACTCATACTCCTAGAGCTAATATGGTAACCTAAACACCCCTTGTAGCTGGTTTTCAATATTTTGTAACTGTTTTGTTGACTAAAAGGATCCTAAAAGCTTCAAAGATGCTTTGTTGATCCTGGTTGGTGTAATGCAATGAATTTAGAGCTAAAAGCTAGATGATAATGGTATGTGGGAGCTTGTTTTCTTGCCAGAAGGAAAAAAGGTATTGCATCACATTGGTTGTATAAGACTCTCAAGGTTGATGGAACTATAGAAAGACGGAAGGCAAGAGTGGCGGTACATGGTAATAAACATAGGTCATGGTTTGACTATTAAGAGACCTTTGTACCTTTTACAAAAAAATTAAGATCTTTGTTTGCTGTTGTAGGTGTGAATGATTGGGAAACATGCCAAATGGATGTTTCTAATGATTTTATTCATGGAGATTTAATTGAAGAAGTATACATGAAACCACCTCTTGGATACAGTGGAAAAGGAAATAGTGTTTCTGCTGATGCCAAGCTTGGGTCAAATGTGGTGTGTAGATTTAAGAAATCATTGTATGGGTTAAAACAAGAACCCAGACAATGGTTTGCTAAATTTTCTTCTACTATATATTGATTTTGGTATACTTAATCCAAGACAGACTACTCTTTGTTTGTAAAAAAAAGGGTCAAATCTCACAATTATGGTGGTTTATGTGGATGATCTTCTTATCACTAGAAATGATTCATCTCAAATAAGAAAACTCAACTCTCTGTTGAATTATGTTTTTCATATGAAAGACTTGGGTGACTTGAATTATTTTTTAGCCTTAAAAGTTTGTAAATCTTCTCAAGGGATCTTTATCTCTCAGCATAAGTACACCAAATAGCTTTTTAAAGAAGGGGAAGTTCTACACAACAAACCTTATAAAATTTCAGTGAATCCAAATCTCAAGCTGCAAGCAGATATAGGTTCTCTTTTACCTGATCTAGAAGTGAACAAGAAATTCATTGGAAAGCTGATGTACTTGATAGTAACAAGACCAGACATTTGTTATATTGTGTAATTGTTGAGTCAGTTTATACAATCTCCAACTTCTATACATATGCAAGTTTTGAAACATTTGTTTATATATTTACTTAATTCTCCTGGTCAAGGTATTTTTTTGGAAAGAAATTCAGCAGTGGAGCTCAAGGCTTATTGTGATTCAGATTGGGCAAGTTGTCATATGACAAGAAGGTCTGCTACTGGCTATTGTATTCTTTTGGGAGATTCACCAATTAGTTGGAAGTCTAAAAAACAGACTGTCGTTTCTAGATCTTCTGTTGAAGCTGAGTACGTGTTGTGAGGTTACTTGGTTGGTGAGTTTGCTAAAAGATCGTAGAATTAAGGATTTAAGTCCTTCTGACTTGTTTTGTGATAATCAAACAGATTTGTACATAGCTGCCAAACACATTGAAGCTGATTGTCACTATGTGAGGGATCAACTTAAAGAAGGAGTTATTAAACCTTCTTATGTTAACACCAAATCACAATTGGCTTATGTTTTCACCAAAGTTGTTAGTGTGAATCAACACAATAAACTTCTGTCCATGTTGGGAATTTCTCAATGTCTCAACTCTCCACTTGATGAGGAGTGTTTAAGAGATAATGGTTAATTTAGAAAATAGAAACAAGTATAGGGACTAATATTGTAAATAGTTTGTTAGATTAGTTTTCCTTCCCATGTATATATTCAAAATGCTCTCACATTTTCCCCAATTCAATCAATGAGATAATCACACAATTTCTCTCTTTGTTTCATTTTCATTTCATTTTTATTTCATTTTTGTTCTTGATCTTTGAAACTTCACATTAATGAACATTTTTTTATACTTAGGGCATCCACTATAATGAACCTATTAAGAGGTTTATAAAATTGCCATGTCATAAAATATCATTAATTTATATACTTTTTCATATTATAAATCTATTATCACTATGGATAAACCTTTTAGTTGGTTTATAAAATTGTCTAATTCATGCAATGTATTAAATTATAAACCTCTTCAAGATCCTAAATCTCTTCATGCCACCTACATTTGAAATGGTTCTTCACTATGGTGTAAAGTTTTATAAACTTTTTCATAAGTTATTGGACCTCTAATTTTAAACCACCATAGTGGATTATAAAGACCGATGAACATTATTAAAAACAAAATTTGAATTTATGAACATTCGATATCTAACTAATAAACATTTATCTTTATACATTTTAGACAATCGATGAACAACATAATATCTTTTGATAACCAGTAACCATTTACGATAAATAGATGATAAACATTATAACTAATAGTATACACTCAACAAATAAACATAGCGTTATGTTGGCATTAAGTTGTTAGCAACATGAAAATTAGTATAAAAATGTAAAGACTCATGGCCCATTAGTTATTAGGGTTTTACTTTAATATTATCTTATATATAGATATTGTATTCTTTTTTATTAATCAATCAATTGAGTAATTCCTGCATTCTCTGTATTCTATTATTACAGTTAGTGTTTTTACTTTATTGATAAGGTTTTTTCCCTTCATTATAGTGGCATATATTAATGTGGATCTTATATATACGTATTAAACTTACTACGTCTACGAATTAAATCATTTTTTGACATATACATCTTGACATGAATTGGTTATATTCAATATGTTATTTGTTAGTGGGTGAAGAAACATATATAATTGCTTGCTTGATCAATACAATATTGCAAGCAAGAAGTGTTCCTTTTCTTTTAATTTGATTAATTTATCATCTATTGCTTGCCACTCTTGCTTTTGTCGGGATTAAAAGATAACGCATAATTTTTTTTTATTCATTCACTTTGATTAATTTATCATCTATTGTCATAGATCTATGTGCTTAAAGTCTTCCATATATTAAATTGGTGTTTATAATCCCTTTTACATGATTATTAGTGTTTGCAACCGATTATATCATTTGTATCGCATGTATTATATCTATTTGGTTTAAAGCACACAATAAATAAGCATTGATTTTATATATTTAAATTGTTATGGTTGAGTAATACAGCATGTTATTGTATACATCATTAGACTGATGTTAAATTAACTTTGGACATATATCAAGTTTTTTTTTAAACATGATGTTTTTCTCCATCTCTTGTCGAAAATCGATAATCGTTGTTAATATGACCTGATCAAGTTTTAACCGGTAAATAAAATAATTCTAAGTGGTACAAACTCATTCAAGCGGGTATAGATTAAATAAGCTAAATATTTACTTTTATATTTTGTATGTGGTTGTTCTGAAACAAAACATCTAGTAGACTTGATAATCTATGTTCATTCATGAATACCTTGAATATGAAAAGGTTGGTTTTATGCATATGTCACAGGCTTTTTTTAGGTTGATTATTACTTGATTTAGCTAAACTATTTATAGTGAATATGTATTTTTTTTTTGTTTGGCATATTTTGTTTTGAACCGGTCAAAGACATGGTCATACCTCAATTGATAAAGTTATACAGTTATACTTCTACTTATTGACAAAATTTAATTTGGCTATTAATGTATGCACGATTGAAAATTTATTGTTTTTATGGCACAAATTAAATTGATTAATTTGGTCTCCAAAGATGTTAGTGAAGAACCATTTCATGCGTATGTGGCATGAAAAAGTTTATAATTATAAACCTATTTATAATTAAATGCATTTAATTAATATATGAGGTTTATAAAATTTTATGAAATTTTTACATAGTGAGGATAGGTTCAAGGTTCATAAATTAATGTTATGATGCAACTATAGACCTATTAAAAAATTTATCATTAGTGATGAACTTATGTCAAGAATAAAAAATATACTTTAAAACTATCATTAGTTTGATCTGTTATTAGGTGTATAAAATGTTAATCGAGGATATGATTTAGTAAAGTATATATGTCGTTGTAAAATATCCTCTATTTTTATTTTATGGTGCAAAAGATTTATAAGTGTTAAAAGTATAAAAGAAAAAGTTATGTGGAGTTTGTTGTTTTTAGTTTAGACTAGTCGGGTACTCGCGCATTGCTGCGGTGGGTACCCGTGTAAACAAATTTTCTTATTATTTAATGTTCTCTACTTGTACGTTTATTATGAGGATAACGTATTTACAATATTGCCTATATGATACATATTATTGAAAAGATTATCACGCCACATTGCATAGTATTCGAAAAATAACATAAAAATCACATACTCGATCTTTATTTTCATGTTAAGCAATTGCGTGTACACTAACAATAAGTTCACCGTAGTAATAGTTGAAGCGAAACATTCTTTTTGAATTTGATGAGGTATACAAATTTTCTGAGATACTCAAAAGAAACCAAAAAAAGTCATAAGATTTTTTAGAAGTATGATAGAGGAACAGAAATTGTTGTATTTTTTTTTGCATTAACCAAATGATGCTTTTATACTCAAATAAAGTAAACGTTACAAAAGTTATATTAAAAATAGAATTATGATTTTGGTTAAAACGTAACCGATAATATTTAACTCTCATTACAAAAGTTAATGAAGACGGTTATGAAATGGACTAAACATAAAGACGCTTAATTACGAAATAAATAATATTACTTTAACTTTTTAATTTCTTTTTATAGTAATGTTTTTAGCTTAATTTTTTAAGACTTCCTTATTTAGAATGTGCTAAATACTATATAATATAAAGTAGTATAAATAGTATAGATTAGGCTTTATAAACCTCTATGCCTGGTACAACGCAGAATTTAATATATTTTACTATAATATTTTAAATGGACGGTTACAAGCTTTTTAAATAATTTGTGTTAACGTTAGTCCGTTTTGAATTTACATAATCTAAAATATTTAACTTTTTCATTATGTGTGTGATGAAAAGTTTTGACTTTTAATTTCTTTGAAAAATAACATACAAAATGGTCCTATTAAAATGAGCTCATTAAAATATGTTTTAATTTTATGTGTAACGGATGTTTTAAAATTAAGCCTATTAATAACTTTGAATTTAATAAAATTTATTTGTGCAATAAATAAAAAAGTAACAACATTCTTTCTATAACAAGAAATGTTAGAGGCTTAAAAAATTAAGACTTCTAATAATAGAAAATGACTTAAATCTTTTATAAGGTATTAAGATAAGATAAGATATGATCGGCATTGATGCTTTTTGTTTGATCCTTATGATTTGAGTTTTGGTTCATATTATACTTATCTATTTCTTTTGGATTTATATTAAGAGATGTAAAAAAAAGATTTTAAAACTCGATGGAAAAGAAAATAAAAAAGAAAATAAAATGGTGCATGTTTTTATGTTTACTAAAGTGACATATAAATATAATTTATATGTGCCTATGGATTGCTTATGTATATAGATGACTTGCTTGACATGTTAAAAAGTGGTATATGAGCATTTTTTTGCATGAGACATCGTAGATGGAAAAACGGGATATATGGTACAAAAGTTACTGTGAAGATTGTTATATTGTTGTTAACGATTGTTTAAAACTAATAAAGTTATTAATTGACTCATTTTGCATATTATATGTGTGATGTATTTATCACTGGATTTGATTAATTAATTTATTAATAACATACTTTATCGCTGTATTTTTGTTTAATTATTCGAAAATGATATATGATAATATAAATAGTGTATTAAATTATGTGAAAAACATTGAAGAGCTAATTGGAAAATGTGATAAATGTGAGCTTTTTATATTATTCGGTTTTATTTATAAAATGTGCAAATGAAGCACATGTGGCGATAAAGTATAAGTTTATGAGACAAGATTATTGTAGTAATTGGCATGACCGGTTGGACCATTCCGAGTCAATGATGATGTAAAATAAATAAGAGAACATTGAGTTCTTCAAAGATGATTTTGATTATTTCCGTTTCTCAATAAAATTCGTTACTTATCACCACTAAATATAAACAATGACGCATTCCTTAAAATTTTAAAAAAGATAAAAAGAGCATGTATGTAGGCATATACATGTCTCATGTGGATCATTTTGAGTTATAAATCGATGCATCGTCAAAATGATCATCAAATACGTAACTTCAAGTTGGCGTGATTAGTGGCTCGATGTGAGCATGATTTTCCAAATATGGTTATTGAGAATAGTGGTGAATACTTACAAGTTTGGATGATTATTGACATAAGTGTTGAACTTTATATAGCCCATGTTCATACGGGAATTTCTTTTTTGAAACGTTTATAAAATGTCTTCACTGATTGCAAAGTCAATAATTACGAGAACAAAAGTTTTAGTTTATGGGGCAATTGATAACATATGAATTCGCATCTTGCCAACAATTAATACGGAATCCTCCCTTTTATAATGGTTTTTGGCCACAAACCATATAGTTCCCATAAGATATATTGAAATGATAATGAAATGTTGACCTTCACAAGTAATGAATATGAACATCAAGTTCATGGGACAATTTATATTCTAGATCTAGTAATTATCAGACAAGGTTAGTGACCTAAATAAAGTGACAAGATCACATACGCTGTTAGTGCTCCAATTAAAATGGGTGTCCCAACAATATTACTAATGATTGATAGTAAGTCTATGGCACGTCTGCAACGTGATAGACTATTTGATTCCAAATAAAAATCCTCGATTGAAGAGATAATATGGAGCAAGAAAATTAATATGGTCGAATCGAGGTAATAAAGACCCCATGATAGTCTCCTAAAGAGATACTAGACATAACGGTAATTGAGAAAACCCCGGTACATGAAATACTATGAGATCTTAATAAATGATAAAATACAATGTTTAGTAAAGTATGGAATCAAAAACAAATGAATCGACGTCGATGGATATATATGATAATGATAATAAATCATATAGCGCCAAAGTGAATGTGAGGATCATGGATAGATGAATGACCAAAATATAATGACGCAAGAAGCTAATGAATAATCGAAGTCTCTTGTATGAGACATATGGTTGAAGCTTACAATCCATTTAAAAAACTTATTGGATATGCATTACTCTTTATGAGAAACCAAAATTAAAATATGAATAAGTTGCAAATGATGGCACACACATATTTTCTCAAAGACTTGAAAATGATCATGTAGATACTTGTTCACATGTGGTGGATCCAATTAACATAGTATAAGTCTGGCAATGTGATGATAAGTTATATGCGTCTAAAAGATATATATGAATAGAGTTCAAGTGATGTTGAGATTTCATTATTGCATATAATATGCATGGAGCATGCTAGAGATAATTAATGCTTAAGGCATATAAGAAACGTTCTCGAGAACAATATTGATTGTATTGAACTAATCATGATTTGAGCATATATGTTATAATAGCCTTAGTATGTAGTATTGTTCCAAACAAAGAGTTGCGATTATAAAGGCGACTAAGTGCATAGAAATTGAATTTGAAACAAAAGACAAAGTTTGTCTTAGTTCCAGAATTAAACATCTTAATGATGAAATATGTGTGCATCATGAAAACTAAAGATAAATTGTATCGTTATATGGATAAACAACACTCATATTTATGAAGTCACATGTTGTTGGAAAGACTCTCTTGATTTATAGAGTTGATGATCACAATATCGATTAAGATATGTCATTTGAAAATTACAATTTAATTTTTTCTAGAGGTCATACTTGTTGGAAATGAATAACTTGTAATGTTTGATGATAAAATTGAATGAGATGTATGACGTATTATTATGCAAAGAATATGCGTAAAGAGTGTTCATGTGATTTTATCAAGACACTTTAATGTGTATTTTAGTGACTCACAGAGCTTAACTAATGTGATCATCAAGGGGAGAATATACACGTTGTACTCATTTTCCCTTGACCATGGTTTTGTCCCCGCAGGATTTTCCGGCAAGGTTTTTAATGAGGCAACATCCACGAGCATATAAAGGAATTATGTATTTTTTTTCCTTCACTAGACTTTTGTTCCACCAGGTTTTGTCTAGTAAGGTTTTAACGAGGCATAATCCTCATATGGAAATCCAAGGAGGATTGTTATTAATAAATATGGAATGCATGTCCATATCTTTTATTTTAACAATAATTTGAATTATGTTTTTTCTTCATTAGATTTTTGTTGTAATGTGGTTTGTCTAGTTAGGTTTTAATGAGACATATTATTCAAATGTAATCATTATTATGACTACTTCATTCAACCATGATAAGAAGACACTTACATCTTTTGCATGATATGTATCATGCGTTCTACATCAAAAGTGGAAGTTCAAACATTTCGTTGAAGTGGTGGATCGATTCAAATATCTCAAGTGATGTAGTCATCAGAGAGAGATAATGCGCACTACACTATTTTTCCCTTAGCTATGGTTTTGTCCCACTAGGTTTTTCTAGCAAGGTTTTTAATGAGGTAGTATTCTCAAAGCGTATAATTAATATGGACTTGCAAGAGGGAGTGTTATGAATAGTTATATTGTGGATGTCCAATAGAGGCCCATGACCCATTAGCTATTAGGGTGTTACCCTAATATTCTTATATATAGACATTGTATTCTTCCTCATTAAATAATTAATTGAGTAATTCCTGCATTCTCTGTATTCTGTTATTCCAGTTAGTGTTTTTTTTACTTTATTGATTAATAACACTACCATCAAATACAATGTTTTTTTAGCACATGTGGTTTTTTATCCATACTAGTTTTATTTTGATTTCTGTTTCTTTGTGACTAAAAAATGCAAAAGTAAGAGTGTTCACGAATCGGTTCGGTTCGGTTAGTTACCTGATTTTAATTATCTATTGCAGGGCGGATATTTAATTTTACTACCCAAAACAGACCGTAAAAGGCGGTTAGCCGGACATGCGGTTACCCGAAATGACCAGTTACCCGCGGTTCTGGTTACGGTTAACCATTTTATAAGTTTAATCGAATTTAAGTTTATAAATAATAACATGGTTTAGAACATAAAATGTCGTTTTCGTCTAATTAAATAACATTAAATAGATCAAAATCATATAAAAGTTATTTCGTTATAAAAAATACATTCAAATAGACGCAAATAACATATTAACAAAAAATATTTATTTGATGTCTGTAGCTTAGAATCACATTAACTAAATTTACACATAGATGCTTAGAAATATTAACATTAGGAGTAAAAAAAGTCGCTGTTAAATAAAAATAGTGTACTAATATAATTAATACATTACTATCATTTGAATATTTAGTTACAAAAATTTCATATATAATATGCGCGGTTCGGTTAACTGCAGATATCTAAAAATAAAAGCCAGAACCGAACCGTGATAAACGAGTTTTTTGGGTTCCGGTTTGGGTTTTTTTTATTTTGGTTTCTTGTTTTCGGGTTATTTTAGTTTCGAATTGAATAGTTCGGTTCGATTCGTCGATTTCTCGGTTCTTTTTATGAGTTTTTAACACCCTATGCAAAAGGCACAATAGCACAAAATAACATTTTCAAGGGATTTCACCTCATTCTGGGTATTTAAATAATTGTGTTTGATTTAAAAAAGTTTTGTAACCTATGGAAGCTTACATAAAAAGTTTGGGAGAAGTCGGGATTGGGAAGTTTACAACTTTAATGGTACAATTTCGCTATTTAAAGTTATTAAACGTTCTCTAGGCAACGACTTAATGCGATTTATAATTTATCTGTTATATCAGTTTTTTCTCTTAGACGACTTATAAGTGATTGGTTTTCACAACAAGATGACCAAGTTAAATTTTTTCATATAATTATTCAAATAAAAAACATTATAATAATATTATTAGTAAAATATTGTTAAAAGTTATTAAAAAAGGCTTAACTATAGATAAATAGAGTAAAATTACATTAACTAAATCTAACTCTAAAAATAATCAAACTAATATATGATGTGTGGATTTAAATAAAGCTCAATATATTAAAATTTAAGAATTTATTACAAATTTTAACTAACTAAAACATAATTAAAACAAATCTAATCTAATCTAAAAATAAATAAAATAAAATAGAAAAAGAATGAGAAGATCGATTGCCCGAAAGAGTCGCACGTATGATCGACTTTGGTAGGACGACCGACTTCGAAATCGGTCAATCGAGATTGTTGTCACCAGCCTTAAGGCTGCATGCAACAACGACCTAGTGCGACCTACATTTTTTCGGTCACATCGATTTCTCTCTCCGACGACTGACATGCGACCTGGTTTTCATAAAAAGACGACCAAGTTTAATTTTTTTTAATTTAATAAAATTTTTTTCTTTCTATATAAATACCACATTTTCACACACAATTATCTACCAATACTTCTTAACTTTCAGTAATTTCACACACAACTTCGAAAACAAAGTGGCGTGCTCCCTTCCACACACCGTTGATGAAATCAAAGCTATGATGCATTTACAAATCGATGAAGAAAAACGTCGATAACTTACGCTCACGACGTTAACTCTTGAATTCGATAATGCAAGTGATGATAAGACGAAACTGCGCAGAGCATATGAGAATTGTCGTGATATTTCTCCAAACACACGTGTTTTAAACGACGCGTTTCTAAAAAAGGAAGTTGACAGTGATTAAGACATGCAAAAAGCCTTGTTTAGAAAGACGGGAAAAATGGAGACTCGAATTCAAAGTAAAATTGAATGGCAGAATAATATCACTCTCCAGACTCATATCGGTTCTTCATCACAACAGGTCTATGTTTCTCCCGATCCACCTGATCCAATTGTAAAAAACTTAAATAGCTTATTTACTGACATTGAGATGCATCATCTATACCTAGATGAACATGTGTCACACCCCACCATGGCGGAATATGGGGTACGACGTATGGATATCATCACAACAACAACGTGTCTATAGAGAGAACTAAATGAAATTGAAATATCATAAATGGCGACACAAATGTCGTGACAATATCTCAACAATGCAGGCGTCTAGGTAAGTAGGTAACATGCCTACCTCTTACCAAAGACATACAAATGAACAAACATCAAACATATAGGTACCACAAAGTTCACTTAATCAAAACACAAAATAAAATCTAAGAGAAAAGGGATTCCTCCTAATGCTATCCTAGCAGCCTCTATACTTTAGCCACTTTCCTCATCCTTCTCTACTACCTCACCTGAAAATGACACTAAAATCTGTCAACATAAAGTTGGTGAGAACATAGGTTTAAGTTATCTAGAACATCATAAGAAACCTTGACATCCGCTGTAAATAAGTTGAAGAAAAACAATTTATAGTAATGGACCATAATGTGATAATCATGTTACATGCATCCACAACAAAACTTAAACCAAGTACCGATCACATATACAATTCACAAAGCACACTATAACAATCAAGAAGTATCCCGTCACACACACAAGAACACACACCACACTATCTGGATCTTTCCTACACCACCTGTGGAAGATGAACTATATCCCCGTCGAGATATCTTACCTCCGAAGAGACGATGCACAAGTACTCAGGACGGATCGTGCCCCACGAACCAAGAACTCAGAACCAAGAACTCCGGACGGATCGTGCCCCATGCTCCACACACATCAGAACTGGTCCCATAGACGCCCATACATCTATGTACCAATCCCAATAACACAATCAACATTCATATATCAGAACACATATCAAAGCACCTATGAGAACACATAAGCACGCAAGTCACACAATAGCACATTTATATCCACACATTTTAAAACATAGTACTAAATCATTTTAAGAACATTAGAAGTGTCATCTCCATCCCATACTGGAAAAACATTTAAAGACGTAGCAAAAATGGGACTATGAACTCACCTGATAGCACATCAAGCTAGCACTCCTGCAAACCTATAAAATCATACACGGCACCCTTAGCTCAGGTCTTAACACCCAAGTTAAGTAACAATCAAGGAGATGAATCTAATTCCCAATCCCCACTATCTAGTTCTCCTACTACAAGCTATTCTATACGTAAAAATCCAGTTTTTTCCCCGGTACGGTTTATTAGTCACTAAACGATCACATGAAGTGAACTTAACACCACACTTGGTTCCTACCCTACTGGATTTATGTTTTTATATGATCTAAGAACTCCAAAAACCAATTTTACTTTCTACTTACACGTTTAACCCTTTCGTTTAGTCTCTACGCCAAAAGTCGTTTTCACCAAAACTGATTTTCTGTACATGCTAAATGTTTGTCACCAAAATCCCGACCTAAACACCATAACTTCTATTGAAAACCTCCAGTACTTTCATATATATTATAAAGAGTTTGTAAATCAAAAATCTTTGGCTATCTCATTCGTTTAGTTAGGTTTTGACTCAAATTCCCGAAATCCAAATTTATTCCTAAACAGCGCACTGTTTTTGTAAAAATTGTTTGACGACCTTCCCTAACTCCATTTTCGACCAACCTTACATTTTTGAAAACTCCACTCTCTGAACTTAATTTTAAATAAAAGAAACTTGACTAAAGGTGCTACTTACTGCCCGGAACAGTCAACACAAGACAACCCTAAAAATCAGACTGTTTTACGCCTTTATGCACTAACCTTCTAAACATCATTAATTACCCCTAAATTATTAAACAAGAACCCTAAAATCATCAATAGATCTTAATTACTATATATTCCAGAAAATTAATAAAACCCTAATCATCTCAATGATGGTTAATTAACATTGTAAACATGATTAATTAATAAAACATGAATTAAATTAAGGTTTAATTGATCACTTACCTTGAATCAAGAAAAATTGACGAAACCCTAAAAACTTGAAGATGATCAGCGTGTTTTTTTTTAACCCAGAGATTTTATGTGTTTTGATTTTAGTTAAAAACTTATATAGCATAGATACAAAGTCCTAGCCCAATACAACTTACCATAATTAATTTTTCTCTTTTTTTTCTTTTTATTTCCACCGTCTTATAATCTATTTTTACCAAAAATAATATTTTTTTATTAAATTCGTTTTTTAATAATTAATTTCCTTAATTATATTTTTTTATTAATCCCTTAATTAATTTATTACACCTAAACCTTTTAACTAGTCAATTTTACGCGGTTACCGTAAAATACGTAAAATACACAGTTTTATGAAAATTCTTAAAATATGAAATAAACTTTATAACTAAGCCCTAAATGACTTAAAACCATCCCGTAAATTATTCCCGTGACTAAATACCTCATCCGATACCTCTAAACGCTAAACCCTAAATTGTAAAAATACGATTTACTATAATACTTATACGTACACATAAAATCCTAAAATATCACCGCATTCTATCATAGTTACATCCAAGTGAACAAATGAGCATGAACTAACCCCATCATATCATTATATAATGCACCACGCAATACACGAACGAAGACTAACATCCAATCCAAGGCTCAAATATAAACAGAATGCTCGTAAACGCACACTAAGCACATAATCAAAGTCAAATAGTAAAAAGTGACAAATCCAAAATCTAGGGTTGTCACATCACTCCCTCATAATAGAAATCTCGTCCCGAGATTTACTCCCAAACTCAAACTTATTCTTAGCAAACAAACGAGGATACATATCCTTGATAAAACCTTCACGTTCAAATGTGAAATCAGTTTATACTAAAATAATCTCAACCAACAACACATGAGCCATAACCGTCCGCGAGGAAACTTATTAAAACCATAAAGTTATGTAACCAACCTAACTAAATCTCGCAACTCATCAAACAAGAACTGTCTTGAAACCAAGTTAGGAGCCATCACATAACTCGACGGGTTTAAAACTGTCACCCCGATTTCAGTCTTACTCATAAATACAATAAATCAAAACTCATCAAGATATAACCATGTGCTCTAAGGTCTTAATAAATCTCAAATTATATTCCAACTCATCTCTATATTAACCCTCCAAGTATTCATTAACCCAAAATATCCAAAACATAAGTTTAAACCATGTTGTCTGAAAATTAACCTTGAACTCGACACTTGTACAATTAGTTAAACTTAGCTACTGACCTCCATTTGCTAAAAATTCTGAATATTTGAAAAGTACGTTATGAGTACATAATTTTAGGCTTTTGAATCACCCAAAAATCTTTAAAAACGAACAAGTTATGACCAAAACGATTTTTACCTAAAACCTGTCTAGGCATTAGCGACAGTTTCTGACAGTTTAGCGACATAATTTGACAGTTTAGCGACAGTTTCTGCCTACTCCGATTTATACCCAAAAAAACGATTTTAAACCCTAAAAAAACCGTTATTAATTACCAAATTCAAGCCCTACAATATTTTATTTCCAGAAAATTAAAACTCTCACCCATCATGTGATTAATTACATGATTTTAACATATATAATTAAGTAAGAACAAAATTTTAACTAAAGAACAATAACTTTAGGTGATCAAAACCAATTTTTTTTATAAACAAGCTATGCTTATATGTTAAAACAAAATTTATATTCCATCTTATTTCAAACACGCTTACCACACCTAACCCTTATTTCACTAACTACCAACAACGATTTTTAACTATTTGCAAATTTCATTTCTTTTACCACGTAAGACTCAAAATAAGAGAAATCGTTACCTCAAAAAGAAATCTCCACCCTCTCAATATCCTTCATGGCAAAAGTAACGTACAAACGAACACATGAAATGTGGACTCGATAAATGTACTACTACGAAAGTTAAACATCTCGAAGAGGAACAAGCTAGCAAACCATCCCAAGAATACAACCGGTAAGTAGAAGGGAATTATTCATAGGCATATGCATACGTACACTCAAATTCATCCAGCATATACTATAAACAAGCATGTATTAACCCTCTTTCATGCAACCATATTTAGGAATCCATTGATGTCTTGGTACTTGTATAACTATGTTGGCCACCATACTTATACAAGTCCCCTTTCACCAATTCACTCCCTCCTATGATGACACTTATAAGAATTAATACTACACATAACACATCGGTCTACCAACTCAAATAAACACATAGATCCTACAACTCATATAAGCACATAACCACAACATAAAATAAGGTCCAAAATCCATGTATTAAAATAACGTAGCCAATGCATGAAACACATAAACTCGTAATCCAACTGAACCACCGTAGATAATATTCAAAATGTATAAAGAACATGAAAACGTAATTAAAGGAAATCCAACAACGACTAGCGTATACGACTATAGTTCAACCCGCACTATTCAAAACTCGAAAAGAAAATAACATGTAGCTAAGTATGAACTTACTATGGTTCAATTCATACTAGTAAAAATATCGGAATAAATAACATCCAAACACATCAAATAATATAAAACGCACACATACTCCTATGACGCCTATATGCAGGGACCCTTAAGCTATAGAATAGGCTACGCGACTAGGAAACCTAATTATCTATAACCATTGTCTTTGATACCATTCTATCACACCCCACCATGGCGGAATATGGTGTGTGACGTATGGATATCATCACAACAACAGCGTGTCTATGGAGAGAACTAAATGAAATTTAAATATCATAAATGGCGACACAAATGTCGTGACAATATCTCAACAATGCAGGCGTCTAGGTAAGTAGTTAACATGCCTACCTCTTACCAAAGACATACAAATGAACAAACATCAAACATATAGGTACCACAAAGTTCACTTAATTAAAACACAAAATAAAATCTAAGAGGAAAGGGATTCCTCCTAATGCTATCCTAGCAGCCTCTATACTTTAGCCACTTCAAACCTCATCCTTCTCTACTACCTCACCGGAAAATGACACTAAAATCTGTCAACATAAAGTTGGTGAGAACATAGGTTTAAGTTATCTAGAACATCATAAGAAACCTTGACATCCACTGCAAATAAGTTGAAGAAAAACAATTTATAGTAATGGACCATAATGTGATAATCATGTTACATGCATCCACAACAAAACTTAAACCATGTACCGATCACATCTACAATTCACAAAGCACACTATAACAATCAAGAAGTATCCCGTCACACACACAAGAACACACACCACACTATCTGGATCTTTCCCACACCACCTGTGGAAGATGAACTATATCCCCGTCGAGATATCTTTCCTCCGAAGAGACGATGCACAAGTACTCAGGACGGATCGTGCCCCATGCTCCACACACATCACAACTGGTCCCATAGACGCCCATACATCGATGTACCAATCCCAATCATAACACAATCAAGATTCATATATCAGAACACATATCAAAGCACCAATGAGAACACATAAGCACGCAAGTCACACAATAGCACATTTATGTCCATACATTTTAAAACATAGTACTAAATCATTTTAAGAACATTAGAAGTGTCATCTCCATCCCATACTGGAAAAACATTTAAAAACGTAGCAAAAATGGGATTATGAACTCACCTGATAGCACATCAAGCTAGCACTCCTGCAAACCTATAAAATCATACACGGCACCCTTAGCTCAGGTCTTAACACCCAGGTTAAGTAACAATCAAGGAGATGAATCTAATTCCCCAATCCCCGCTATCTAGTTCTCCTACTACAAGCTATTATATACGTAAAAATCCAGTTTTTCCCCGGTACGGTTTACTAGTCACTAAACGATCACATGAAGTGAACTTAACACCACACTTGGTTCCTACCCTACTGGATTTATGTTTTTATATGATCTAAGAACTCCAAAAACCAATTTTCCCTTCTACTTACACGTTTAACCCTTTCGTTTAGTCTCTACGCCAAAAGTCATTTTCACCAAAACTGATTTTCTGTACATGCTAAATGTTTGTCACCAAAATCCCGACCTAAACACCATAACTTTTATTGAAAACCACCAGTACTTTCGTATATATTATAAAGAGTTTCCAAATCAAAAATCTTTGGCTATCTCATTCGTTTGGTTAGGTTTTGACTCAAATTCCTGAAATCCAAATTTATTCCTGAACAGCGCATTGTATTTGTAAAAATTGTTTGACGACCTTCCCTAAGTCCATTTTCGACCAACCTTACATTTTTGAAAACTACACTCTCTGAGCTTATTTTTAAAAAAAATAAACTCGACTAAAGGTGCAACCTACTGCCCGGAACAGTCGGCACAAGACAGCCCTAAAAATCAGACTCTTTTACGCCTTTATGCACTAACCTTCTAAACATTATTAATTACCCCTAAATTATTAAACAAGAACCCTAAAATCATTAATAGATCTTAATTGCTATATATTCCAGAAAATTAATAAAACTCTAATCATCTCAATGATAGTTAATTAACATTGTAAACATGATTAATTAATAAAACATGAATTAAATTAAGGTTTAACTGATCACTTACCTTGAATCAAGAAAAATTGATGAAACACTAAAAACTTGAAGATGATTAACGTGTTTTTTTTAACCCAGAGATTTTATGTGTTTTGATTTTAGTTAAAATCTTATATAGCATAGATACAAAGTCCTAGCCCAATACAACTTACCATAATTAATTTTTCTCTTTTTTTTCTTTTTATTTCCACCGTCTTATAATCTATTTTTACCAAAAATAATATATTTTTTATTTTTTATTAAATTCGTTTTTTAATAATTAATTTCCTTAATTATATTTTTTCTATTAATCCCTTAATTAATTAATTACACCTAAACCTTTTAACTAGTCAATTTTACGCGGTTACCGTAAAATACGTAAAATACACAGTTTTATGAAAATTCTTAAAATATGAAATAAACTTTATAACTAAGCCCTAAATGACTTAAAACCATCCTGTAAATTATTCCCGTGACTAAATACCTCATCCGAGACCTCTAAACGCTAAACCCTAAATCGTAAAAATATGATGTACTATAATACTTATACGTACACATAAAATCCTAAAATGTCACCGCATTCTATCATAGTTACATCCAAGTGAACAAATGAGCATGAACTAACCCCATCATATCATTATATAATGCACTACGCAATACACAAACGAAGACTAACATCCAATCCAAGGCTCAAATATAAATAGAATGCTCATAAACGCACACTAAGCACATAATCAAAGTCAAACAGTAAAAAGTGACAAATCCAAAATCTAGGGTTGTCACAATATGTATTGGGAGAAACATTGAAAAAAGAAGCTAGGGCACAAAAGGAGTGGGAGGAGAAAGTTAGTGTCGAATAAGCTGAACTAGCACAATGTCGGTAAGAGTTTTCTTATGGGCAACTATCAGATGCGGATTCGGGAACGAACTAGTCGTATTATGTATTTGTATTTTATCTATCTAGTAGTGTATTTCCTTTCGTATTGTATTTAAATTCCTGTATATTAATTTTTACGTATGAAATAAATGTTTTAATTTTCGAAATAAAATTGTTTACGTTTACGTTTTTATTTATCTTTTTAGTTTACGAATTTATATAATTAAGAAGAAAAGAAATAGGGTTTGGCGTGACGGTGACTTTCTCACAACAAATAACGGTATAGTGTTTAAATTTTAAATTTGAAAAAGAATATTTTTTTAAATATCAAACGCTGGAAATAAACGAATAAAACATTTCTTATATTTTGAATAGGTCATGGGTTAGATCGAGTTCCGGCCATCGACCGAATCAACTCTATCGCCGCAATGTGATTGACCGAGTTTGAATCGATCGACTGATTCGTCGATCGATCCGTTGTGAGCAGCCTAAAAAATTTCAAACATGTTTGTTTGTACTTCTATATACGATAATGTTTTTATAATAATTTTAATGTTAAAGCATAAAACTCTTGTGCATTACTACTGATAATTTAGGAATTGATTTTAATTGTGAATTTAATTTTTTAGCTTTAAGAACTATAAAACAAATGTATGTATAACTGATTAATATTCTATTATTGAATAATGGAATCCATAAGATAAGCCGCCATCCTTTATTTATTATTATTATTGTAACATCCCATTTGGATAAATGGACAGTTACAGGATAATTATGGCGTGACATCAAAGCATAAGGTAAATGTCTTAAAACATTACATGACCATAAGGGATAACCGGAATCAAACATCGGTCCCCAACATAAACTCATAAACAAGCATAAAGTAAAAGTAATGAAAATAAAACAAAAACATAATATAGCTCCCATCCTATGCATAACCTTTCCATGCTCCTGACCTTGTTTACCTGCCGTTAGGGGACATGAAAAGAGAAAACGGCTGAGCGAGACGCTCAGTGCGCGGATATATACAACAACATGGAATATCATAACATAAGTGAAGGCTGAAATGAAAGCATAATAACGAAAGTGCAACGGAATAATGTATGTCTTGGAAAACCTGGTGACATGTAATAAACTGGTTTATTCTGAAAAAGTCTCATGTTCATATTAATACTGAAAGTCTACAATTTAATCATGAAAACTGTAGTTTAAATGCCAAAGAGCTCATATAGGTCATGAAATATATCAACGTGCATGAATACATAGAGGGGTGACCTCCTCATGCAATTAGAGGGGCTGCCTCTAATTATAATAGTATGGGTAGGAGGGATCAACTCCTTGTGAAGGATGCAAGGCACGCACCACATTCACCATGAAAAACTTATCTGAAACATGTAACTAGGATGCACCCATTCGCCCCACATGATAATAATAATAAAAGCCAAACTTGTAAAGGGACGCTGCGAGCACAGAAGAGTCATAACACTGGTGCCTCCAATGCTATGGTTACGGTACCTTCGTAACTAGGTGAAACATGGCATGCTTTTATATAGCTCAGGCAATTAAAATAATCATAACATATACTGATGTGTTTAAGACACTTAAACTACAGGAAAAACAGATGGCTGCAAACGGAAAACCTAATCAAACATGCAAAGGAAATCATCCATACTGAAGGATGAAATATCTGTACCTCATGTCTAGTAATGCAAACGAAGAATCACGTGGAAGATGAGAACGCGAAGAAAACCATACTCCACAAATGCTACATAATAAAAAGGGACGTGTATGAGTCGCTTGGTTAACTTATACTTAATAATTATTAATTACTTGACGTAATCTTAACTTGTTCTTGTATTGTCGTATATGTTCTTGACTTATTTTACGGCTTCTAGTTAAATCGCGTATTATGATTAGCATAATTCGTATTCTTACATGTTAATAAGCATAAAATAAATACTTCGTGATCATGTAGTAAAGTTTACTTAATAAATACTTTACGCTAAAGATAATAAATATTAGTTAATAATAAAATGAATGATTTATTTAGGATCTTAAATTAATAATAAGGTAAGCCTAAATAAATAAACTTTACTAAAACTTGATAATTACGTAATTAAATTAAGTCTAGTTATTAATTTAATTACGCTAACAAATACTTCGGCTAATATCGTTAATTAAATATAACTTAGGTCACGTAAATTATTTAATTATAACCTGTCAAAAATACTAATATTATTCTTATTTTATGAAGTGTTCTAACGTACCCAAGCCTACTGAGACACCCGTGTCTCGGTCGCACAAGACAAAACAAACTAAATAATAAAATACCCTAAATAACTATGTTGTCCAATATCTACTGTTTCTCTTTTGTCCGATAAATAATATCAGTATTATCCAAGATATAAACTACATGTTATGTCCAATATATCAAGCCAGTTCTACCCGATTTATTTCCCATGTGTTTTTTCTGAGAAAAGCTGGAAAGAAACTGCTTGTTTTGTTTAAGCTACCAGCTGATGCCTAGTGAATTACCACCGAGACTCAATGAGTCTCGGTTTCCCACTGACTGAATTTCTTACCCGCTGTTATTACTACTATCAATACAAAAATCACACAACCAAACTAGGGCTTGTGGATGGTGAGTTCTAGGTTACCACCGAGACCATGGATTGTCTCGGTTATGCATGATCTGACAAAAAAAACCAATCGAAACCCACTTCTTAATTCTTGTTAATCCCACATTCATATAAACATGCTTATGTTCTGGTTTAGATCCTTGATTACTTTAAAAGACATAACAAGATGTAAAAAAACAGAAGTAGGGTTTATCATATGAAATCACGAACAAAACTTGATTCCTTGGATCGAAACGCGATCTTGTTCCTACTTGTGATGTTGGTCGACGGGCAGCAGGATCCACAAAAGAAAAATATGAAACGATCGACTGTTGTTGGAGTATTAGGGTTTTTGTTTGTTTGTATCGTGATTTTGTCACAACAGCAAGAAGATAAGAAACCCTCCCCGCTTTTATTTTGTGTTATGGTCGGTTTGTATTGTTCATGGGCCACGGCCCACTTTAATTTCCTCCTTTTCTTTTCCAAAATAACCCAACAATCAGCCCTTATACATATTTATTTTTATTTCGCGACTTGTTAAAATTACGCGCTATCGTGTTTAAATGTGTCATGAATTTCCGTAGTTATCCTAATACTTATTAGACATAAATATTGCATACGTAATGACTTATCGTGTTTAATTTAATATACGTAAAAATAACCGTGTTAATTATTCGTGTCGCGTGATTTAATGACGTGAATTATTATTTTGTGGTTTTACTTACTATCCGTAAATTCCGGTCATATAATAATAATAGCAATATACGTATTTATTTGTCGTATTAAAATAATATACGTAGTAGTCGTGTTAAATATCCGTATCGCGTATCTTATTATTAAATAATCGTGAAGTTTAAATTTATACGAAATTTCATGTACGTAATGTTTTAAGGATTTTTATGCGGGTTTTACAACTCTTCCTCTCTAAAAGAATAATTCGTCCTCGAATTCGAGATACGATACTCTGGAAGGGACATGAACGTGATGTGACAGTAGAGAACCTGGAACATGACGTGACTGAAGGGAACATGGAACATGAAGTGACTGAAAAGGAACATATCTGAACTTATGGAAGAAAAGAGAATAAGAAATAACATGAGAAGATACATGAAACGATATATTACTAAGTGTCATACTTACTGGTATAAGTACACACAAAGTATTGATGTACGAGACATATTGAGACGTAGTACGTGAACAATTGTGAACGTGATACGTGAACAATTGTGAACGTGACACTTGGAGATATGGTGCATGAAATATGAGAACGTAAAGTGAACGGTAATACGTGCAATATCTCGTGAGCGTGACATGAGAACGTAGGGTAACATGATCTGGAACAAATCGTGGACGTGCAATAACTAAGGAGGTAAAGTCAATGATACTAGATAAGACGTGAATTATGATGTGAAACGTCTGTCTGAAGAGGGAAAGTCATACTAAACTTGAGTCTAGTCTCCCAAGCTTCCTACAATCTTTCCAGAATGGAAGTGAATCGTAACTCGTAAGATAGGATATGATCATGATCGTGAATGATGTCATGAACATGGAAGTGAAAAGCCAACCATAAAAATGAAAAAAAATATAAAGACGTGGATAAATTCGTAAATGCTCACGTGAGACATAACTTGAGAGCTGAAATAAGTACCGTGTAATAGTATGATCATTGGCTAGAAGATATCTGATAGTCTGTTAATGTGCACTCCTTCCGGATGAAAGAAGACATGTAGGATTGGTTAAATTGTCGAATGACGATTCAAATATTTCTAAAGGTTGAAACGACTGTAAGCGTGTTGGTGTTCTACCTTAACCTGCTGAAAAGTCAGGCATTTAGATATGAACATAACTACATCTTGTTTCAGTTTCTCCACCAAAATGTGGTTGAGGTCATAATACATCTTTGTAGGATCTGGATACATAGAAATTGGAAGCTATGAGTCTGGGTAAAATTTTTATTTTTTTTGGTAACCGTGATTTCCGACTCATTGGCCGACTAATCCACGGGGTTTGAGCCCACCGCCACACAGACTCAAACCAGGTAAAGCCCTCCCTTTTCAGGAGGTTGGCGTGGCCACTTCAAGGTTGTTTGCACCTAGTGGGAATTGAACTTGAGACCTCACACACTTTGGAGTGATAACCACAAATCTTTTTGCCACTAGGCCACCCTTGAGTGGTTAGTCTGGGTAAAATTTGACATCTATTTGCGTAGTATTTTCTATAATACATAAGTTATGTAGGATTTTTTCCTTTACTCGTAGGCTTAGTCATGATAAAATTTACCGTGAATTCAATGTGATTCAGCGTGTCACTGTGATCAACTACATACGTACAGAAAAATTTCAGTGTGAATTTCTCTTGTTCTAAATCTTGTAACAATGAGTGAAGATGCTCTTCGTGTCTTCTAGATTTAAAGAAATTCAAAATGTTAGCAATGGACAGAATGACGAACTTGTCCAGAATTCATGGAAATTTGATTTCTCAAAACCACATTTACTGCTGAGCATTCGTAAACTAAAAGGCACAAACATGAATTCATAATGACCATAACGTGTGCGAAGTTAGTCACGGAAGTGTCCTGCTCTTTCACTCACAACTGTCGATAGCCTGATCGTAAATCGTTCTTGGAAGGTGTTTAGAATCTGGTTGTTGGTCGGATAGACCAATAATACTTAGGAAGAAAAAAAAATACAGACATGTATGGTGGTATGATTGGTAGTTCCTTCTGGTATTATATCTGGAAAGATTCTGAAGAAATCGACTGATGATGAATAAAAGGAACTTCAGAAGTCGTGCCATGATTGATAGCTAGGAAACCATCGAAGCCAATAACACATGCTTGTAAGGCAGAAGAAAAAAAATTCACCGATTTTCCTGGTGGAAAACCCATGCTGAATGTATTCAGGACTCTAAACATGGCTGAATATAGTATGGTACGAATAATGATTCACTATAGAAATGAAAGATCTTGTCATCAGCCTGAATTGAAAGTCTATATATACATAGATGATATAACGACTTCTAAGGTAGGCATGATATATGAATATAAAATCAAGAAATGAAAGTGTCATGACAGCACACGAAGTAAACGTGGCATATTTCACTGAATGTGCTTCGTCCGTCTCATACGGAACGAACACTGCGTGACCAACTATGAAAAATAAGTCAGAGATGATACTAAAATTTTGTGACCTGGTTTGTGCATGGCCTACCAGAATAAGTATACCCTTGGAACGGTACCTTGAATCACTGAGGCTGAGTTCAAAAAGTATGCATGAGTTGTGTGTCTTGACTCATGTCCTGAGAACTATACGTGTGACATGTGTCTTGACTAGTGTCTTGAGTGGTGTCTTGACATGTGTCTTCAGTACATATACATGAGAGGATGTGTCTTGACGGATTTCTCGACATATGAAAAGAAATCATAATGAACATGGTGGTCAAAATGTCAGAATTGACGGATCTGCTGGATTGTTTACTTTAGTATTCTGGTTACGTACTTGACTGGTGTTCTGTTGTGATTTCTAGAATAGTTGTTGTCACAGTAGTGGTTACTGTCGTCTTGTTTGTCAGTTCCATGATGGTCATTCTCATGACGGTGATTCATGTAACTATTCAGCTGAGTGGCCGGCTGGTACCGGTTCCCACTCATATGACTGAAAAGACAACTGAATGACGTGTGACATATAACTAAAAGGTAAGGACATGAATCGGGACGGAAATCGTCTGGTGGTGAAGCATCTTCTCGTCCGATCGCTTGATCTAACGCCTTTGTCTTTGTCTTGTAGGATCTCCAGGTTGTGAACAACATCAGCATCTCGTAACGTCTCCAAATAATCAGTAGCATCAACATTTAGTAACATTCCCAAGCTATGAGCAACATCAGCATCTTGTAGAATATCAACAAGTGGAATACGCCTGAGATGATATAGAATCGACTAGCGAATACTCGTGGAGTATTGTAAGTGAAATACACATGGATTACGGTGGAGTACACGTGGAATACTGTACATGGAGTACACATGGAATGCACACGAAATGATCGGTATGGGGTCGATCATCTAACTTGAGTTTAAAGGAAAATAAATGTTTAAACGGTTAGGTTACCGAACTGGAATGAGTATCACGATAGCCTAGCAATATCAGCGTAGACATCATCATGGTTGCATAGAGGAAACACCAAAAGGATGGTTAAAAAATTCAACGATGATTTGCATGAAAGCATGATTAATGAAAACCAACCATGACTATCATAAAAGCATAATTAAATGAAATCCATCAATGTCTAGAGGGAGGGCATGATCGACATGATGAAAACATAACTTACATAACGAGGCATGGAACATAATCATCATGAAGATGAAATTATCATGAAGAAACATGGAACAAAATTAACATGAAGGAGCATAAAACATAATCAGCATGAAAACGAAGTTAACCATGATAGTATGAAAACATACTTGACATAAGGAGTCATAAAAAATAAATGAGGGGACATGAAAAAAATGTTTTGAATGTAATGAGATTAATTTTGAAAGTTAATAGTGTGGACGACTAGGAGTCGTTTCACAATGCAAAACAATGCAACTTAGATGATAAGTATGACTCAATATAATACGACATAAACATAAAAGATGCGTGAAATAGTTTATAATGCATGGAACAGTTTAAATGCATGGATAATATCTATGATGATATGTACATGAGTGAACGCCTATGCGTCGGTTCATAAAACAAAAGGAAAGTGTGGACACCTATGGGTCGGTCCACTAATCAAACAAAAAGTTTCGATAAAAGCACATGCGACTAAATAGAGCCAGTCCTGTACCAATCATTACTTAGTCAAAATTCCTGCTACAATGATACATGCAATGAATTCATGAAATAAATGATTGAAAACCAACTGTCTAAACCTAACGAAAAACGTTTGACTAAGTATGAACTACTGTTGTCCAGTCCATACTAGTCAAAATCTACAAGAAAACATCATGCATAAAACAATGACATGTAACTAAGTATGGATGACGATTGTTCAATCCATATTAGTAAACCAATTCTGAGGAAGACATCATGGTTAAAACAACGAGGTTATGAAAATATCAATACGTAGAATAACAAGCGTTGGATTAGGAAGCTCCTGGTGACTACCCACTAGTCACAGGTCAAGTTTTAGAGTCTACCGATCGAAACCAGGCTCTGATACCATAATTGTAACACCCCATTTGGATAAATTGACCGTTACAGGGTAATTATGGCGTGACATCAAATCATAAGGTAAATGTCCTAAAACATTACATGACCATAAGGGATAACCGGAATCAAACATTAGTCCCCAACATAAACTCATAAACAAGCATAAAGTAAAAGTAATGCAAATAAAACAAAAACATAATATAGCTCCCATCCTATGCATAACCTTTCCATGCTCCTGACCTTGTGTACCTGCCGTTTGGGGACATGAAAAGAGAAAACGGCTGAGCGAGACTCTTAGTGCGTGGATATATACAACAACATGGAATATCATAACATAAGTGAAGGCTGAAATGAAAGCATAATAATGAAAGTGTAACGGAATAATGTAAGTCCTGGAAAACCTGGTGACATGTAATAAACTGGTTTATTCTGAAAAAGTCTAATGTTCATATTAATACTGAAAGTCTACTGTTTAATCATGAAAACTGTAATTTAAATGCCAAAGAGCTCATATAGGTCATGAAAAGCAGGAAAGAAACTGCTTGTTTTGTTTAAGCTACCTACTGATGCCTAGTGAATTACCACCGAGACTCAATGAGTCTCGGTTTCCCACTGACTGAAATTCTTACCCGCTGTTATTACTACTGTCAATAAAAAAACCACACACCCAAACTAGGGCTTGCGGCTGGTGAGTTCTAGGTTACTACCGAGACCATGGATGGTTTCGGTTATGCATGATCTGACAAAAAAAAAACCAATCGAAACCCACTTCTTAATTCTTTTTAATCCCACATTCATATAAACATGCTTATGTTCCGGCTTAGATCCTTGATTACTTGAAAGACATAACAAGATGTAAGAAAACAGAATTAGGGTTTATCAAACGAAATCACGAACAAACCTTGATTCCTTGGATCGACACGCGATCTTGTTCCTACTTGTGATGTTGGTCGACGGGTAGCAGGATCCCCAAAAGAAAAATATGAAACGATCGACTATTGTTGGAGTATTAGGGTTTCTGTTTGTTTGGATCATGATTTTGTCTCAACAGCAAGAAGAAAAGAAACTCTCCCCGCTTTTATTTTGTGTTATGGTCGGTTTGTATTGTTTATGGGCCACAGCCCACTTTAATTTCCTCCTTTTCTTGTCCAAAACAGCCCAACAATCAGCCCTTATACATTTTTATTTTTATCTCGCAACTTGTTAAAATTACGCGCTATCGTGTTTAAATGTGTCGTGAATTTCCGTATTTATCCTAATAATTATTAGATATAAATATTACATACGTAATGACTTATCGTGTTTAATTTAATATACGTAAAAATAACCGTGTTAATTATTCGTGTCGCGTGATTTAATGACGTGAATTATTATTTTGTGGTTTTACTTATTATCCGTAAATTCAGGTCGTATAATAATAATAATAATAATAATAATAATAATAATATACGTATTTATTTGTCGTACTAAAATAATATACGTAGTAGTCGTGTTGAATATGTGTATCGTGTATCGTATTACTAAATAATGGGGAAGTTTAAATTTATACGAAATTTCATGTACGTAATGTTCTAAGGATTTTTATGCGGGTTTTACAATTATTTTATAATTTAATGTTAAATTATACTCCGTTCGTCTCAATTTACTAGTTTATTTATAACTTTTTTAATCTTTTTAATCCAACTTTAACCTTAAATTATTATTTTTGTGTTATATATAATACTTGATGCAAAATATATGTACAAATGTATTTTCATTAATATAATTTACATCAAATATTATATAACACAAAAAATAATAACTTGAAGTCAAAGTTGAATAAAAAGACTTACAAAATTCAAAGCGGACAAGTAGATTGGGACGGATGGAGTATTTAAAAAAGAGAAACATTTTTTACAAACATTTTCGAGTTTTGAACAAAAATCAAAACAACTTTTAAATCTTATAATAATTTTCTTGTGTCAAGCCAAGTATAAATGTTGTCTTCGTATCTGTCGGCACCCTTTTTTCGCATTGTGCTTAACCTATTTCGCACCATAATGTCAATCATTTTTACGCAAATGTTATTGGAGATCGGTTTCTCTCCATGTTGTCTTTTATTCATCTATATCCATAAAGAGTGTAGGGTAGCTTGAAAATCATACTTTATAATGAAAAATGCTCATATCGTTAATTACATCCTTAGAGATATAGTGTAAGATGTTCGGTCATTCGCACATGAAATCCGAACCCATCAGGCCCCCAACCAAAGCTTCCCAAATTTGCCTTGATTAAAGACACTCGAAGAACAAGTGTTCCCGAGTCTCCCTTGGTTCTGTACAAAAGGAACAACCAACATGTGCATTCGTATTCCAACTCTCCATTCTCTCACCCGTGGCAAGTCTATTTTTTGCTGCGAGCCAAGACAAAAAAGAAAATTTTAGAGTAGCATAAGAAAACCATATACCTTGATGACTGTCCCAAGAAGGTCGAGGACCACGTAGGATTTGTCGTGTTTCCTTCGGTCGAAACCTGTGTGAGTAGGTGTCGTCCTTTTGACGCTAAAAAAACTCATCATTTTGCCCATGAACACGTTGTTCTTTTGATTTCACTCTCAACTTGATTAAGAAGAACATTTCGATGTCTTCGCCTCATGTTTCTCTCCATAACCTCTCCAAGAGTTGTTTTATCCGATACCCCCATGTCAATAAACCATCGTGGCCCAAGTAAGTCAAATAAACAACCTAGAGAACACCAAGAATCATGCCAAAAGAACACTGAATAACCACATTTTACGTCCACCTACATTCGAGCCATATGTTTATACTTAAAAGTTAATTCCAAATCCAAGATCCACCAACCATAGTATCATTTAGCTTCAAGAAAAAATCATTACGGACCAAGTGCCTCTTTATACAGTTAACCCATAACGAGTTCGTCGAAGAAATTATTTGAAAGAGGAATAGATCGAGTTTCGGCCATCGACCGAATCAACTCGACCGCCGCAACGCGATTGACCGAGTTCGAAATTGATCGACCAATCGGTCGATCTGTTGTGAGCATCCTAATAAATTTCAAACCTGTTTATTTGTACTTTTATATATGATAATTTTAATGTTAAATACATTAATTGCATTTAATTCTGAATTTAATTTTTTAGCTTTTAGAACTGTAAAATAAATGTATGTATATCCGAGTAATATATGTTTCAAAAAAAAATATCCGAGTAATATTCTATTATTTAATAATGGAATCTATAAACTTTAATGCAAATGTTTTTTTCATTTAAGTCGTCACCCTTTTATTTATTGTTGAAACGTATAATTGAACTTTGTAGCATCTATAAAATACACAACGCATCAGATTAATTTGTATATCTCATTCATAGAGTTCTACATCTTTCATAAAAAAAATTAAACCATGAAGGTTCTTAGTGTTTTAGTTGTTATCTTCATGGCGGTATTGTTCATTCACACAGCGTATTCCGAGCGTGATATTAACTGCAGCGGTCACGCTATTATTCCATGCTTTCCGCTAGGCACTGTCAACCAGGCATGTTGTGACGGATTACGAGATAATAGAGATTGTCTCTGTGTCTATGTATCCGGAAATCTTGAGTTATTTGAAACTATTCGTGCATGTAAAGTCACATTCCCAGGCGGATGTGGTGATCAAGTTTGATATTTATATTTCATAAAAGAATATGCATTTTGTTGCCTAGACTTTTGATCTTTTATCTCATTCCAGCAATGTGAACCAATTCTGTTGATGTTAATTATCACGAACAATAAACATATAAGAATCAACAAATATTTCATTTATGTCATTTATATTTATTGATTTGTTACTAAATTTTATAAAAAAGTATAATTTAATTATGTAGCATCTATAAATACACAAGACAACAAATCAGTTTGTATCTCCCCCATTTATAAGTGTTCTTTATATTTCATAAAAGAGTAATACTGAACAATGAAGGTTCTTACTGTCTTAACTGTTATCTTCATAGCTATCTTACTCCATCTTTTCCCGCTAGGCACCGTCAACAAAGCATGTTGTGACGCATTAGGACAGCATACAGATTGTCTGTGTACCTGGAAATCCCATCATTTTGAGTTGGTTGATGTTATTCATGCATGTAATGTTAAATTCCCATACCCATGTCCTTAAGTTTGATATTTATATTCCGTAAAGAATATGCATTTTGTTGCGGTAAAACCCGTATAAAATAACATGAACAGTACACTACGTAAAAATATGAATAAATTAAAATTTTCCATTAATAACATACGACACGTGTCACGAACATTTATTTACGAGAAACTATGTATATTATTAATGCAAGATAATTATCACTACTGCACAAACAACTTTTACCCACGAAATTTTTCCCACGGAAGAAAAAACGTGGGAAATTTGACACGGTATTCCCACGGATTTCCCACAGAAATGACAAAAAAAAAATTATGTGGGAAATCCGTGGGAAATTTCCCACGGAGTACAAAATTATTTTTGTTATTTTACACATCCGTGGGAAAGCTGTGGCAAATTACCCACAGATTTCCCACAATATACACATTATTATAATGATTTATCTATCCGTGGGAAATCCGTGGGTAATTTATCCACGGACTACGTATTATTTTATTATTTATTCATCCGTGGGGAAATCCGTGGGTAATTTACCCATGGATTTCCCACGGATAGCATATTATTTTATTATTTATCCATCCGTGAGAAATCCGTGGGTAATTTACCCACGGAACTTTCCCACGGAAAACAAATTATTTTATTATTTACATATCCGTGGGAAATGTGTGGGTAAATTACCCACGGATTTCCCACATATTACCTACATATTTTCCACGGACTACCAATATTTTGTGATTTATACATCCGTGAGAAAGTTGGTAAAAGTTTATTCAATAAAACATACAAATTACATTATAAAGTCGATAAAAAGTTAAACAATAAAACATACGAATTATATTACAAAGTCGAAAAAACATACGAATTATATTACAAAGTCGAAAAAACATATGATACCCTATCGACTACTAATTTGAACATCTCGTGTACAACGGTACCCTATCGACTACTAATTGGAACATCTCGTATACAACTATACCTTATCGACTACTAATTTGAACATCTTGTGTACAACGATACCTTATCGACTACTAATTTGAACATCTCGTGTACAACGATACCCTATCGACTACTCATTTGAGCATCTCCTATACAACGATACCCTTTGAACATCTCGTATACAACGATACCCTATGGACTACTCCTTTGAACATCTCGTATACAACAGACACTCCTTTGAACATCTCGTATACACTGATACCCTATCGACTACTCATTTGGACATCTCATGTACAACGATACCCTATCGACTACTCATTTGAACATCTCGTGTACAACGATACCTTAACGACTACTAATTTGGACATCTCGTGTACAACGATACCATATCGACTACCCGTTTGAACATCTCGTATACAACGATACCCATTAAACATCTCGTATCGACCACTCCTTTGAAGATCTCGTGTAGAACGATACCCTTTGAACATCTCGTATCGACTACTCCTTTGAACATCTCGTATACAACGATACCCTTTGAACATCTCGTATACAACTATACCCTATCGACTACTCCTTTGAACATCTCGTATACAACGGACACTCCTATCGACTACTAATTTGAACATCTCGTGTACAACGATACCCTATCGACTACTAATTTGAACATCGCGTGTACAACGATACCTTATCGACTACTCATTTGAACATCTCGTGTACACGATACCTTATCGAATACTAATTTGAACATCTCGTATACAACGATACCCTTTGAACATCTCGTATCGAGTACTCCTTTGAACATCTCGTATACAACGATACCCTTTGAACATCTCGTATCGACTACTCCTTTGAACATCTCGTATACAACGATAACCTTTGAACATCTCGTATCGACTACTCCTTTGAACATCTCGTATACAACGATACACTATCGACTACTCATTTGAAAATCTCGCGCACAACGATACTCTATCGACTACTCATTTGAACATCTCATGTACATCAATACCCTATCGACTACTCATTTGAACATCTCGTGTACAACGATACCCTATCGACTACTCATTTGAACATCTCGTGTACAACGATACCCTATCGAATACTCATTTGAACATCTCGTGTACAACGATACCATATCGACTACTCATTTAAACATCTCGTGTACAACGATACCTTATCGACTACTAATTTGAACATCTCGTGTACAACGATACCCTATCGACTACTCATTTGAACATCTTGTGTACAACGATACCTTATCGACTACTAATTTTAACATCTCGTGTACAATGATACCTTATCGACTTGTAATTGAAACATCTTGTGTACAACGATACCCTATCGACTACTAATTTGCACATCTCGTATACAACGATACCTTATCGACTACTAATTTGAACATCTCATGTAAAACAATACCTTATCGACTACTCATTTGAACATCTCATGTACAACGATACCCTATCGACTACTCATTTGAACATCTCGTATACAACAACGATACTCTATCGACTACTCCTTTGAACATCTCGTATAAAACGATACCCTTTGAACATCTCGTATCGACTACTCCTTTGAACATCTCGTATACAACGATACCCTATCGACTACTCCTTTCAACATCTATTATACAACGATACCCTATCGACTACTCCTTTAAACATCTTGTATACAACGATACCCTTTGAACATCTCGTATCGAGTATTCCTTTGAACATATCGTATACAACGATACCCTTTGAACATCTCGTATCGAGTATTCCTTTGAAAATCTCGTATACAACGATACCCTATCGACTACTCCTTTGAACATCTCGTATACAACGATACCCTATCAACTAATCCATTTAACATCTCGTATACAACGATACCCTTTAAACATCTCGTATCGACTACTCCCTTGAACATCTCGTGTCGACTACTCCTTTGAACATCTCGTGTTCAGTGATACCCTTTGAACATATCGTATACAACGATACCCTATCGACTACTCCTTTGAACATCTCGTATACAACGATCCCCTATCGACTAATCCTTTGAACATCCCGTACCAACTACGCCTTTGAACATCTCGTATCGACTACTCCTTTGAACATCTCGTATACAACGATACCCTTTGAACACCTTATATCGACTACTTCTTTGAACATCTCGTATATATCGATAACCTATCGACTACTCCTTTTGAATTTCTCGTATACAACGATACCCTATCGACTACTCCTTTGAACATCTGGTATACAACAATACCCTTTCGACTACTTTGAACATCTCCTATATAATGATACCCTATCGACTACTCTTTTGAACATCTCGTATACAACGATACCCTATCGACTACTCTGTTAACATTTATTTTGTCTATTGATGTATTTTATGTCGACATGCGGATGTGTAATGTGTAATTGTTTAACTATATCAATAAAAGTAAAGAGAAACGATCATGGTCGTGGGAAAGTCGTGGGTAATTTCCCACAGATTTTCCACGAACATGATAAATCCGTGGGAAATTTGTGGGTAATTACCCACCGATTTCCCACAAAAAACATCTGTAGGAAAGCAGTGAGTAATTTCCCACAGTTTTCTCACGGAGATGATAAGTCCGTGGGTAAACCGTGGGTACTTACCAAACTTTATCACAATTATAAAAAAATAATCGTGGGAAAATCGTGGGTAATTTCTCCCAAATTTCCCACGGATATGATAATTCCATGGGAAAATCGTGGGTATTTACCTGATATCCCTCCTAAAATTTCGACTAGTCCCGCTATAATATTTCCTAAAATTCAAATCTAAATTGATAAAAAAAGAACCATATCCAAATCGCTATTATCCAAAAAATCAAAACCGGATCTCACCAAAAAAACATCCCCACCCTTATCCTATCTCATCCCATATTCTCTCTATTCATTACCCCAGATTCATTATCGATCCACTTTTCCACAACAGAGATTGACTCCTTTCTTGTTGTTTATTCTGATTTTCTCTTCACTGGTCACATCCTCACGAGTCAACCATTATAGACTAGCGATTAAACAATATCACTCCTAATTTTATGTCATGTATTGACAGATGAGGTATTTGAATGTATTATATATCTAATTAAATAATCAGAGGTCTTTATGCGTAGATTTATTGTTTGCGTTTCAAGAAATACAGTTCATGTAAGCCCGAATATGTATGATATTGGAACATGTTTTTGATACATTCGAATGGTTTATTGTAGGGCGTGTTGATTTATGGTTAGTGATTTTTTTATAAAATATGGAGATATTTGGTTTATAGACATGTTGTCATTATACCTTATTGACTTTTTGCTAATATTGTTGATGCATGAGTTATGTGGGTCTGTTGTTAGGGCTTATAATCGACTTGTTTTTGACATGTTTTGAACTGTTAATGGATTCATGACTTTATGTGGTAGTTGTTATGGTCTATCATGTCGTAGGTTTTCTTTTATGCATTTTATCCAATTGGTTTTGCGAGAATGTTCTACATGTACTGAAATTGATAAGATGTTAACTAGTTTTGAATATAACGATAGTGTTATAAATCTTCGTTTTTGTACTTACTACATCGTGCTTGATCATGATTGTGTTTTTTTTCTCATTAATGCGCGTGTTAATTTGTTGATGAATCTATGTAAGGGTTTTAGGGTATTGTTATAGAATTTCCTTTGAATTCATAACGGTTATATTTGTTTTGCTCTTCAATGCGCCTGCTTATTTATAGGTTTGTGGTCGGTTTTAATGATAACATATTTGCATTGAAGTGTTAGATAATGCTAGTGTTTATCATGGGATTGGCTGTCGTTTATTATTAGAACGATTATGACTGAATACTAACTAGTGATTGGTTTTTGATGTTTGTAGGCTTTACCAAATCAACAAACTGTGGACTACCCAAGCTTTAAGCTTGCTATCGCAGGCGATGGTGGAACTGGTATGACATTACATGTTACTTATGAATGTTATGTGTTTGCGTGTCTTATATGTTTTGGTAGTACATGCATTGAATCATGGATATAGCTCTAACTGAAAATCTTAGCAGCATTCATCACAAATCTACCTTAACTAAAAGAACGAAGCGTTTAGAACATAGTATTTAGATTTGATCTTCCACTTATCTCACATAAGCTGGTCCAAAAAACAACTTATTATATAAACCTGACAAACCTAATCTGTTCAATAGTTGCGGTTAGTGGTACTAGTTAGTAGTATATATTGTGAGATAATTAGTCGTTTAAAAAATGATAAATTGTATTAGGAGCAGTAGTAGCTGTTTGCTGTTTGTTAGTAGTAGGAGCAGTTAGCGGTAGTACCAGTAGTAGCAGTAATTTAGTGGTAGCTGTTATTTTAGGGCTAATGCACAGAAATGTATCTTAATGTTACTCTTTAGAGTATTCTGTAGCCAATTGTTTATGTATCGTGTCATCAGTTGTGTGTATTATTTGACAACTTTTCCCTTCGTTTATACACTCAAATTTATCTGGAAGAGGAGTAAATCGGTCAAATAACACTCACAACTAATCACAAGATAAATCAAAAAGACCGAATTCATAAGTTTGCTACATAGATCTAGAAAAAATACTCCGTAATTGGCTACACAAAACTATATGAGGTGGCAAGTTAGATACATTTCGGTGCAATTAGGCCTTTATCTTATTGTTTAAAACGCTAACCAGAACATTATTTAGATATTTGTTAGTTATTAGTTATTTAGAGGCCTCGGTACAGTTGGCTGTTAAGGTGGCGCCATTCCACCAGCCAAACCCATTTAGCGCCAAAACCATACCCCGTCTGGCTGTTAGGGGCTGGCTCTGTACCCACCAGCCTATGCAGTGGGATTCTTTCATTTATTTTGTATTGTTCTAGTGGGTTATGTGTTCCATGGCAACAGAATTATGAGGGAGGGTGTTTTGTGCTGAGTGATAATTCTCATGTTATAGGAAAAAAGTGCTAAGGTGGCACCACTTTTCCCATGGCACCAACCGATACTAGATGGTCTTAGGGTTTAGGTTTATTAGTCGCATTTTGTTGATATATGTCAAATTAGTTCACCAATAATAAATTAATCATTGTTACAGCAACACAACCAATCTATACTACTATGTAATTTCTAGAAAGGGATTAAAGATAAGCAGTCATGCTGAAGACTGGTGCTGATATTTTGCTATAACACAACAGTTTGAACTACCTGGACCCATTATTCATAGGCCAAAACCAACTTGAGATATCATGTACACAACACACACCACCATGCCTATTTTGATTTCTATATCAAGGCCGTATAGATTGAGGACAAGTATACAGAATCACAAGCCACAAACTACAAAGATGAAATCAAATGAAGACGAGTGACACACTAAAACCAATGAGCATTCTATTGGACTACATTATCCAACCCATGAAGGTCCATCATCATCAAAAAGCGACAACAATGGCCCATATGGCAATTCAGTATCATCAGGATGCCTCATTATGGAACACTTAGTTTCAGCACTATAATAGGGATCATGATCGACAAATACAGGTTCCATATAACAAAACCATAGCCAACTACTACATCCAAACATGCTTTTATTGGCGATAATTTGTTGACATTTGGCCTTGGCTTTATAGTTTTCACACTTCATATATCATGCAATGGGGGTTTTATGCATTTGTTCAATATTCAACTATTTTCCGATCTGTCATTAGTTATTAAATTGACTATGCAAGTACTCATATTAATAGCAAACTAGTATTTCGGACAGCTTGATGTTTGAGAAAATAATAATACTATCTCTTCCATTTTATAGTTTCTAATAGGACTATGAAAATGGAACATGATTTTTTAGGTGTATGTTGTTGCTAAGTTGTAGTATATGTTTGGGATTGACATATTGTTTTAGTTTTTGGCACTTGCATACTACAATGTTTGATGTACTAATTTGTATCAATTTGCGTCATGCAGGGAACACCACATTTGTGAAGAGGTATCTCACTGGGGAGTTTAAGAAGAAGTATGAACGTAAGTTGTTTTTATTTCCATCCAACATCAATGGATACATATTATAATGCTCCGCACTTGCCATTGTTTTTGCATGCTAATGTTTACTGTATTGAAAACAACCACCATTGGAGTGGAAGTTCGTCCACTGGACTTCTTTACAAACTGCGGAAAGATTCGTTTCTAATGCTGGGATACTGCACGGTAGGAGAAGTTTGGTGGCGTTCGTGATGGTTACTAGTAAGTTACTTTACTCATAATTATTAAGTACCTCATAGTGAAAGATGAAACTGTTAATTTTATTATCTGTTTAACATATCATGCTCAACGTTAATTATACAGCTGTATTAGCCGTCTAAAACCAAGTTAAAAACTAGTGTCCATACTGAATATGTCACTTTAGAGGTCCATGCGTTTTTTGTATCTTTGGGGGTACTATGATATCAGTTGTTTAGTAACCTGTGATTGATATGTTGAATGCATTTTGATTTCATGCTTATGTTAACACCAAAATTAAGAACAAAACTTTCCATCTCTTGCTTTTACAGATTTATTTTTGAAATTCCCAATTATTTTAAATTAAAGCACATACACATTTTGTATACTGTTCTTGTAACAAGGACTCACCTTTTAAAAGAACAAGGACTCACATTTTGTATACTGTTCTTGCTAAATAAACAGAGTATTGCATTTCACATTGCTTTTTAAAATATGATCCATATTGTACTAACGAAATAGCCGTTTATGATTGCAGCATCCATGGTCAATGTGCTATCATTATGTTTGATGTCACCGCAAGGTTAACACACAAGAACGTATCTACATGCCAAGGAAAAGCTAACTGAACACGGTGGCAAGGATGAACATACAGGTAAATTATTTATTTACTGAATTATAATTCGATAATGACCGAGTCATGTTATTCTCTCTTACTTGAATGGTTGCGTATTAGCCAATATATCCCTTCATGTTTAGAATATCTTTCGTTCTCTATAACGAGAGCTCTGGTACCAAACTATAACACTCTCAAATTTCGTATCGGTACAGCGGAAGAGTCTTTTAGAGTGTTACGGGATAGCACAATAACTCCAATCATAGACAACACATAAAAATGGTTGTACAAGGTTTAACATACATTCATTCGATAAAAAGTTTCAAGTGTACAACAGGTCCCAAATTATACAGGTCATTAAGTTTACAAAACATAGATCGAATGAACAATTTTATTATTATGTGGGCCATCAAAGTCGATCTCCATCCGAATTACCTTCAAGCACCTGAGATAAAAACATGAAAAATCATATCAGCGAATGCCGAGAGAATTCATAGAGTTTAATAAAACTGTTATATAAAACAATCGTTGAAATCAGAAAACAAGTATAATATCTGAAGTAAGTCCTCGTATTGCTAGTCAGGCAATATATAAATCAAAGCATACATCTTAAACCGTCCATGAGACCGTAGCCTCAATATTACCATTATAGGTAATATTATTATCGTTATTCATATCGCTATTGGATCACATTAGATTCATTTGGATTATTATTAGCCGCATGACATTGTTACCTTACTATCACAAACAACGGGCCGCGAACCCGACAAATAATTTGCCCATCTAAGTTAGCGTGTCGTCACAAAAATCACGCTATGTAAATCTTCTCATACATAAATTCGCTTACCAATCAATGTGGTACGACGGGGATCAACCGTCAAGGCGCGAACTGGGGTGATCGTCCCCAAATAGTACTATCATATGCATAAGCGTCTACCAAATTCCGGTAGTTCACAATTCATGCTAATAGGACTTTAAGTGACATAACCTAACTACTAATAATCCTTTTTATCTCTTTTATTGGGTCATCGCATCATTTGGGTCCATATCATTAAGCATACCATCGGGACTACTTGTGTTCTATTTTATCAAAAACTAGCATGTTATCTCCCTCGCGGGTTTACAAATAATTTTATAAAACATTTAAAAGAGTGTGAGGCTATGAACTCACGTTGATAATGAAAGGCGGATTATCGGCTACGGCCGTGCTTCAGTCACGAAAACCTATATAAATAATAATCGGTCTTAGACTCTTGTCCAATGACTTTATCAAAATAACAAGTATACATATGATGATTTTATACATATAATGATGATCAAGTGGGTTTATATATTCTTATTTACTCATTTTAGTATTTATGTATTGGTAACTTTTATACTAGTTTACTAGTTTTACCTATTTACATGTTTTAGGTACAATAAGCCTATTATAAGTCCATTAACTTGTATTAATCCATCTTATACTTTTATTATCAGTATTACACTTTACATGTTGGGCCCAAGTGGGTTAAGCCCAATAAGTAAATTTATAAGTGTTTAGCCATTTAGTTGGATTAATAGTCCAATAATGCTAAGTTAGCCCATTAATGTCCATATGTTATATAGTTCGGGTTTTATTGGTTTTTACTTGTATTAGGTACTTATATATCAGTATATGAATTTTAAAAAGTTTACATTAGACGGGTCCGATCGTCTAAGTTTTAATTGGCGAAAAATGTTAATTTTACGGTAATAGCCGAAAAGACGTAAAAATCATGTTTATAGTTTTTATAACTTATAAATCTTACCAAACTACCATTTTTATAAAATGTCCATTTATATAACCTTATACATATTTATATAAATGAAATATATAAGTTAGTGGATTTTAATTCATATTTTATACTATATTATTTTGAGTGCTTATATAACACTATTAAACTTTAATTTCACAAAATCTGATTTTTAGTTTCATCTTCACCATTTTTATCATATCTTGAGTTCTATAAGAAGATAGAAACTTATTTTTGGATGGAATAAACTTCATATTATGTGCTACAAATAAGTTAGTTATAGCTACTGCTCAATTCATGTCTAAGTATCCTTAACAGTCCCTATAAAACAGACTATTCAGATTGGTATACTAATTTTGTTTTGATCATATCTTACTCATTTTGATGATTCCATTGCATGGGTAACTCTCACATGTGTATGACATCTAATACTTACTGTAAACTAATTCCACCATGCAATTTTATCAGTTTATAACTTGGTTACTTACTGTTTTTATACAGCCAACATTTTAAGCATGATTTTAACATTGTTACTTATGGTTTTTCATCTTTTTAATCATATTTATCAAAACTTGATCCCCACACAACATTTTTATCATCAGATATTCATCATATACATATACAATAAGAAAGAAAATACATTTGATCTTTACAAAAATAACAAGAGAAATGGAAAGGATGATCTTCTTTGCCAACCAAGATTATATCTTGTTTTTGGATGACAATGACTTGATGAACACCAAATATATCTTCAAGATCATCAACCACCAAGATTGTTTGTTGAGAAATTAGCCCTAGAACACAAGCAAATCACCTTCTTTGATGTTAATATGATCACCAATCAATGAAGGCTTCAAGGTTTCTCCATGATATGAATAGATAACATAAGATTTGTGGCTTGAATTGATCAAATGGGGTGTTTGATTGTGGATATAGGACGGAAAAGGGAGGGGTGTGAGAGAGTTTGCGAGTTGTTTTGCATGTGTGAATGAGTGCAAATGGTATGGTTAAGTGGTTTTGTTAGTTTGGTGGGAGAGTATAGCTTACATGTTAAGCATAAGCTTACATGTGTAAGCTTGTAGCTAAAACTTTGACACATCACTTGTGTGGTGTCAAGTTTTGGCCGTCCCTTAGTAGTGGGGTGGGATAAACTTGTCTTGTCCCATCCTGCTAATTTACGGGTATTCCTAGATTCTAGTTTCCTCGATTTGCGTGCCCTCGGGTCGTTTTCCGAAAAACTTTTTTATAAATTATGAATCAACGGCACAAAACGAATCTTATAAAAATTGTCTCATCAAAAATGGAGTTCAAAAACGTAAATACGTAATCCTAAGGTTTTTGGTGTAGTCGTAAAGGACGCTAAATTATGCATGTAAGCCCAAATTTATATCCGTAAATTGTGAGTTCATCAACCAACACAAAAAAAAGTTTCAAAATATTATACGAGAAAATAATTCACTACCTGAAAATGTTAGATTGTCACAGCTTTTCCTCCTCAAAGGGATCAACGTCCTCGTGATCCATTTCATTTTGATGTCCGTTTCTTATTGAAATTAAAGAGGTGCGGGATATTTCTTCAACATTGCATCCTCTCGTTCCCAAGTAAATTCCGGTCCATGCTTTGAATTCCATCGGATCTTGACAATAGGTATCCGACTTTGTTTCAGTTGCTTTACCTCACGATCCATAACCTCTACGGGTTCTTCGATAAAATGTAACTTCCCATCTATTCGAACCTTACCCAACGAAATTTTCTCATCACTCACTGCTAAACATTTCTTCAGATAGATACATGGAATGTGTTGTGGACACCATGAAGTTCTGGGGGTAACTCTAGTTTATATGCCACCGGACCTACTCTAGATAAAATCTTAAAGGGTCCAATATAACGCGGATTCAATTTCCCTCGCTTTCCAAATCTTATAACGCCTTTCCATGGCGATACTTTCAACATTACTCGGTCACCCACTTTAAACTCCGTCGACTTATTCTTAATCTGAACTATCATCTCCGTAGTCTCCCGGATCAATTCCGGCCCCGTGAGCTGGGTATCCCCAACTTCACTCCAACATACAGGAGATCTACACTTTCTACCATACAAAGCTTCAAACGGTGCAGCCTTAATACTAGAATGGTAACTATTGTTATACGAAAACTCTGCTAAAGGCAAATGTTTATCCCAATTCTTACCAAAATCTATCACACAAGCTCTCAACATATCTTCTAGTGTTTTGTATCGTTCTTTCACTCTGCCCATCAGTCTGGGGGTGATAAGCAGTGCTCATGTCGAGATTCGTTCCCAAAGATCTTTGGAGAGATTTCCAAAAATTCGATGCGAATCTAGGATCTCGATCTGAAATGATCGATACAGGCACTCCATGCTTACATACAACATTCTCAAGATATATACGAGTCAACTTCTCCAGTGAGAACTGCTCTTTAACCGGAATGAAGTGTACGGATTTGGTCAGTCTGTCGACAATAACCCAAATCGAGTTGTTTCCAGATGATGTTCTAGAAAGCTTGGTGATAAAGTCCATCGTAATTTGCTCCCACTTCCATTCAGGAATCTTTGGTTGTTGAAGTAGTCCTGATGGCTTTTGATGTTCAGCTTTGACTCTAGCACAAGTCAAGCATTGAAGAACATACATAGCAATATCAGCTTTCATATTCGGCCACCAGTACAACTTCTTTAAATCATGGTACATTTTATCAGATCCCGGATGAATGGAATACTTAGATTTATAGGATTCTAACATAATCAAATCTCTTAAGCCTCCAAACTTAGGTATCCACATACGACCTCTTAAGCATTTCACTCCATCAGCTCTAACTTCTAAAGGATATCCTTCTCCTCGGAACCCTTCATTAACAAAATTTTCTTTCTTACAGGCTTCTATTTGCGCATTTCTAATTTGCTCAGGCAAATTATTGTGCACGGTCAAGACTGGAGAACGTACCCTGATAGGCTCTCTATCTTTTCTGCTTAATGCATCGGCAACAACATTGGCTTTTCCTGGGTGATATTTTATATCACAATCATAATCACTTAACAATTCTATCCATCTTCGTTGCCTCATGTTTAATTCCTTCTGATCGAGAATATACTGTAGGCTTTTGTGATCGGTGAATACCGTACACTTGGTACCATACAGATAATGTCTCCACAACCTAAGAGCAAAGACTACAGCTCCTAACTCAAGATCATGAGTAGTATAATTCTCCTCATTCTTCCTAATTGCCTAGAAGCATAAGCTGTCACTTTTTCTCACTCCATCAAAACAACTCCATAACCTCTAAGAGATGCATCACAATATACTACAAAATCTTCACTCTTGTCGGGTAATGATAGAATTGGCGCACTACATAATTTTTGCTTCAATATCTGAAATGATCCATCCTCATCACTTCCGCAAACGAAAGGTTTATTCTTCTGGGTAAGCTTAGTCAAGGGTTTAGCTATTAAAGAAAATTCTTTAATGAATCGCCTATAATAGACAGCCAATCCTAAGAACTGTTGCACTTCCGTTGGCGTTGTCGTTGCAGACCAATTCTTAATGGCTTCAACCTTTGCAGGATCAACATTAATTCCATCCTTGTTAATCATATGACCAAGAAATTACACAGAATCTAACCAAAAATCACATTTCAAAAACTTAGCATACAACCTTTCATCCTTTAACAAACTCAAAATAATCCTTAAATGTTCTCCATGTTCATCCTCATTATTAGAATAGATTAGAATATCGTCAATAAACACAATCACAAATTTGTCCAAGTAGGGTTTGCACACTCGATTCATTAAATCCATGAAAACCTCAGGTGCGTTAGTTAACCCAAATGGCATTACTTGAAATTCATAGTGTCCATAACGAGTTCTAAATGCAGTTATAGGAATATCCTCTTCACGGACGCGAAGTTGGTGATATCCAGACCGCAAATCTATCTTAGAATACACACTAGATCCTTGTAGTTGATCAAACAAATCATCAATCCTTGGTAAAGGATATCGATTGTTAATCATCAACTTATTCAGTTCCCTATAATCAATGAACATACGGAAAGATCCATCCTTCTTCTTAATGAACAAGACTGGAGCTCCCCAAGGCGACGAGCTCGGTCGAATAAAACCTTTATCAGACAACTCCTTAAGTTGTTTAGATAACTCCTTTAATTCAGAAGGGGCTAATCGGTAAGGCGCACGTGCCACCGGTGCAACACCAAGAATTAAATCGATTCGAAACTCAACTTGCCTTATCGGTGGTAGTCCGGGTAAATCTTTAGGAAATACCTCAGGAAATTCACATATAATAGGTACATCTTCTAATTGTTTCTCCCTAGACTCATTCCCGGTCACTTGAGCTAAGAATAACTCGCAACCGTTCCTGATTTACTTTTGGACTTTAATACATGAAACGATTTTCAAACGGGATTCACCTCGATTACCATCAATTACTAATGTCCTATTCCTAAGAGGAATCTTAACCTTCTTTTCTCCACATAAAATAGTAGCATTATTCAACGACAACCAATCCATACCAATAATAATATCAAAACTACCTAATTCTATCAACATTAAATCAATTGGAAAGGAATAGTTCAAGAGATTTAGAGAGCATCCTTCTAATAGCTTATTAGTTTTCACTAATTTACCATCAGCCAATTCCACCTCGTAACTGGTATTTATCTCAACAGGTTCAATGTCAATAAGGGCACTAAATTTAGTGGATACAAAGCTCCTATCAGCACCCGAATCAAATAAAGAAACTGCATAATGATTGTTGAGTAAAAACGTATCAGTAACGACATTCAGATCCTCTTTCTTCACCTCGACTGTTCCAAGTTGATAAACACCACCCTGGGGGTTTCTTCCAGGTACAATCGCTTTCAACTTAAGACAATCCGATTTCCTATGACCTTCTTCATTACAGTTGAAGCAAATGGTTCCCTTCCTACACCTTTCAACCTTGTGTCCAAGTTTTCCGCAATTTCGGCACATCCAGCAGTCGCCAGCATGCCTCTTGTTGCCACACTTAGGACATCTATCATCGTTGTGTGGTGTGTTGTTGGTAAGAGCATTTGTATTCCCCTTTCTCTGGTTCTGGCGGCGATTGAAATTCTTCCTATTATCACCTCTATCTACACGATCACTGTCACCCTTTCTTTTCTCACCAACACGGGCTTCATCTTCCCTATCCTGAATTATATGTCTAATGAGTTGGTAAGCCATTCGAACAGCATCATCAATGGTCAGTGGTTTATATGATGTCACGTCCCCCCGGATATTCTTGGTCAACCCTTTAATATATTGTTCAATTCGGATCTCTTCGGGTTCCACCAATCGAGGACACAACAAGGCCAACTCATGGAATTGGTTTATGTAGCTATCAACGTCCACACCTTTAATTCTCAAATGAATCAACTCTTGTTCTAACCTAATGATCACACTACAGGGACAGAACTCCAAAGTCATCCACTTCTTAATTTCAGCCCAAGGAGTAGCATTAGCAACATCAATACCCATGAAAGCAATTCTCCCGTTCCACCAAGTCAACGCACGACCTTTAAGAGTAGCCATAGAAAAAGTCACCTTATATTCCTCCTTACACTTACTAATCTGAAACACCGAATCAATCTTCTCAATCCACTGGCTTAATCCTACACCACCTTCAGTTTCATTAAAAGGTAGAGGTTCACACTTCATGAACGTCACATAAGTACAGCCACCAACTTCAGGTGCATTAGTTCCAAGTCCTCCTACATTTCCTCCAGCATTAGCATTCACATTATTAGCATTCACATTCACATTAGTACCACCAATCCGCCAGCTCCACTACCGGCAGCTCCACTACCGCCAGCTTCATTTCTAGCATTTGCCATAAATTCAGTCATAGATGCGGTAACTTGCTCCGTAATAATCCTACGTACATCATCCTCAGTCACAGCTTTATTGGGCGGCATAGTTCTATAATTTCACAATTGCAGCAAACTCACCACTTTCTAACACAGATAGTCTCCTAAAAGCCTCATTCAACCCACGCTCTACATCAGTCAAATCCAAACTAAGCAATTCCCGCTCTTTCTCACCAACCTTAGTCTTCGACTCCAAATAAGCAACATGAGTCTGAACAACACCTAATCCAATCTCTGTCAAACTACTCTGAGCACGGGAAGCATCTAAATCACGTCTCAAGGCCCAAGGTGAAAGATCATCCATATGAGTAGCCTCTCGAACCCTAGACGACTCTCCTACCACATGTCTACGAGTAGCAATACCATCAGTACCTTCAGGTGCATTATCATCCTCATCCTCCTCTGATTCAGAATCAGATTCAGATGATTTAGACATTTCATCTCTAGGTAGCTCATCCTCAGAATCAGACAAATAAACTGGAGGGGGTAAGGGCTCACCCTCCGGAACATCATAAGGGTAAATAAGCTCAGCTTCCTCATCATCATCAACCTCATCGTCTATACCTATATCCTCCTCGACATCCTCGTCGTCAACCTCGTTATCTAAATTATCTATCCCAATCTCATCATCATTCTCAATATCAACATTACCAATCTCATTCTCTACGATATCAACCTGAGGGGCAATCTGATCTCCTAGTCCTATCTCGGGCTCGGGATCCTCAAATGGTTCCTCCTCATCATCATCCATATCATAATCCACTAAGTCTAAATAAGGGTCATCATCTACATTAGGTTTGGGAATAGCATGGTTCTCTACAGGAATATTAGGGTCAGCCATGACAATCTGCATTTATATATATATCCCGTATTAGGATAACACACTTATTAAACAATTACATACTGAAACCACAATATATACATATATATAAATTAAATTATATATATCAAAATATATATCTTCTCAATATGGCTTGTTGGTAACGTCGGAGATCTTTGGTACCGTTATAGTCAAAAGATTTTTCAAATATTTTCTCAAATGTTTATAGTTAAAAGATTTTGAAAAGCTTTGTTCAAAACCTTGGTTTTTTTAAAATCTTTCGTTCTCTATAACGAGAGCTCTGGTACCAAACTGTAACACTTTCAAATTTCGTATCGGTACAGCGGAAGAGTCTTTTAGAGTGTTGCGGGATAGCACAATAACACCAATCATAAACAACACATAAAAATGGTTGTACAAGGTTTAACATACATTCATTCGATAAAAAGTTTCAAGTGTACAACAGGTCCCAAATTATACAGGTCATTAATTTTACAAAACATAGATCGAATGAACACTTTTATTATTATGTGGGCCATAAGAGTCGATCTCCATCCGAATTACCTTCAATCACCTGAGATAAAAACATGCAAAAATCATATCAGCGAATGCCGAGTGAATTCATAGAGTTTAATAAAACTGTTATATAAAACAATCGTTGAAATCAGAACACAAGTATAATATCTGAAGTAAGTCCTCGTATTGCTAGTCAGGCAATATATAAATCAAAGCATACATCTTAAACCGTCCATGAGACCGTAGCCTCAATATTACCATTATAGGTAACATTATTATCGTTATTCATATCGTTATTGGATCACATTAGATTCAATTGGATTATTATTAGCCGCATGACATTGTTACCTTACTATCACAAACAACGGGCCACGAACCCGACAAATAATTTGCCCATCTAAGTTAGCGTGTGGTCACAAAAATCACGCTATGTAAATCTTCTCATACATAAATTCGCTTACCAATCAATGTGCTACGACGGGGATTAACCGTCAAGGCGCGAACTGGGGTGATCGTCCTCAAATAGTACTATCATATGCATAAGCGTCTACCAAATCCCGATAGTTCATAAATCATGCTAATGGGACTTTAAGTGACATAACCTAACTACTAATAATCCTTTTTATCTCTTTTATTGGGTCATCGCATCATTCGGGTCCATATCATTAAGCATACCATCGGGACTACTTGTGTTCTATTTTATCAAAAACTAGCATGTTATCCCCCTCGCGGGTTTAAAAATCATTTTATAAAACATTTAAAAGAGTGCGAGGCTATGAACTCACGTTGATAATCAAAAGGCGGATTATCGGCTACGGGCGTGCTTCGGTCACGATAACCTATATAAATAATAATCGCTCTTAGACTCTTGTCCAATGACTTTATCAAAATAACAAGTATACATATGATGATTTTATACATATAATAATGATCAAGTGGGTTTATATATTCTTATTTACTCATTTTAGTGTTTATGTATTGGTAACTTTTATACTAGTTTACTAGTTTTACCTATTTACATGTTTTAGGTCCAATATGCCTATTATAAGTCCATTAACTTGTATTAATCCATTTTATACTTTTATTATCAGTATTATACTTTACATGTTGGGCCCAAGTGGGTTAAGCCCAATAAGTAAATTTATAAGTGTTTAGCCATTTAGTTGGATTAATAGTCCAATAATGCTAACTTAGCCCGTTAATGTCCATATGTTATATAGTTCGGGTTTTATCGGTTTTTACTTGTATTAGGTACTTATATATCATTATATGACTTTTAAAAAGTTTACATTAGACGGGTCCGATCGTCTAAGTTTTAATTGGCGAAAAACGTTCATTTTACGGTAATAGCCGAAAAGACGTAAAAATCATGTTTATAGTTTTTATAACTTATAAATCTTACCAAACTACCATTTTTATAAAATGTCCATTTATTTAACCTTATACATATTTATATAAATGAAATATATAAGTTAGTGGGTTTTAATTCACATTTAACCTTATACATATTTATAAAATGTCCATTTATTTAACCTTATACATATTTATATAAATGAAATATATAAATGAAATATATAAGTTAGTGGGCTTATATAATACTATTAAACTTTAATTTCACAAAATTTGATTTTTAGTTTCATATTCACCATTTTTATCATATCTTGAGTTCTATAAGGAGATAGAAGCTCATTTTTGGATGGCATAAACTTCATATTATGTGCTACAAATAAGTTAGTTATAGCTACTGCTCAATCCATGTCTAAGTATCCTTAACATTCCCTACAAAACAGACTATTCAGATTAGTATACTAATTTTGTTTTGATCATATCTCACTCATTTTGATGATTCCATTGCATGGCCAACTCTCACATGTGTATGACATCTAATACTTACTTTAAATTGATTCCACCATGCAATATTATCTGTTTATAACTTGGTTACTTACTGTTTTTATACAGCTAACATTTTAAGCATGATTTTAACATTGTTACTTATGGTTTTTCATCTTTTTAATCATATTTATCAACATTTGATCCCCACACAACATTTTTATCATCAGATATTCATAATATACATATACAATAAGAAAGAAAATACATTTGATCTTTACAAAAATAACAAGAGAAATGGAAAGGATGATCTTCTTTACCAACCAAGATTATATCTTGTTTTTGGATGACAATAACTTGATGAACACCAAATATATCTTCAAGATCATCAACCACCAAAATTGTTTGTTGAGAAATTAGCCCTAGGACACAAGAAGATCACCTTCTTTGATGTTAATATGATCACCAATCAAACAAGGCTTCAAGGTTTCTCCATGATATGAATAGATAACATAAGATTTGTGGCTTGAATTGATCAAATAGTGTGTTTGATGGTGGATATGGGACGGAAAAGGGAGGGGTTTGAGAAGTTTGTGAGTTGTTTTGCATGTGTGAATGAGTGCAAATGGTATGGTTAAGTTTTTTTGTTAGTTTGGTGGGAGAGTATAGCTTACATGTTAAGCATAAGCTTACATGTGTAAGCTTGTAGCTAAAACTTTGACACATCACTTGTGTGGTGTCAAGTTTTGGTCGTCCCTTAGTAGTGGGGTGGGATAAACTTGTTTTGTCCCATCTCGCTAATTTACGGGTATTCCTCGATTCTAGTTTCTTCGATTTGCGTGCCCTCGGGTCGTTTTACGAAAAACGTTTTTATAAATTATGAATCAACGGCACAAAGCGAATCTAATTAAAATTGTCTCATCAAAAACGGAGTTCAAAAACGTAAATACGTAATCCTAAGGTTTCCGGTTTAGTCGTAAAGGACGCTAAATTATGCACGTAAGCCCAAATTTAAATCCGTAAATTGTGAGTTCATCAACCAACACAAAAATAAGTTTCAAAATATTATACGAGAAAATAATTCACCACCTGAAAATGTTAGATTGTCACATATTTAGTTGTAGTATGTTGATAAAACTTGAAACATATTTATGTATCTGATAACGCCTCATTTATACATGTTTGTAATGATGCATTTGTCCTTGTTTGCTATGTAAATAAATAAATTTTGTGTTGAAATGTTACTAATAATGTGTATTGTTTGATTGTAGTGATGGAATAAACATATGGACCAAAGATATGAAGAAATAAGAAGAAAAATAAAGTATGCTGAAAAAGAGCCAAAGTGCGGCGCACAAATATAAAAGTGCGGCGTACATTCTGTAACCACGATTTGGAGAACTACCCAAAGTGCGGCGCATAAAAGAGAAAGTGTGGCGCACATTTGTTGCAGTTACACAATTAAGTATCATTATGCATGGCTATTATGGAGAAACCCTTTGATATACTCTCAGGACTTCTTAGCTACGATTGTGTGGTTATATAAGAGACTCAAAGCCAGGAATAACATATCATCCCATTCCAATATACTCCATTGTTATTAAGGTTCTTATATAATTAAGGATTCAACAAATCCTTGACTATTGTTACTAGTATAAGGGTAACCTTAGTTGGTTCATACCATTGCTGCTGTAGCAAGGATCTCAGAATATTGCTTGTGATTGTAATAAGTTTGGAACAAAGCTTATAACCTTTTGGAACAATCATTGATTAATACTTTTTGGTATAATTCTCATTTCTTTTATGTTATTTCTTTACTTTGATTTGAATATTGTTGAAATGAACTTATTTACTGTTATTTTGGAGTAGTGTGTTGTACACTTGGTTGAGGTTTTTACAACCTTATGATTAGATACGAATTTTAGCTTTGCTAGAGCAAAGTACGGCGCAAAATTATATTTGTGCGGCGTACTTTATCCCTGGGTTCTTGATTATAAGCATGATTTAGATGCTCTTGTATATTATGCTATTAAGTAAGATCATTGTTATATGTTGGATTTGTTCATGACCATGACTAGTACTCATGTGAATGGATGAATTTCATGTCATCTAGTAAATGAATCTTGTTATTCACTTTTGTATCGATTAGGCATATAACAAACTCTTGCTTAGTTTCATCTAATATTTTAGTTATCGAAATCAAACATAAACCATCTTTAATGCTTTTCATATGACATAATCTTTAGTCGGATTTTTGTTATGTTAATTAGATGTTGCGTGTGCGACTAGTACTCGGCATGTTGTCTTACATTGTTTATGTGCTTATAATCATCATTGCTATCTATCTTTCATATGTTTGTAACGTTAGCCAAACACACCTTTAAAACCATTTGATAAGTATATCTTTAGAACTTGTGACACTCTAGAGGTAATTGTTTTATAATTCTTTAGCATCAATCCCGTGGAACGAACTGTACTTTACCATTAAGCTATGCTATACATGATAGGGTATACTTGCCCGTGTTTGTGTTTCTAGTCATTTGTGTATGGCAATACCTTGAAAAATTTTAAGACTTGTAAAACGAACATCAGTATCTACGGTACTGTATTTATATATTTTGGTAATGTAATAATGGTTTTTATTGTTTCAAATAATAATTTCGTATTTATAGATTTTGGAATCCGGAAAATGTCATTATATTATGGGAAATCCATGGAAAATAATTGTGTGAAATCCGCGGGGATATATGGTTACTAAATATTGTGGGAAATCCGTGGGAAAAATTTTCCGTCGGAAATCTGTGGGAATATATGGTTACTAAATATTGTGGGAAATATGTGGGAATATGTCTGTGGGTAACCTGTGGGCATATGGCCGTGGGAAATCTGTGGGTAATTTGTGGGAAAAATTCGTGGAAAATCCATGGGGAAATAACCACTCCTTGAATGTTAAAAATGTTTAATAATAACTGTGGGAAATCCGTGGGAAAATGGTCAACGCTCCGTGGGAAATTCCGTGAGAATATTTACCCAAAATGTTTTTACAAACGGAATAATTCCGTGGAAAATCCGTGGTAAGGGCCCTTACCCACAGAATTATCCACGGATCTTGTTGTGGGTAAAGCTTGTTTATCTAGTAGTGTATTACGTATAATAATTAAATCACGAACATTTAAAAACACGAACGAGCACGAATAATACTTAAACATGGAAAAGGCCGGATATTACCCTTTTAGGCCTTGGTGTCCGCGGCAAACAAAGAAAGGAAGGGGCCCAACCCACTTTTGAAAATAACTAGTAAAAATTAAACTACATGAATTCATAATACAAAGTTTTAGAAAAATTAAGAAAACCCTAGCCCTCATTGTGCTCTTAGCCGCGGCACACAAGGAGACAAAGAGAGATCGTTTTTTGTTTTTGATGTTGAATAACTACGTGTTCGTGTTCTAAACCTTTATTCAATCACGCATTTGGTATACATAAAAACCTTCATCTTTTTATGAATTTATTTAATTATGTTCATGTGTGTTTGATCTATTAAAACATAATTAAAACACGTTTATGACAATTAATAAAACAAGGTTCGGGATTTATGGGTGTTTGGATTGGTTCGGCACACAAACTGAGAGCCATAGGCTCTCGACGCCGGCTTTGGTTCACCAACCGAGACCCCCCACGGGGCTCGGTGTGGTTTTTGTTCGGACGGTAAAGGAAAAACCAAGACCCCTTTGGGGCTCGGTGGTGTTCTCGGACAGAAGAGAAACTCCAGCGCAGGCTGGGGTGTGTTTGGTTGCTTCGGGCGCGACTCGAACCAAGAGCCTAGGCTCGGTGAGGTTGTGGCTCGGAAGAGGGCTTGGCAACGAGGCCACAACCTCCGGGTTGTGGTGCCCAGTTGGTTTAAGGTCACGGGTTCGGGTTCGGAAATTTATAGAAGTTAATATGCTCATCTGTTAATCTAATTTATCTTAGATGCATGTATAATTAAATTAACATTATAACTTAGGTTATTTTATTTAATGAAATAAAACATGATATAACCTAAGTATTTTATTTAGGCTTAATTAAATTAAACTAAGACTTAGGTTTATTATTAAAATTTATAATACATGTTAAAACCTAAGTATTTTACATGACTTAATTTAATTAAAATCATATAAGGTAAAGTTTATTATTTAACCATGATACTTTATTAATTAATAAACCATGTACTATTATTATTAATTCAGATTCATTTTAACCTAAGTATTTAATTTAATAAACTTTACTAATAAATCATCATGACTACTCGATGATGCCTTTTTGATTCTACAAAAAGGGGGAGAACTAAATATAAACTCACTAAAAGTTTGCATAAAAATAAATTTATATAAAATGAGTTTATTATTTTGTAATCATCAAAATGGGAAGATTATTAATACAAATTGTCACACCCCACTATGGCGGAATATGGGGCACGACGTATGGATATCATCACAACAATAGCGTGTCTATAGAGATAACTAAATGATATAAGAAATGTCATAAAATGGTGACACAAATGTCATGACAATATCTCAACAATGCAGGAGTCTAGGTAAGTAGGTAACAGTCCTACCTCTTACCCAAGAAAATCAAATAACACAACAAATCAAACATATAGGTGCCAACAGTATCACTAGTTAAATGAACAAATAAAAACTAAGAAGGAAACGGGGATATCCTTCTATATGCATTCCTACACTCTCCAAATCCTAGCCACTTAAGTTCTCGTGCCTACCCATAGTATCACCTGAAAGAGACACTAAAACACGTCAACATAAAGTTGGTGAGAGTCATAGGTTTAGACTCTAACGCCAAATCAGTTATAAGCTGTGAATAGCAACCATGAACACAATAACATATGGACAATGCGCTACAATTATGTATTAACAACTAGCATTCAAGTTCAATCAATCATCAAAATTCCAAGGCATCACGCCTTACCAACAACCACAATTTCCAAGGCATCACGCCTTACCAAACACCATAATTTCCAAGGCATCACGCCTTACCAAACACCATAATTTCCAAGGCATCACACCTTACCAAACACCATGATACCATAGGCGCCCATACACCTATGTACCTTTCCGATCCAAAATCATACACAAACAAGAATCACATAGCAGTTAATCACATAATGTACACACAAGTCCATCTCAAACCTTAAAAACATTCATAGCATCAATTTATAAATAACTCAACACAGTGTCTCTTCCATCCCATCTGGAAGTCAAAATCAATAGTAAACATGGGACTATGAAACTCACCTGATTGCTTCTTCACAAGTCCTCGCACTAGCAACAAGCTAACAAAACAAAAACACGCAATCAATACATTAACCAATCACTAAGATGGCTCATCAACCTATGATGGACATCTAGCCTACTCCCATATAAATACTCCATTTATATTCTCTAAACACCCCATTACCCTTCCCTAACAAGTCCTTAACTTGTTTAAGTTTAATAACTATCCCGTTCATATTTTACACAAAACAGTCCCAATTTTAGGTCTCCAAAATTTAAGCCAAACGCCCCCTTAAACACACCCATGGTTTCTGTAAAAGGAATATTCATACCCTTACATATGTTAGCCAACACCTCCCACTTTCCCTAACCGTAAAGCTACTGTTAAGGCCCCGATATATATATATATATATATATATATATATATATATATATACTTTTGTAATTCCAGATTTTATGATTTTAAACATACAAAAAGTTTGTTATGATTAGGGGGTCTTACCCTAAACCACAACCTTAGCCCAAGTGCAGATACTTACTACAATATATAAACCATCTCTCATGTTCGTTAGAAGATCCCAATGCAACCCTAAGTACCCCAAATAAGCCAAAACTTAAAAAGAAAACAGGCTGACTTCAAAACTGTTTTGACCTCCGACTGTTGTAACCTGTTTTTGACCCACTTCCATACCTCCAGTTTAGTTCTAACTTCTTGCATTGGAAAGCCACTTCAATTAACTTTTCAGGGATACTTGGATCATAAAATAAGAGTTTGTAGAACTCCCAACATGACCAAAACAATTGACTCAAAATTCTGCCCAGTTTTTAAAAACGGGTTTAACAAAATCAACCTCATTAATTAACCCTAATCCCTCTAATTAAGCGCCATAACTTATGTAATCATTATTACATCATTATTATAACATTAATTTACTATTTTTAAATTAAACCCTAACCTAAATCCATCATAAGATGATTAAGAAATCATTAAAACAATTAAATTGAAAAGGGTTAAGAAGGTTTTACCTTTAAATTAATGGAAGATGTAAAAACCCAAATTTTTATGAAGAACCCTAGTTCTTCTCTTTTTTTTGTCGACTAAAACTCCAGGGAATGATAAAAAAATCGTTTGGTATTAATTGTTGTATTCTTTATATAGTAAAACAATCCTTGTCCAAGTATAATTGCCCACTTTCCTTTTTTTTTCCCTTTTTCCTTTTTCTCTTTCTTTCTTGCGTCCAAACCGACCCATATGCCCCTTAATTTCGTTTTTTTCCTTTTTATTATTAATATATGTATTAATAATATTACCTTAATTTTACTTAATTTATTTTAGCTCCTAAAGCCTCCAAAACCTCAAAACCGTAAAACTAGTCAAATTTACGCGTTTTACCGTAAAAGTCGTCAAATATACACTTTTAAAAAAAATCTCAAATTTTGAAATAAACTTTATAACTAAGTCCTAAATGACTTAAAACCATCCCGAAAAATATTCATATGACTAAACACCTCATCCGAGACCTCTAAATGCTAGACCGTAAATCGTAAAAATACGATTTTCTATAATACATATACGTATACGTAAAAACCACTAAATAACACCATCTCACTTCATAGTCACTACCATGTGAACTCATGAACATGAAATCATCACACATCGTTTCACTCACAAGGTACCCCGTACCGGAAACGATATCCAAACCACAATCTATACACACCAATAAACACATAAACACGTAAAGACACGTAACTAGCACAAAATAAAACTAAGTGACGAACCTCAAAACCAGGGTTGTCACATCACTCCCTCCTAATAGAAATATCGTCCTGAGATTTACTCCTTAGGATCAAACACACAAACAACAAATCACACGAGGATACTTGTTCTAAATGAACTCCTCTCATTTCCACGTGAACTTTAGTTCAAGTTTCAAAATACCACATATACAAACCAAAAACAATAAAACTCATTGCCAAACTCTTGACCTCACAGTCAATGACTCTTTGATAAAACAAAGACTCTTATTAACACAAGTCCCGAATAACCGTACATGCAAAATGCATTCTCAAACAACCTTTATCAATCTCAATACATGAAATGTATCATGTATACAACTCATTTCCCCCAGGTAATTCTATGCTCATATGCTACTGGTCCGATCTTTCCAAAGATCATAAATGGACCTACAAAACTCTACGTCAACTCTTCCATTTTACCAAAACATACCACCCGTTACTATGGGTGAAACTTCATACACAACTTTGTCACTAACTCTAGTGGTTTCCTCCTTTTCTACATAGCATCCCTTGTTGCTTTCATCCTTTCCACTAACACCATTACTACATTAGTAGCCTCTTTTACCAACTCTAGTCCACAACGGGGACAACTCACCCTATCCTTTCATATAGTGCCTCAAATGGCATTTATCGACTTCTAGTATGATAACTATCATTATATGAAAAACTCAGCCATCGCTAACGAGTTTCTGAACTACCTCTGAATCAATCACACATATCCAATCATGTTCATCAACTCCCTTCAGTCTGTACTTGCCTTTCTCTGATACCATTCTTGCCTTTCCCAGATGGTACTTGGCCTTGCAATTTTCTTTCATCAATTAACTCCACCCACCACCTTTGCCAAAAGTTCAATCAAGATGATTGAATATGTGTTGGAGACGTTCATGATCCGTACAGATCATTCTCCACGTCTCGTACACCAAATGCCTCTAGCATTCTAGGCAGATATAACAATCCAGCTCCACTAAATAAGTCTATCCAGTTCTTCCAAATCTTCAGTTCCTGCAACGTATAAGCGATCGCCTTTCTTTGTCGTCCTCGTACGCGTCCAAATCCTTGCTCCACGTATCGTCATGCTTCGCGAATTCATCCAGTCCTTCTGATAATGCCAAGATCGGCTCATTATCCAATCCACCTCTTCAGCCTCCAAAACGCTTCCTCATCCTTCTTCACTTCGCCCTTGCTGGTTCCATGATATGCCACCATCTCTAACTGCTCATCATAGTAAACTTAATACTAAGACTCACACTTGAAAATCTCACGTATAATTCCACTCCAAAACCAACACATACTTCGCCTCACTCTCCTTCTTAAACTTTGAGTAGATCAAGATGTCGTCGATGCTCCCGATGACAACTCATTTATATACGTTCATGCACACTTGCTTCATTGACACCATGAAAACCGCTAGTGCTTTGGCGAAGCCAAATGCATAACCGTAAACCCAAAGCGTTCATACAACATCCTTAGCAGTTTCAACTATGTCCTCCTTGCACCCTCTCTTAGCGGCAATACGAATAAATTCCTACCTCGTTCTACTTGCAAAATTCTACACGCATCTTAAAAGACCGATACTTCCTCTCATCGGACCACTCAACCTCTTTCCACATCCAATCTACTACTAAGCAACTCAACCTTTATCCGGCATTCCTTGCAATTTCTAACAGCTCTTGTTTTTAAATCACTCCATCAACGATTTGCCTTGGAAAGGCACTAAGTGCAACTCCTCTCACTTCTCCTACTTGCTCTATTTATGGTTCTACCTCAAAATAATAGGCAAACCTACTAAATTTCAGGAAATTTTTAGAAAACATACATGCCTTACGAACAATATCCCCTTTCAACACTCTCTATGGCACGTTACTTGTGCCAATTTCCATACCTTTCACAAATCTCTATTCATCTCCCTTGGCACTCCTAATAGACCTCATACCCACATTAGTTCGTTTACGAACCTCTTTCCTCCCCAATGGGGTATTCCGACCGTTCTCTCATGGTCACCTACTTACGCGTGTAGGCGCTACCAAGTCTTCATATGACTACATCAACGCTCCCGAATAATACGAAACCAAAACTACATCCTGAATCTATCAGATACGATCAACGAATCAACCCACGGATAACTAACGACATTTCACGTGCACCAGTTAATACAACCACGAGACTCAAAAGAAAGCTCAAACCCAAAACGTGTATCATTTCAAAATGACCCATGACAACGAAAAATAATCCAAGAAACACCCAATGGCAACCAAAACATATTACGCCCCGCGACATATTATTTAAACCGTGCAAAAGATCGACATTTTCCAGAAGAATACATATCTTTTTTTTATCCATTTATTATTACCCCCCACATCTATGACTCAAACCATCTACAAACAACCTTCTAGGCAATCTCAAAACTCAACCCAAAGACTAGGTATCTCGTGCACCCCAAATAAAATAAACTACTATTTACAACTCAACCTTGAACCCGACACTTGTACAACAATTCCGACCAGTCCACTGACCTCCCATGACTATACTTTCTGAATATTTGAAAAGTACGTTCCGAGTACATAACTTTTGGCTTTTGAATCACTCAAAAAGCTCTAAAAACGAACAAGTTATGACCAAAACAATTTTATACAAGTTGTTTTAAAAAAACTAAAGAATAGACTTAGTGATTAATGTACCTCTTTTAAATGACAAATATAATTTTATGTGAAATCTTCATAAACTCAATTTAACCTTGTATTAATAATTATAAATGACGTGAAACGGTTAAACCCAATTATATAAATTATGTAAGTAGAAAGAAATTTTACTTCGCTTTATTTTAAAGAAAGTCTTTTAGAATTTGAAATAAATAAGTGTTGATTAAAAGAAATCTTATGTTACATCTTGTTTCAAACACGACTCCAACACCTTACCCTTATTTTATCGAATACAACCAACTATCTAACCCTATAATAGATTTCCAAGTCCCCCTTTTTCTCAATATATACTGACCAAAAGAAATGTAAGACCCAACACAAAAGATTTCATTATCTCAAAAGAAATCCCAAGTTATTCCAACAGACTTAAACCAAGAACACCATTTTAAAACGTACACGTGAAATACGAAACTCAAAGAATACGCTACAAGACACACTTCAAAAGATTCAAAACTTCGAAACTCCACCAAACTCGAGCTCTAATAAATTGTTTAAACACAAAAGAGTACTAGGTACGTTCAAGTTATCATAACTACTGAACGACCGTAAATCATAACATAACATCTATTAGTATATATACATCCGCATATGTATACCTATTGAATCTCCCAAACATACTCGTTATCATACTTGTCAAGTCAATCAATCGTTTTATACGCTCGCTTTTCCATACGAGTAATCACCATCTCACCTTGCCACAACAAGGCATAAAGCCCACCTCCAAAACCAAACCATATCGTGTGACCCCAAAATCACACAACAAAACTATAACCCAAAACATATAACACAAAAAAGAATAATAGCCATATCATAGACAGCCATTACATAAACCCATATATTATACGTATACCCAAAATCCACATCTCATCATATACAAGCATGTACTAACCCTCTTTCATGTAATCATACTTGAGAACCCATTGAAGTTGTGGTACTTGTATAACTATGTTGGCCACCATACTTATGCAATTACCCTTTCCCCAATGCACACCCTCCTATGATGACACTTATAAGAATCAATACAACATATAACACATAAATCCATCTACTCACATAAGCACATAACCACATAAACAATAAGGTCTAAAACTCCAACTACTTAAATAACATAGTCAAACTCTTGAAATACATAAATACATATTCTAGCTAAAACAGCATAGACTAAATCCAAAACGAAAACATAATCAGTTATAAGTCATGTCGCCCATAAGAGTGGAAACAACTTAAAATCCTTCCAACCCATGTACTCCTAGTAACTCGAATCACCACATGATTCTTAGGGAACATGACTTAAACATCAAAAGAAAAATAACATACCCTAGGTATGTAAAATAACTCAACAAAAGATAGAAACTACCTTGTACTAAATTGTGTACTATAATGTACAATTTATGTAAATTACAACAATGACTAGCGTGGATGATTATGGTTCAACCTTCACTAGTCACAACCCGAAAAGAAAATAACATGTGGCTAAGTATGACATACTATGGTTCAATTCATACTAGTCAAAACATCGCAATAAATAACATCCAAACACATCAATTATTATAAAATGCACACATACTCCTATGACGCTTATATTCAGGGACCCTTAAGCTATAGACTAGGCTACGCGACTAGGCAACCTAATTCTCTATAACCATTGGCTCTGATACCATTCTGTCACACCCCACCATGGCGGAATATGGGGCACGACGTATGGATATCATCACAACAATAGCGTGTCTATAGAGATAACTAAATGATATAAGAAATGTCATAAAATAGTGACACAAATGTCATGACAATATCTCAACAATGCAGGAGTCTAGGTAAGTAGGTAACAGTCCTACCTCTTACCTAAGAAAATCAAATAACACAACAAATCAAACATATAGGTGCCAACAGTATCACTAGTTAAATTAACAAATAAAAACTAAGAAGGAAACGGGGATATCCTTCTATATGCATTCCTACGCTCTCCAAATCCTAGCCACTTAAGTTCTCGTACCTACCCATAGCATCACCTGAAAGAGACACTAAAACACGTCAACATAAAGTTGGTGAGAGTCATAGGTTTAGACTCCAACGACAAATCAGTTATAAGCTGTGAATAACAACCATCAACACAATAACATATGGACAATGCGCTACAATTATGTATTAACAACTAGCATTCAAGTTCAATCAATCATCACAATTCCAAGGCATCACGCCTTACCAACAACCACAATTTCCAAGGCATCACGCCTTACCAAATACCATAATTTCCAAGGCAACACGCCTTACCAAACACCATGATACCATAGGCGCCGATACACCTATGTACCTTTCCGATCCAAAATCATACACAAACAAGAATCACATAGCAGTTAATCACATAATGTACCCACAAGTCTATCTCAAACCTTACAAACATTCATAACATCAATTTATAAATAACTCAACACAGTGTCTCTTCCATCCCATCTGGAAGTCAAAATCAATAGTAAACATGGGACTATGAAACTCACCTGATTGCTTCTTCACAAGTCCTCGCACTACCAAAAAGCTAACAAACCAAAAACACGCAATCAATACATTAACCAATCACTAAGATGGCTCATCAACCTATGATGGACATCTAGCCTACTCCCATATAAATACTCCATTTATATGCTCTAAACACCCCATTACCCTTCCCTAACAAGTCCTTAACTTGTTTAAGTTTAATAACTATCCCGTTCATATTTTACACAAAACAGTCCCAATTTTAGGTCTCCAAATTTTAAGCCAAACGCCCACTTAAACACACCCATGGTTTCTGTAAAAGGAATATTCATACCCTTACATATGTTAACTAACACCTCCCACTTGCCCTAACCTTAAAGCTACTGTTAAGGCCCTGATATATATATATATATATATATATATATATATATATATATATATATATATATATATATATATATATATATATATATATATATATATATATATATATATATATATATATATATATATATATATATATATATATATATATATATATATATATATATATATATATATATATATATATATATATATATATATATATATATATATATATATATATATATATATATATATATATATATATATATATATATACTTTTGTCATTCCAGATTTTCTGATTTTAAACATACAAAAAGTTTGTTATGATTAGGGGGTCTTACCCTAAACCACAACCTTAGCCCAAGTGCAGATACTTACTACAATATATAAACCATCTCTCATGTTCGTTAGAAGATCCCAATGCAACCCTAAGTACCCCAAACAAGCCAAAACTTAAAAAGAAAACAGGCTGACTTCAAAACTGTTTTGACCTCCGACTGTTGTAACCTGTTTTTTACCCACTTCCCTACCTCCAATTTAGTTCTAACTTCTTGCATTGGAAAGCCACTTCAATTACCTTTTCAGGGATACTTGGATCGTAAAATAAGAGTTTGTAGAACTCTCAATATGACCAAAACAATTGACTCAAAATTCTGCCCAGTTTTTAAAAACGGGTTTAACAAAATCAACCTCATTAATTAACCATAATCCCTCTAATTACAAGCCCTAACTTATGTAATCATTATTACATCATTATTATAACATTAATTTACTGTTTTTAAATTAAACCCTAACCTAAATCCATCATAAGATGATTAAGAAATCATTAAAACAATTAAATTGAAAAGGGTTAAGAAGGTTTTACCTTTAAATTAATGGAAGATGTAAAAACCCAAATTTTTATGAAGAACCCTAGTTCTTCTCTTTTTTTTGTCGACTAAAACTCCAGGGAATGATAAAAAATCGTTTAGTATTAAGTGTGATATTCTTTATATAGTAAAACAATCCTTGTCCAAGTATAATTGCCCACTTTCCTTTTTTTTCCCTTTTTCCTTTTTCTCTTTCTTTCTTGCGTCCAAACCGACCCATATGCCCCTTAATTTCGTTTTTTTCCTTTTTATTATTAATATATGTATTAATAATATTACCTTAACTTTACTTAATTTATTTCAGCTCCTAAAGCCTCCAAAACCTCAAAACCGTAAAACTAGTCAAATTTACGCGTTTTACCGTAAAATTCGTAAAATATACACTTTTAAAAAAATCTCAAATTTTGAAATAAACTTTATAACTAAGTCCTAAATGACTTAAAACCATCCCGAAAATTATTCATATGACTAAACACCTCATCCGAGACCTCTAAATGCTAAACCGTAAATCGTAAAAATACGATTTTCTATAATACATATACGTATACGTAAAAACCACTAAATAACACCATCTCACTTCATAGTCACTACCATGTGAACTCATGAACATGAAATCATCACACATCGTTTCACTCACAAGGTACCCCGTACCGGAAACGATATCCAAACCACAATCTATACACACCAATAAACACATAAACACGTAAAGACACGTAACTAGCACAAAATAAAACTAAGTGACGAACCTCAAAACCAGGGTTGTCACACAAATAATGTCGTAAAAATGTTATTTATGTTTCTTGACTTCATGACATTTTGATTATTACAAAATGCGAAAAATGTTTTATTTAAAATTAAACATAAGCAAAGTATTAGTTGTTGATATTTATTTTGGCATTATATCATTTAAGGTATGTACAAACAATATATATGCTTGCAAAGTGATCAAAGAAAAAACAAGTTTTATACGAACTAACGTTTTATAATATGTTCACAAAGTGTATAAATGGTACAAGGTATTTTCTAATTCAAATAAAATGTTTTAAAAAATAAATTTAATTTCAAATTTTCCCCCTCCTAATGGTTTAAAGCTTTACCAGATAATACATTCACCACTAAAATACAAAAGAGAGCGTCTAGTCTAGCTGGTACACTAGACTAGGCAGTCGGTGCACTCAGCTAAGTGCATCCGCTGCATTATTTAGTGCACCGGCAACGCTCCCACGTTTGGTCTCTCATTATAAATACCCCACTATTAAACTTGATGAAATATCTATTTACACAAAATATATTACGAATATTCCCAAAATACTTTTAAATTTAGTTCAATGCATGCAATATGATCGGATATTTGACTTGTTTGACTGGTTACCATTAAATTTTTTATAGATTTTGTAAAATCCGAATTTTGAACATATGACATTGTCATTTTATTTCATTTTAAAAATATGGTTTTCATTTCATTTCATATTTTTGATTTATAAGTTGAATTAAAAAGATTTCATTTCGTTTCATATTATTTTAATTATGGGTTTTAAATTAATAATAGAATTTGAATAATTAAACCTTAGGTTATGAATTTTGGAAATAGTATAATTATAACATATGGTAATTCTTTTTAAGAAAAAATATATGTATATACTTTATATTTAATTAAAAAATCATTTTTATGCCTCCCTATATATATAAAAATTATATTTTTAACTTTTTATATTTTGTTAATTTGGTTATTTACTTTCCTTTTGTAAACAACCCTAAGCATAAAATATTTTTACCAAATATTTTGTAACCTTCAAAAATGGGGAAAAAAATATTGTGTCCCCTTATTCTCATCCATTTAGGTCATGTTTTAGAAATATATAAAACAAGAATCATTTAGTTTTGGATAAAACACTTATCAAGGGAAAGAAGTGTGAAATTATATTTAGAAAGTATCTCTGAATTTTTCAACTAGTTATTTTTGTTTTCCTCCTCTCCTATATCATACTAGCTTCAAGGCCCGCCCGATGGGCGGCTAGCTTCAAAAATAATTTTTAAAGTAATAAATGATGGAAACGATATAAGTTAAGACATAGCAATTTAGTTTCATACGCGTCTAAAAAGTTAATATCCATAAGCTCTTGAACGCACACATTAAAGTTGTACCTAAATATAGCCTTAAACCTATTCATTCGGCGAATAGCTTTAAAAATATGTAAGGTAAAATAATGTCATTTGCACAATTAGAAAAAAATCCCAATAATCATAGGCCTATTTTGCTCTTTAATCTTGATACAGCCACATAGAATTGGGCTTGTGAAAAAAACAGGCCTTTCCAAATATATACATGCTTCACAGTAATTTATTACTAATTGATCAGAATACTTGCTTGTGAGCATGCACTTCAACCATTGTTTGTCGCTAGTTTTTTTCAAAGAACAATCCATTTTACACCATCATTTTTCATTGTCCTTCGAAGTGCTGCATAAACACGGAGACAAAAAAGTAAACGGAGACATGATTTTAAGAACAGGTTAATTAAGACTATAAACATCTAAATCAAGACTCCATCCTGGAAACCTTAATATATATATTCTACACTTCACAGTAACAACATCCTTACTTTTGTTTTATCTTATTTTGTTTGTTTCATCTCATAGAAGGGAAGTGATTTGCACGCTCAATAAAATGATTGGGACACTCAAATTATTGTGTTGTGACACTTATATCCTTGACATTTGTGTTGAATTTATCCACTCCACTAAATGATACATGGGCAAAAATGTCAACACACAAACAATTTGAGTGTGCTAATCAATTTATTGAGTGTGCAAATCATCTCTCCTCATAGAATAAGCAACTCCGACTACATTTCATTCACTTGTCACACGCATGAATCTTTATTAGTCCAAGCATGTTATAACTTCAACGGCTTAAAATGTATAGTGAGTATTGTGTTTTAAAAGAGTGTATTTAAAAAAAACTCAGATGATACATTCGCAAAATAGTACTTTGGTGACAACGTCAAAAACCCTCATTAGAAAATTGTTTTACCTTATAAAAAGGCAACTTGAGCTGTCACTTTAAGTTGCCTTAACTTTTATATGCTTGACCTCTTGTATAATGCGCTTTCACATTTTTGGCATAAGTTGACGATACTTGAAAAACTCGCAACAGGTGAGCTTATTTAAGAATTCAAAACCAAGTGTATGTTGCATTTAACATCTCGTTAACGGTGGATCATATCTACAGCTTTATATCGCTGATATCTCAATGGTTTGCCAAAAAAACACTTAAATTTTCTAGTTAAAATGTTCAAGCATGACATTCCCATCTTATGATGATAAGATACATCGGATGATGATAAGAAACATCGGATAATATATTATGTACCTCAGTTACTTCTTGTATGCACTCATCAAACTGATTTTTCATTACATAGCATGACATTAGATTCAAAGAGAAGCCAAAAGAAGAGTTCCCGCTTTAGATGTCGGTATGCCTTTTAGAAGGTTTTTTTTCCTGTTTGACAGAGATGTAGATAAATGAATACTTGGCATGGAAAATTGATAATTTAAGTTTTATATGTATACCAAAACACAATGAAAAAAGTATAGATCACAAGGTTGTACTTGCCTTAAATACTTTTATGATGCCTCATTATATTTCCTTGACTGTGAAGCTCGTTCCCCTGCCAATATTGAGATGAAGTCTCATGTTCAGTATGGTATGTAGTATAGTTTAGTACGTGCATCTAACCTTTAAGAATATCAATAGTTAGCTACCCTTTGCTTTAGAATTTGATATGTGATTAAGTTATAATTGATATTTGCATTTACTTGGTAGCGCATAGAAGCACGCTCCTTAGTTGTTGCATTTGCCTTTTTGACACCAGTCTCAGCCATCATATCTGGCTGAGTATATTTTAATTGTTCTATGACAAGTCTCAAGTTAACCTGATTCATCTTTTTCATACTATCTGACGCCATTTTCACCAACTCAAGAATAGACATCATCTACAGTTTTGAACAAAACGAACAAATTTAAAACAATCGGTAACCGATATGTAGTAAAATGTCCACCGCGGAGCCACTTCTGGTACACCACCCTGAATTCGATATAAGCATTAACAACAATACACTTAGAAAATTTTTCATATACATAGTGTCTAAATATATCATTTGAAATGTCTCTATATCCTAGCATATGCTTTTTGCAAATTAGATGTGCTTTACAACCTAAAATTAAAGGAAGCAATGTTGACAGATCTACTTATATATATGGTCTATATCTGGATTATCTTTTATCTTTAATAGACCCAAAACTCTTTGAACTGTTTCCCAACCTATCTGATCAGCCCCTTTTTCGAACTCTATTTAAAAACATCATTTTGTAGGTCATATGTATCTCATAGTCGAGGCTTGTAGACAAAACTCATGTACCACACGCAAGACAAGTATCGATTTAACCTTTTTAGGAAGCGTATATCAGCCAGCATTTCAAATCTAAAAGCTCCCCTTCATTACTTCCATTTAGATATAGATTATATAGAGCCTGATTGAAACTAAAAAAGACCTACCATTGCTACTTCACCCAAGTTTAAGCTATTAGCCAATTCTCCAACTTGTCATTGCACATTAGAACTGCTTATGTTTTTTTACACAATCAAAGGTGTTTGGGATTGCTTAATTTTAGTTTTTATCCTGGAAAAAGATAAGAAAATTTGGTGTTTAATCTAAAGTTCTAAACAATAAAAAAATATCTCAACTACATAAATAAGAAGATGTACGCTTATATATAAGCAATCCTAAACATGTTCTCAATGTTTATAAAAGGGTTAATATCCGCAAAAGTTACTAATGTTTGCCAAAAAATTCGATTAAATTACTAAAGTTTAAAACGTTACAAATAGGTTACTCGATTTTTGTAACCGGTTAAATATGTTACTCCATATATGTTGACCTACTAATACCGGTGACACTGTCTACCTGGCATCATCTCCCTAAAAAACAGAATACACAAATACACATATTTATAAAATAAATTAATCACCTTAGCTAAACACCCTCTTATAAACAGATTTACTATTCGACATCCAACATCAATTCAGATTTGATAAACACTAATAAATACAATGTATTGAAAATGTCTGTATCATATATGTATATATATATATACACACTTATAACCCTAAGACAAAGAACAGACGAATTTTAGATGGTTCGATAGATAAGGAAGAAGTGGGATCTGATGAAAGGTGACGGTTGGTTGATATTCAGAGGCACCCATCACGTTGATAAATTGATATTAATGTATACAATAGGGTTGTCAATTTAAAAATGTGTTATGGGAGGTGGCGATGATGTTGCAGCGTCATCTTGAATCATCAAAAGGACAAAGTTAATCCGTTATAAAACTGTTAGGTGCATTAAAAAATATAACCTAAAATCGAGAATGGAGGCGGTGATGACGTTGGCAAAGTGTGGTGGTGATGTTTAGAGTGGATCTTTAGTTTTTAAATCTTGAATATCCAATTCCAATTAATTAATATATGGGCTTTGTGCTTTTTGATTGATTTTTAAATAGAGTTTTGTTGTTTGTTAAAATTTATATCTCTTTCAAGTGGATCCTGAGCGAGGTGTTTATATGTCAGATTTCCGATTTCATTGTTTGATGTGAAAAAGAAAAGAATGATCATGTGAAGGATGTGTTTGACAAAGAAGTAGTGGGACCCAAAAATGTCCATGTGGCAAGTGAAAAATGTTATCAACCGGTAGCCCGTTCTAGGAGTAATGGGAGCGTAACTTTTAAAACGTTTAGTTATCTATAAAATAAAATGGTATACTTTGGTAACCTATTTGTAACGTTTTAAACTTTAGTAACGTAATCGATTTTTTTGACAAACTTTAGTAACTTTTGTGTATATTAACCCTTTATAAAAAGTTGTTACAATATATGATTCACACTAATCTAACAATCATTTACAAAGCACAATGTCAAATACTCATTAGTACAAAAAAAACTGATAACAGATATGTATCAAAACAATTATGCATGATTAAGTACTTACCATTAAAATAGTATGATAACAACATAATCCATTGACTCCCCCTCTACTTTTCATTCAATTAGTCAAAGAAACAATATTCAAGCGTTACACCCCTGATAATAATTAGAAAGTAATATATCATCACCTTTTAATTGATCAGAAAAATAATAAAGAAAACTATATTTATATGTAATACAAAATACTCAAAGAAATGTGGAAAAAAACACACCTAAACTGATGCCGAGATAAACCATATAATTGCAAGCCAAAGTTGTGATCTGGGATTTTGGATCATTTACTAATATACTGGGATATTTTTTTTGTAGGATTGATAATTTACAATTTATAATCCGGGATGTCTTCTACAAATAAAAAACATAATTTGGCAGAAATTAATCAAACTAAATGAGTTTTTTCTTGTGGGATTTGGGTTCATTTACTAAATATTCGATTTGTAATTTATGTACGATGTGTAATCTGGGATTTGGGACATACCTTCGTCGCATGATTGATAGTGTGTGTGTTGCGTGTTTTTTTAAGAAGACGGCTGAGATGGGAGTGTTTGTTTTTAGGTAGGATGTATTTTATGTCCAACTTTAAACCTCCACTGTTGATTATTTTTTATTTTACACTTGGCATTTTTTTAGAATTTAAGGTTAAGATAGGCTGTTACAAAACCTTCTTTATATAGGTAGTAGATATGAACATTTTTCCTCTCTCCCAAAAATATTATTCCAAAAGTTGGTGTTCATCAATGAAGGTTGCAAGAAGAAGGTGTTGAAGGTTTTAGTGTTTTATTTAGGTTTTTGTGCTCTTGGTGTGGTTTTGTTCTTTTTTCCTTGGTGTCCTTGTGTTCTTAGTATTTTGTGGTGTTTGTGATGATCTTCCATAATTATACACATCTTATTCAAGTAAGTTTTCTAATCTATGGTTCCATGTGTCACTATGGAATCCTTTATTTTCCTGTATTATGGAATTAGGGTTTTTATAAACCCTAATTATATTTATTGGTGGTTAATTTAACTTGATAACTAAGAATGGGTAATATTTATGTTTAAACAGCCGTTAGGGGTCTTAATTAAGTTTATGTATCATTATAATCAAGATCGATATACCCTAAGGTGATCTAGATAGTTAAATCACATTATTTAAAACAAGGGTTTTGGGCAGTCTGGATTTTGACCTATATTGTAAGAGTCATAAAACGAGTTTTAAAATAGATATAAAAATGATTCAAGTACCTATCATCAAGTGATTTGAATCTAGTTTCTAGATCTGGTCTCAATAATTTTTATGAGGTCAGGAAGTCTGCGTATCTACTACTTTTATAAAAAGGTGTAAAAATCAGTTATAAGGCTGAAATTATTAGATTCACCATAAAAATTATAACTCATAAATTATAATACATTTTGTTACGCCACTTCAGAGAGATGTTGTTCATATGTTGGAACATCCCCTGGAATTATTCTAAAAATTATGAAGATGTTTAAGTGGGTCAAAATCATTCATATTTTCACTATGTTTCTGCCATACTGTTTTTAGGCTAGTCTTGGGCTTTTGACTCATAAAATGAGTTGGGTAACTAATGGACTTAAATTCTTTTACAGAGGCCTTATAAACCCATAAGAAATCCTATTTGATTTTTATTAGAATTTATGGGAACTTAATTATAGGGTAACTAAGTAGTAATATTTACCATTAAATTTGCCTAAATCAGGAGATGGGAACTTTGGTTTTAAGTAGTAACCACCACCTATTTTTGGAAAATCTTGTAGTAGTGATCTATTATGGTAAGTATTATATTTGATAATTTTTTGTAGATCCGGTGACACCGTTGTGATTTTGTTATCATTTGTTTTCGGCTTCACTTTTTGCAATCACTAGGGTACATATATTATGTCCTTTCAGCAAGGACCTTCTTATCTCTTTTAGACTTCTTTTGTATGCTCCCGTTAAGCCATTTCTATGTTCCCTTATGATTACTATCTTATTTGATATGATCTCTTTGATCCCTTTAATTCACTATGGTTCATGTGCTTTATTTGCTTTCGTAAACTTCGTAGGCTTTGTTATGATTATCCCTTTGATCTATATGCTTTATGATTATGTTATGTCTTTCTTTTACCCGAGCTATTTGTAACTAGTCATGCAGAGACCATGACCATGTCATCGATGTACCAGTGGCATGACACCATCTGAGGCGGTGTGATTAGTTCCCAACGTTCCCTTTCGTGTGCACATTTATATATGTTAATGCAAGAGATGCCTAAAAACATTATTAGTTTTAACTAATCTTACTTAGTTTTGATCACGACAAATTAAAAAGACATTTATCGTCAAAGAAAATCGTAAGGCGAATTATTTAACAAACACTATCATCAAGGTAATAATCATTTATGTATTACACTAACATATCTTAATCACGATTAGTGATCATAAAAGTGATTAGTCCTAAACTTACATTTTGTCAAATGTGACAAAAGATTTTTAATAAACTTTCTTTTTTAGAAAATTTTTTATTAAAATGGAAAATGTAAATTTGAACATGGCATATTCCAAATGCCATATGAATATCCTTCGAAGGTACAACTTACCTCAAATATTACTACCCCATTAAAAGACAAAAAGGAGTAAAGTCTATAATAAACGGCTCCTCAAATAGCTATGCGGTTCCCTAGTGATATGGAATCGCATGCACAATTAAAGAACCGCGGTCAGAGATCTGTTGGCCTTTGTCTCCTATAAATAGCAGATCAAATCTACATTTTCCATGAACCTTTTTGGACATTCTTTATGCCTTCTTTCTCATTTCTAATTCCTAATCATTTGTAAAACATCACTTAATGTGTTAAGTATGTTTACTTATGATTATTACCTTGATCTCCTTCTTAACCTTGTCCAAAGAGAAGATCACTCACACACTTGTGATGTGATTAAAGATGAAGCTTTGATAAAGATCAACCTACCTTAGATCTAGTCATTTTCATCATGTTTTATTTGAGTCTTGTGTAGATCCAATGTATTTTTGTATACTTGGATTAGTTGTGTTAATCCAATGTATTTGTGAATACTTGGATTAATATTGTGTAAATCCATTGTATATGTGTATACTTGGATTTGTCTTGTGTGGATCCAAGTTACATGTGTATACTTGGATATGTTTTTATTGAGTTGTAAAGTTTTGTGTGTTAGTTCTCAATAAACTACAAAGTGATTTATGTATGTGTCTTGTGAGTTCTCACTTAGCTTCAAAGTGAAGAGTTGTGAAGATTGGTTCTAGCTTTAGATTAGAACTCGACATCTAGCCTTGTGCCGAAAAACAAGATGGGCGATGAAGATTGGTTCTATATTTGGATTAGAACTCGACATCTAGCCTTGTGTCGGAAAATGGTGAAGTAGGCGACGTGTGTAGATTCGTCCTAGCTAAGATTAGGTCTCGACATTTAGTTTAGCGTCGGAAAATAATGTAAGCAACGTTGTAAGGTTTTCTCCGCCAATAAGGGAGCTTGTGGATATAGTGGAAATCTCGAGTAACGTGTACTCGAGGAGTGGAGTAGGAACGAAGATAGGGCTTCGTTTTCGAACCACTATAAATCTTGGTGTCTCCCTATTAGGTTGCTTCTTTCCCTACCGTTTACTTAATCTCTATATTACATTGCATACATCTAGTATTTGTCATTGTTAATGCATTAAAATTGAACCTAATTATTATGAAACTAGCTTTTAAGTAAAAGGTAGTTTTGAGACAAACCTAATTAAAAGGAATTTTAATTAGGACATAAACCGAAGAGAAAATATTCAACCCCCCCCCCCCCCTTCTAGTTTCTATAATTGGTATCAGAGTGATGGTCACTCAAGGTATTTGAAGTATATTGTGCTTTAAGACTTAGATCGATCCATTGTCTCCTCAAATTAGAAGGTTTCGTTGTACTAGAGTTTCTCTTTGATCAAAATTGTTTTTCATTAAAAATAACTCTTTTAATTGGTAATATAGCATCTCATATAGCTTAGTAGTATTTATATATTTTAGATTTACTCTTGAAATGTATCTACTAGTTTGTATCTTGCTATGTGTAGGTACTCATGAAGATTAATCATTTAACTGATCATGGATTGAGTTGCTTACACTTGTAGAAGACTCATTTTCTTTAATTTCCAACATCATTGAATGACGATATCAAGATGGATGAGAGTGATACTAGTCCTTTAAGACTTAGTAGTCACTTTAGTCATGATGGGGCATTGCATTAGTTCTTAGATAACTTGGAATGCATTTTGCGGCTAAGGTACGTGTCCGTCCTTCCACACGCCCTATTGATCTTTCTTTTGATCATTACTTGACTATGTGCTTGTTCTTGGCATCCTTGCCTTGACATTTGTTTGTTGTATTTATTGTATATGATTCTATTCTTATACCCTCTCAACCTTCATTGCTTGGATACTTGACTCACTTAGGAGATGTAGAGTGAGTTAGTAGTAGCTTAAAGTATAAAGCATGATTTCTATGGTTTTCACCCATACGGTTAGTAGGCCCTATAGCATGTGTACTATGTGCAATTGAGCTCATCTCTAGGATGATTGATTAATCCCTAGAGATACCAAACTACTCTATAAATTGTCGTTAGTATATTAGACATTTGGGATTGAAATATTCCAAGGATATTGTTATTGTAAACCCTAGCAATAATAATTGTCCAATCATGTGGGAGAGAAATTGAATCTATATTTTGCTCATATTTTGAAATTGCTTAAGACTATCCTTGAAAGTGATCTTACTCTATTTATCAAAATTACTTGGTATGGTTCATTACCAAAGTCGTTTAGACTTATGCCGGAAAGGCAAGTCTTTAACCACTATAAATGACACAAGCTCTTCGTTTCTACAACTTGAAGATTGTCACTTGTCTATTGAGCATTGAACTTGGTCTTGATCCACTCCCCTTGGTTTCTCTCTTCTTTGCTTCTTTCCTACGAGTAGTTGTTCTTCCGTTTCGGTCCTATTCGGTCTTTTTCGGTTTCGATTTAACTCGTAATCCTTTATTAAGGCATTACCACCTAGTATTGAAGTGGTCCAATGATTTCCAAAAGGCTTGAGATATATTATAAGTATTTTAGAGAAACTTGGTTTTAAAAGTTTCATTGATTTTCTTAGTTAAAAACCACCCACTGTAGGCGGTTCCTTAATTGTCATAGTTCAAAGGCACGGGTCTTTATCGATAAAGAACCGCGGCCCACTAGTGACTAAAGTATTCAGATTTTATTAAAAATCACTTTTTCAAAAAAACCCCACCATTTCTTCTCCATAGAGGCGACGGGTTTCATACTTTTCCACCATTTTTGATCTTCCAAAAGATTCAATCACTCAAGATTAATTGATTCCAAGTTATGGGTTTCACTTATCCCTCTTCCAACATCAATTAATTATAAGTACATTCATTCAATTTCAATTAATTTTTCTTGGGTTCTTATTTTCATAATTAGGGTTTTTAAAATCAAATTTGAATTAGAACCTTATTAGGAATGTGGGTTGACATAGTTATATTACTATGATTCCTTAGGTTTGAATTCATTGCGATTTCATAAAAACCACATGTAGAACAATCCAAACTTTGACTAAGTTATTTTGGTTAAATGATGGAATTGATATGAACCAATGAACAAATTGGTAATTGCATTGTTAATGCTTACCTAAAAATGAATTTTTGATAAACTAATGTTCAAGTTTATGGTTGATTTACATAGTTTCATATGTTCTAGTCAATGATGAATTTGGTACATAGTAAATATGGGAATGATAAGGATTAACCCTTTGTTTGTCAAGCAATTGATCAAACACATTCTCACGATTTTGACTTTTAGTCATTATGTAGCATATGAGTGATTGTGGAAAAAAAAATTTGAATTTAGGTACTTAATCATGCCTTTGGAAACTCGAAAAGGTCATGAGAAAACTAGAGAATACATGCCTACTCTTTCTACTTCGTGTCAATCGCGTTCCCTCAAAAATACTCTTCGGTCTCTAGAATCTCGTAGTTTTCATGAAGGACGCATTGTCCCTTCTAATTTCCATGGACTTAACTTCATTGGATTCATGTTCAAATTCATTGGCTTTGATTTTTTAATTTATATTGATGAGCCAACATTGCCTTCCTTTCTCTTGGAGTTCTTTAGTTCGTTTACATTAATGTGCATCAATAATGGTTTATCAATAAGATTTTTCATCAAGGGGAAAACCTTTGCTATACACTCTTGAAGAATTTGGATAAATTCTCAAAGTTCCATACAATGGTCAATGTAGGTTCACCGATGCTTGGAGTATTAACTCTTTAGAATCAGCTTCTATTGATGTGCATTATGTGACTGAGCTACCTTCTCCTTCGATCATTTCTTGTGTCATTGCCAAACCTCGTGAACATCTTATTCTTGGTAAACTCGAAGGAGAAATTCGTGCTCTCACTCCTTGGGAATTACTCACTAGCGATCTAAATGATTTTATGATCCATTGGGCCGAAATCATTAGGGAAAATGCAATGTGTCTCGGTGGTAATCGCAACTTTGTGATTGCTTCTCTTGCACATATGTTGTATTGTGTTACAATTTCCACTCCTTACAACCTTGCATTTTTCATAGCTAGAAGAATTAACTTTTTTCTTTTTGAGTCTCATTCGAGTCTTCCTTTTGCTATGATTCTCTCTCGCCTTCCTAGAAAGGTTCTTCTTGACTTTCATCCTTTAAATGCATCATCATTTTGATTCATTGATCGTGTTATGCTTCCCGCTGAAAGGAACCTTTCACTTGAGCCTAAGTATTATTCAAATGAAGATGGAAATGTTCCTCAATTGGATTCTCATATCATTGATGACTCTTCTCTCAACTCCAATGACACTTTGTCATCTACTATTTATCAATTGTCATCTCTAGAAATTGATTCCGACCATCAATTCTATCTTAAGCATTGTCTTCTAGACAACCTAAGGAAAGGATAGAGACAATAGAGAAATGTTCTTGAAAGAAAGTGAATTGAGGTATTGCTCTTGTTTGGTGCCACGATTGTAACTTGGACTTTGTTTCTTGTCTATTCTTTTAGGATTTGGATTTGTTTAACTAATACTTTGTGTTTCGATTACTAGATATTTTAATCCTAGTTTGTTCATGCTATCGATCTTTAGATTTGCATGACTTTGTGCAATTTATGTGTTAGTTAGCTTTCTAGATTTTGGTTAGCAGTCTACTTTGGCTTGATTAATCCTTGTCTAAAACCTAGGCTGTTAAATATTGCTGGAAGTCCACCAATTTGAGCCCTCTGCCCACGGTTCTTTAAATCTGGGCAGAACTTTAGTGATAAAGAACCGCGACCTTATTTAAGGAATCGCAGGCTCTGAATCGACAAAATCTTTGCTTTACACTGTTTTCTCTAAATCTTTGTAAACATTGATGAATTTTTTGCTAAAAACCAGCTTTTTCCCAATTTAGCCTATCTAATTTCATTATTCATCAAAATGAATTTTAACCCATTACTAGTTTGGATCATCCATTCTCCTTCTTAAACCTCCCTTGGTTATTTTTTCTTCTTCTTCACCCTCTAAGACTTCTTCTAAACCTAGACACACACCATGGTGTCCATTAGATCATCAAATTCTTTCAAAATTAAGATCAAGTTACCTAAACTTGGCTCTTCATCTTTTCTTACACCGAAGAATGAGATTTCTCCAATTCTCATTTCTTCATCACCTTCACCACCTCTTGCTCCATGCAAGACTAGCTCAACTCATGGTACTAACCATTCACATGGTTCTACCTCCTCTTCATTCTAATCAAGGATGAATGAGTTGTCCTCACCCTTCACACCAAGTCCTCTCTTGGATGTGAACTCTCAACCTCTCCAAAGCATTCCCTTTATGAATGACCTTGTTGAGCCATTGGTTACCTCACCTTTCACTCTACCAAATTCACCCATCTCACCATTCGACACCATGCCTCCTCCTCCTCCCTTTAACACTCTACTTTTGGGTGTTCCCATTTCCCGTTTCATGGGTGACCCATACTTCTTTGGTATCCTAAAAGTTCATGGCTCCAATTTTCCATGTTGCCTCTATAACAACTACTGTTGGGTCAAAAAGTTGATGTGGTAGAAACACAAAATGAAGAAACAAGACATTTGTTCAAGTGACGCTGACATGTGAAAGCTAGGCGTTGACACATGTATTTTGGACGCTGACATGTGAAAGCTAGGCGCTGATGGATGTCTACTATTTAATAGAATCTTCTATTTAGGGAATATATTGAATATATTATTTATAATATATTTAGTATATAGTTATCTAAATAGAAGATATACATGTTATTCATACTTATCTCTTGTAAAACCCTAATCCTTACACTATAAAAGGAACCAAGGGTTATTAGGTTTTTCATAACTTCATTCACAATGTAAACCTAAAGCGTGTGTTGCACTAGACATGGGATTAATGTATACACGCCTAGTGGTTGTTGATTATTAATATAATTAGCAACCCATTGATTAATTTATGTGTTCTTGTGCCCCAAACACCTTGTTTCCTAACTATTGTTCTTTTTCGCTTTGATTGTTAAGCATATGAACAATGGTTATGCCTAACAACTAAAAGATTCGAGGAAACTAAGGTTTCCACAGTTGGTATCAGAGCCTCGTGGCTCGTGATGCTAGGACCAACAAGGTGTTCGTGTTTTGAGAAGAAAAGAAAAATCCGTCTAGGGTTTTTCTAGGTGATTTTGTGTGCGCAGCAGTATTCAGAAGGCCATAACTTTTTATTGAACAGTTGGATCGCCACGAAAATTTATGTGTGTGTTCTACACACATATATCTAGATATCCCACCGGAGGGATTGTCGAGACCTATCCCCAAGAAAATGTTATTAAGCGTCGAAGTCAGCAGTGATCATATGCTGTTTTCTGTGAACATTAATAGTAAAAACGCGATTTCTCCTTCGTTAACCGTTGGATCGTCGTGCAATTCGCGTTGTAGGTTCTTGACACTTGTGTCTATGATCTCACTAAAGGGACCTTCAATCTGAGCTCTCATAAAGAACATATTCGATGTCAAAGTTCACTGCCGTTTATGGTTTTCACATAAAATCATGATTTAGGGTTTATAAAACCCTAGATCTATTAGCCGCTGATGTGTGTTATTTAGACGCTGATAGATGTTGGTGTGACGCTGATAGATGTTGGTGTAACGCTGACAAGGCATGGATGAGACGCTGATGGCTAGGCGCTGACAGGAAAATCATGTGTCGTCCGATATATTGATTTTCAAACACTGATAAGTGTCGTCCGATATTAGACAACACACACTGATGAGATCTTGGACATTGAAGGATCTTGGATGACAAAGGAATAGCTGCTGTTTGGAAAATTGATACGATTTTGGCACACAAAAAGAGGTATTTACACACGAAGGTACATGGGATATCCGTTTTTATACAGAATATCAATTTGATATTTATGGCTCGGATATTTTTAAAAGGGATTAATGATTTTTACGAAAGTTAGCAACAATTCATGAAGAATTTGATGGATATTAGATTATGTAATCGGGGTAGCCTTGTGAAAGAGTTATCCAATCAAGTACTTTTACATATGGTATGAAGATGTTATTTCATTAAAATTCGTCATGAAGAGGTGTTGGCTTAAGGGGAAGAATTCTTATGGTAAGTTTGATGTTCGAAAAATATTTTCGCGAGTTTGTGTTCTATTATACCTTAAAGTCGTGAACTCCCAGTCACTGACTTTTAAGGTAACTTGTTCGTGCTTACATGAATGGTGACGAAGACTTGTCATAACACTTGAAGGAGTTACATTATCGTGCTCAGTGTCTCACAAAGGATGAGAATGTTGACAAGAGATCGAGGTCTACTTATATTTTGCCATGAGTATAAGTTCTTTATTACACAGATAGTACAAGACATGAAATATAGGTTTGGGTTACTCTACTTCTACATCAAGATTACTTTATTTATTTTTCTTCAAGGTCATTACATAGAGCCTACATTTGGAGAATCTTTGATTGCATACATATTTCCTTCCCTATTGATGTGACAAAAAGGGGAAGACATGCATGCTACACTTGAGGGGAAGCAATTTGAAGATGATGTACCACTTACAAGAGATACACAAAGAGTTTTGCCGACATCAACTAGGGGAAGATTGTTGGGTCAAAAAGTTGATGTGGCAGAAACACAAAATGAAGAAACAAGACATTTGTTCAAGTGACGCTGACATATGAAAGCTAGGCGTTGACACATGTATTTTGGACGCTGACATATGAAAGCTAGGTGCTGATAGATGTCTATTGTTTAATAGAATCTTCTATTTAGGGAATATATTGAATATATTATTTATAATATATTTAGTATATAGTTATCTAAATAGAAGATATACATGTTATTCATACTTATCTCTTGTAAAACCCTAATCCTTACACTATAAAAGGAACCAAGGGTTATTAGGTTTTTCATAACTTCATTCACAATGTAAACCTAAAGCGTGTGTTGCACTAGACGTGAGATTAATATATACACATCTAGTGGTTGTTTATTATTAATATAATTAGCAACCCATTGATTAATTTATGTGTTCTTGTGCCCCAAACACCTTGTTTCCTAACTATTGTTCTTTTCCGCTTTGATTGTTAATCATATGAACAATGGTTATGCCTAGAAGCTAAAAGATTCGAGGAAACCAAGGTTTCCACAACTACATCATTCAAAACTGAAGAATGGAGATGTTTGGACTTCATAGGTGGTTGCAAGATTTATTGCTTACTTTGTTATCCATGCTTCCACCTCCTAGGAGATGAATGATGATTTTCTAAAATGTGTTTTAATGAAAATCAAGCCAAGGAAGTCTACCATACCAATAACTAGATTAGCTAACTTTGTAATAGTTTGTTGTTATTTCATTTCTTGTATTTCTTTTTCCTTCATGAGTTTTTCATGAGGATGTTTAATTGATTAAGTCTTTATGTGTTTCAACCTATGTGCTCACACTAGTCAACTTCAATTTATTTAAAATTGAACCTTAAAATCTATCACAACCTCTAAACTTGACTAAAATTGGATCAAAATGTTATCTAAATATTTTGTCACCCTTTGTCAAGACACTATTTGTGAGTGTGTTGCCTTTTCTGCAACCAAAGCATAATCTAGTGCTAATAGAGGTAAAAATCAAAAATTTGTGCAAATTTTTTGAAAGAGTCTTATTTTTTCTCAAAACTTTGTAAAATTTATCTTTCAAGTCCACTGTATGCGGCTCAGTAAATGTTACACGGTTCCTTATTGTTAAGGAACCACATGTTCATTTAATGAACCGCGGATAACAAGCCAGTTTTTGGCTCGTTTTTGGCCTTTCTTCTTTGACCACAGTCTTTCTCAAGATTCTTTGTTTGCTAATTTTAGCTAAACATTCCTTGAAACCTTTTGTTTTCATTTCAAATCTTTGTCTTGTCTACTTTCTTTAAATCCTCGTGTTTTCGGAGCTCTTCTTCTCATCCCTCACAACGTCTAACTCTTCCAATCTTAACTTTGACATCTCTTTGTCACAATCTTCTAAACCTAAAGCTTCTTCTTCTAAGCTTTCCAAGAATCCGGAAATCTTGGTTTGACCCGTTTGGATCAAGAAGAACAAGGATCATAATGACTCCTCTTCTCCCAAACCTTGCAAGACTTCTTCTTTCTCTTCTATTGAGTATTGGAATGAGACTTTCTCTATCAATCTAATTACGGGAGAAAGAGAAGCTCTTCCACCACCACCTAAACCTTGCAAGATACTTCACCTCAATGACCTATCTTCTTTCCCAAATCTCACTAGGCATTGTGAAAACATCTCTTATCCATATTCTATCTCTCCACCGCCACCTTCTCATTTTGATGCCCCTCCCCCATCAAATGACTTTATTTTGCATCATGGAAGCTCGTGTGCTTGTTGTCGATTTTAACAAATTAAACTTGCTTATGTGTATGACAAGCTAAATTTTCTTGAATTTCTTCTCATTCGACCTCCTCTCAAAGTATTTGTTCCCGTGAACAAATCTTCGAATGATGCCGCGTCGTCTAATCTTTCTAATCAAAGCACACTTTGTGCTTTAGTTGTTTGAGTCACATAAAAACTTAAGCAATCTTGGAGGATTATCACTACTAGAGTAGTTTATGCTTATTTGTTTATTTTCCTTATTTGTTGTTTTAATATTCATATTGTGTGTATGAATATTTCTCTTGTATGTTCTTTCATATTTTTGTAATATGAATGTTATGTGTGTTATTTCCTTTCCCACTAATTCTTTATCACACATAGTTGTTAAGAGTTGATCATGATTAAAATTTATAATTGTGTTTGGGTGATTCCAACAATTCTAAGTTTCAAACCCTTTGACATATTATCATTTCAATTGGTATAGATGTTTCTTTTGTACATTTATTTCACTAATTGCACTTTGATTTTGTCAAAACACCTTCCTTGGACATACTTAGCAAATACTTGCTTCTAATTTAAGACTTTTTTCCTTCCTTCCTCTCAAGTTATATAGTAGGTAGTGACTATTATATACATTGGTGTTTCTTTTTTTCTACTAACCTTTGTATGTAGCATGTCACCTTAGCTCATTCACTTGGTGCCCCAAGCTAGGGGGAGTAAGCACCAAGGGGGAGCTACTAGCAAAGTCGATTCTTCTCTTCCTCAAAGACTTGTGCTAACCTTTTTGCTTCGACAAAGGGGAGAAATGATAGTGATAAACTCGTTAATAATTCGAATACTTTTGTATTTTTACATAGATGAGTTTATAGTTTGTCGTAATAAAAAAGAGGGAGATTGTTAATGCAAGAGATGCCTAAAAACATTATTAGTGTTAATTAATCTTTCTTAGTTTTGATCACGACAAATTAAAAAGACATTTATCGTCAAAGACAATCGTAAGACGAATTATTTAACAAACACTATCATCAAGGTAATAATTATTTAAGTATTGCACTAACATATCTTAATCATGATTAGTGAGCATAAAAGTTATTAGTCCTAAACTTACATTTTGTCAAATGTGATAAAAGATTTTTAATAAACTTTCTTTTTAAGAAAATGTTTTATTAAAATGGAAAATGTAAATTTGAATATAGCATATTCTAAATGCCATAGGAATATCCTTTGAAGGTAAAACTTACTAAAGATATTACTAACCCACTAAAGGACAAAAAGGAGTGGAGTCTATAACCACGGTTCCTCAAATAGCTATGCGGTTCCCTATTGTTAAGGAACCATGAGCACAATTAAGGAACAGTGGTCAGAGATCTTGGTCTTTGTCTCCTATAAATAGTGGATCGAATCTACATTTTCTATGAACCTTTTTGGACCTTCTTTCTGCCATCTTTCTCTTTTCTAATTCCTAATCATTTGTAAACGATCACTTAATGTGTTAAGTATGTTTACTTATGATTATCCCTTTGATCTCCTTCTTTATCTTGTCTCACACACTTGTGATGTGATTAATGATGAAGCTTTGATGAAGATCAACCTACCTTAGATCTAGTCATGTTCATCATGTTTTATTTGAGTCTTGTGTAGATCCAATGTATTTCTGTATACTTGGATTAGTTGTGTTAATCCAATGTATTTGTGAATACTTGGATTAGTCTTGTGTAAATCTATTGTATATGTGTATACTTAGATTTGTTTTGTGTGGATCAAAGTTACATGTGTATACTTAGATATGTTTTTATTGAGTTGTAAATTGTTGTGTGTTAGTTCTCACTAAACTATAGAGTTTGGGTTAGAGAGCTACCTTAGAGTCACTATTGTGTCTTAATGAAATGTTTAGAAGACCTTTATCTTTTGAAGTTATGCATTTTGTACTCTCACATTTAGGATTTGGACTTTTTTGGAAATTATTTTGATATTTAATATAATTAAGACTTTCGCTTATATGTTTCTGATATGACATTATAACGTGACACTTTGTCTCTTTATCAAAGCAGGTGTTACAGTTTTGGTCCTTGTGGCTTGCCTTGACTTCAACCATTAATCCTTTGATTTTTTTTCACTTATTCATAAAAAAGATTCTATTTTTTCTTTTATTCCCACACTTTTTTTTTTCAAAAATATTTTTAACGTTTATTTCCATTTATTTCCAAAAATAAATTTTACCACTTATTTCCAAAAAAATTCGAATTTATTTTTACAAAATTATTTTTCACATTTTTTCTACACCAAATTTAAACTTAATTAAGTTTGAAACGTGTTTTCCAATTAAAAAGTTTTAAATTTTCTTTTTCAGATATTAAAAAAACAGATTTTCGATAAGAAAAAGATTTTAAAGAAAATTTTGAGAAAGAGTTTTTTTTAAAAGACAAAACATATATAAAAAAATGAAAAATAAATATCCTCAAGATCTAAAAGTCAAACTTTTTTCGAAACTTTGTTTTTCTTGAAAAAATAAAATTTTCGAAATCTTTTTTTTTTCAAACAAAAAGTTTCAAAATTTTCTGTTTCAAAAAAATCATTTTAGAAATCTGCTTTTTTTTCAAAAAATATGCTTTTTTAAATAAATTCTTCTAAAATTTGTTTTTTCAAAATTTTGGAAAAAAAAATAAATTTTGATTTTTTTCCAAATAGTGTTTTGTAAAAGTAAAAAATTTAGTATATGAATTAGTGGGAAAATAGGAAAAAAAAATTTATCATGAAAAAAGAAAATACAAATGAAAAATACTCAAAAAATTAATGGTGGAAGTTAACCCAAGTGATAAGAACCAACTGTAAAAACAATAAGTGGTAATAGGTCAATAAGCCATATTAAGTATATTAAACATATATTGAAAGTTAATTAGCGACGTTTAGCCATATATTTTTTTGATTACGTATCTTGATATTTTTGGAAAAAATAATTACGTAACTATAACTTTCACTCACAAAAAATAAGTGCAACAATTATGATAGCTGTTGCAAAATGTACTCATTTAGAAGTCAGAAATGTCTTACATAATTGTGAAGTGAACTATTTTTACATGTTTTTGACGTTTTTTTTATGGTGATGTTGTTGCTCTAGCATTGAATAATCCTTGCTAAATAAATTCAAAAACATTAATGATTAGTAAGTATTGAACAAAGTTGGATGGTGAAGAACGTTTGTTACTCCAAAATTGGTTTAATGTCTTTTATATATGTACAACTTTGGCACTATTATGAGGTAGTAATTGATTTAATGTATTTATATAAGTCAAACAAGGAATACTAATGAAGGAAAATGTTAATTTTAAATCTAACATAATTATAATTTTTAGAAAAAAACATATATATGTACGGATATTATAACTAACGTATATGATAAATATAACTAATATTACATGTATGAGTTGAGATCAATATAAACCATCTTTAATCAGATTTTTTTAAATCAACTTTTTATATTTTTCTTAAAAATTGAATATCTTATAAACGGTAAATCGTTAAGTGACAAAAAATACACTATTACAATGAATTAAATCATCTTTTTATCTAGGGACAAATGTAAATATTTTCAACGAACTTTTTTTCTAAAAAAACATATATGATTCGTATCACGATTCATATATGATTTCCCAAATTCATATATGATTCGTGATACGAATCATATATGATTTTATCAGTAAAAATAATTTCCTCAAAAGTATATATACATGTGCCCATCGATAGAAAGATGATTTAACTCTCGTCACGATGATATATCTCGTTTCGCGTAACGATTAACGGTTTGTGAGATATTTAATTTTTAAAAATTAAATTTTTCTGTTAGATGAAAAAATAAACGACTTTGATTGATTGAATTATTTTATACTAAAAACTAGCTTAAAGACCCGTGGAATCACGGGATTTTTTAAAGAAATATTTTGATAGAAACTTATGTGGATGAATAATATATGATAAATATCAAACAATAGACATGTTTCATTAATATTTAAAAGATAAAATAACTAATAAGCCAAATATTCGATAAGCAATCAAGTTTGTAACAATTTAAATAATAAACGTCTATTCATTGTCTACTCCAATTTTGATGGTCATTGATATCAAGAGACAGCGGTGAGCGCTAATCAAGTTAATAACTTATGTTCATTCCGTAAACACTTAATAGTTATTTAAATTTAAAATATGGTATAAAACACGTCATCAACCTTGATCATAAAATTTGAAATACTTCTTTATATACAACATTTGTAGTAGTTTTGAGATAATACCGTCTCATGAAATCCGACAACTTTCTTTCAAACTTCTTTTGTTTTTTTAAACTTGAAACAACAACGTATAGTTATTCATGTGTAAAAAGAGGACGTGACATGTACCAAATATTTATTTGGTGGAGAGCTGAAAATATATATAAATATCAGTCAAATTGAAAGGAAGTTGTTGATAAAAATATATATGCAAATATTAAAAATTGTGCAAACTAAAGATCATTCTTCCATTTATGTTTAGTAGATTGTAACAACTTTTTTCAACAAAATGAAGTATTGTGATCGACTTATATCAACTAATCTGTTACAATATTTTTATCAATTTTCTTACCACTCAAATGACCTACACAAGCAAGTAAACTTGTCTATCTATGTTACAATATAGTGGATTGTGCTTACACAACATACTCATGTAGTAGTATAACCTCAATATACCCTCTTTGTGCTTGCCTAAACAAACTCGTTTCTCACAGCTCTCAAACTTCACCCTGGGTACCTTTTGCTCAGCTTTTGGAGGGGCTGAAATAATGTTAACAGCAATTACTTTCAAAATGTATACCACAAAAAAGAGGTTATGCGAAACTGAAGAGAGAATAATTTTGGCGTACATGCATCGATAGAGGATTGCGTTGGGACCTTATATCCCGAACAGCTGATTGTATCATTTAAAAATCAATTTATAGCTGACGGGCATATATATGCAATGAAAGAACTTATACAATTTTGTCTGTAAAGATATGGATGTAGCACCAGTTTAACATATGTTATTAACTACCACTAAGAGCTATTTTCGAGCGAATGTCATTGTAGTTGTTGGTCTACTGCAACTACAAGCAATAGTATAAACTATAGAAGATACTACTTCGATTATTAGTATATATAGCATAATATTGTCGAGTTCGTATAATGCATCATCACCTGAAAGAAGAATATCTACTTTTAAATCGTGTAAATTAGAAAACGCGGTTCATATTCTGTTACAAAAAATTAAACATAAATTGCAATACTTGGTTTAAGAATTCTGTAATAATAACCTTAAACTTAAAACACCAAGTTTATTTTTGACAAACACAGGACCCTGAATATGTTTTTATGACCAAGTTTATGTTTGACAAACACCGGACCTTAAATAACGTTATAAATACTTGGACAAAGAGCATATCTTACCAACCCAATAATTAACAAAACATTAATTTTTTTACACGTTACAACAGAATTGTTACCTCACCTTATATACTTGTATCTAGTTCAACATTAAGCCACCATGTTACACATTTGTGTATCTAAAATAAAAAATGAGAGGAGACAAACCTCGTGTCAAATGCGTTAGTTTCCAAAAGTTGTTAAGAAGGCATAAGCTACGGCTTCTAAAATTGATTTCGTAAATTTCTTAATAAGGTCAGTGATCATAATGATAAGACAAAAAATACAGTATATATGAGTTAGACTCAATCTCAACTCTTGGATAAAGTCCACTGCCTAAAATGGGCGCACACCAACAAAATAATACATCTTTATTTTCTTGAATTTCACATATTGGTTGGCCGATTAAATAAAAACAAACTCGATGCATGGTTAGCCTTAGCATATAAACATGGTTATTATAATACATCAAATTTAATTGTATCATAATTTCCTATTTTAAGTTGTGGTCATTAAACAAACATGATCTTAGCACTAATATAATTAAGACAATAAATCTAAGTACTCTGAAAAGTTATAATTTCAAGCTTTTTTCTTTACGATATTTGCCTGTTTCTTGTAAGACACAATTGATTTTTTTCCTAATATCATGCCGAAGAATTTCATCCATATTTTGATATCTCTATCATGACTCTCTATATGCTAAATTATGAACACATGGAAAAAGCCTCAACGTTCACTTAGATACTATTCAAAGAATCTTTGAAGCTTAAGACCATGGGAAAAATACATTTTTAGGGAGCTTTACCATAACTCTTTTTGCACTTTTATAAGCTACTCTAATATGCATCTTGTTATAAGTTTTGGACTAACCTTGTTTCATTTTGATAATAGAATAAGCTAATACGCACCTTACTTCAGCTTAACAAACACCCGTTAAGTTATTTATACATCACAAGAATAGTAACCCATAACTTACTATACCAATTCGATTTTTTTGAAAATAAAAATTACCAGGTTTGAACTGCCAAATCAGAACATGTGTATACGTATTTGCAATAGTGTAGTATTCAAATATACATACCAAATAAGTCGTGTTCTCTAATTTTTCGTACACTACACGAACTAAAAAAATAAAACATGAAATGTATAATTTAGACGGAAACCACTTACATAATTAGTTGTTCATTTTCTGTAATACGTATCTCTTGACTCTTGAGATGAGTTCAAACTTTTCTTAAAGCATAAGGTGTTCTGGCCAAACCCGTGAGAACCGCTACAATGATGGATGTCACGTTGAATCCTGGAATGGAAACGCGTTGCCAAAATGAGCAGCGGCTGCTGCAGCAAAGCCAGCTGAATTGGGGATTGACGGAGCTGTAAAGGATCCTTGATGTAGCCATTAAACACCAACTGAAAAAATCAAGTATCGAGTATATTAATTATTTGAATAGCATCATTGTATTATTATATAGACCCACGTCATATGGAATTACATTTTAGTTTTTCCTCTCTTTTGCATTTTAAGTGTTTTATATGATAGCACATAAACAACTTTATTAGTCTTTTGGGCTTTCTTATAGAAATATTTACATGTCACTTTGATACATCACAAGTAGTTTAGGATTGCCTAACGAACATTTATAACACTAATCGCAATCTGGTAGTCTAAGTAGGTGAGTCCGTGCAAAGCGTATTTGGGAAGTTTGTATGGTTTAGCATTTAGAATAATAAGATTGTTTGGCAAAACATAAGTAGCATTTGCACACTTTTTAATCAATACTTTTCTGTTGATATCTGGCAATCATGAAGGTAACTTGATAGTTAGATACTTAAATAACAACCGGTCACTGGAAATTGTTAGTTAAATACTTTGATTACTAAACAGCGAGAACATATCTGCTGCAAAAAATAAATATCACGATCAAGTCGATGATCATATTCAAAGCTGGATAGGTTACAAACTTCCATTTCTAAAGATACAAATAACTATAGATAACGATAAGCAAGATTCAAAATTATTTCTCCACGCACAAACATACAACATTTTTTTGTGTAAGAAAAGCCACTTTTAGAAATGTTCCAACTAAATTCGACAAAGGCAACATGTTAACTATAAAAGGTAAACACACTGATACTAACAAATACGTTTTTTTATTGTTGTTGAACATTTATAACTGTAAAAGCAAGAAGTTGTTACCTCGCAGAGCTGCTTCAAGGTCTGGTTTTTCGTTGTAGTTGAAGGCATCATCAAATCCAAGAAAAAGTACCAAATGCACTACCACCTCAATATTGCACTCACTATATGTCGTAAAGTAGAAAAGAAAAAAATTATATAAGAAGATTTTGTATCACTTCTAAATGGGATATTCATTGGAACTTATCATAATCAACTTACATATAGAGCGTTCGGATTGGTTACTAAGACTAATTGTATGCTTGTCGCTTTTATAAGATATGAAGCTTGATTATCCAAGTCAATATGCAAAAAACTGCAAACTTAGAGTTCCTTTCCATATGACTAATATATGGGTTTCTTTCCGTAAAAAAATCAAAATAAAAAAAGTTGAAAAAATAATAAAAAAAAACCTCAAAGTATATAGTTAATATAGAACACACCAAGTTACACACACTTGTTAATGGTAGAAAACAAACCTGTTTGTTACAACCGACTATTGTCATTTATCTAGATGACCTTGAAGACCATTATGCCTGCAATAAACAAAAACTAAAGTTTCGAAAAAAAAGATAATAATCATTAATGATGTTAACCATGTTAACATAAATGATTATTTTTTAAAGTATATTATAAATGAGAATCTTACCAGATGATCATGGCTTTGAATCACAATATAACTACATATGTTTAGATGCTCTGGTCGCTTTTAACCTGCATAATCAAGAAAGACAATTATCACTTTTTGGATCGAAACCCTAAAACACATCAAAAATACCATTTGACACTGAATTTTAATATGAAGAAGCGTATAAAAGAAGAGTGAAGAAGATTAGAAGTTAGAGGGGGACACCTACAAAAAAATTAGTTGAAATGAATGGTTAAGAAAAAAGTCACTGAATGAATTTGTACATGAGTTTTTGCACAGAGGAGCGTATTGAAGAAGGTATTATCAAATCATTTATTGCTTAACAAAACTGTAGGGTTTGACTTCAAATGGTGCACAATACGTTTCTGAATTAAACTTTTCCCTACATGTATATCCGAATAATTAACAGCAAGAAAGATTACACTGGTGAATGATACGGAATAGGGGTGTCATCGAGTCGAGTCAAGCCTGAACTCAACAAAGTTTGAGCTCGGCTCGAAACATAAAAGGTAGGCTTGAGGTCGGTTTGATATCTCATCGAATTTTAATGTTTAAGGCTTGAGCTCGACTCGATTAGGATTCGAGCAAAACTCGAGCTTAAATTGAAAAGCTCGAAATTATATATATGAAACAAGTACATCACTAAAAGTTATACAACGCCACAAATTCTATGTTTTTAGTAAGCTATTACAACGACTATCAATAAATATTTTAATATTTTATAGAATTATTTCTTATAATAAGGCTAATATTTAAATTAATGTTTGTTTAATTATATAAAAATATATTTATATTAAGGTTTGAAAGGCTCGATAAGCGCTCGAGTCGAGTTATGAAAAGCTCGACCTCGGTTGATTATATGTTTCGAGCCATGTTATTAGGTTTGAGTTCGATAAAAGCTCAACTCGATCAAATCGAGCTTGAATTCAAGTTCGAGTTGCTTTAATAAAAGCTTAGTCGAGTTAATACGAGTATACTGTTGACTTTCATTTTTGGTATTGTACAATATTCTTTTATTTAATAATGGAATACATAAACTTTAATGCAAACAAAATTTTCATTTAGTTCGTCACCCTTTTATTTATTGTTGAAAAGTATAATTCAATTTCGAAGCATCTATAAATACCCAACGCATCAGATTAATCTGTATCACTCATTAATAGTGTTCTACATCTTTCATAAAAAAAGAGTAAACCATGAAGGTTCTTAGCGTTTTAATCGTAATCTTCATGGCGGTATTGTTCATTCACACATCAGCGTATTCCGATGATGATATTATTTGCCCCGGTGACGCTATTAATTCATGCTTTCCGCTAGGCACTGTCAACCAGGCATGTTGCGACGCGTTACTAGAGAATAGAGATTGTCTTTGTATCTACGTATCCCGTCATCTTGAGTTATTTGATGTTGTTCGTGCATGTAAACTTACATTCCCAGGCGGATGTGGTGATGATCAAGTTTGATATATTTGTATTTTATTAAAGAATATGTATTTTGGTGCCTAATGACTTAAATGTATTCACAAACTCTTTGATCTTTTATCTTCATTCTAGCAATGTGAAGCAATTTTGTTGATGTTAATTGTGACAAACAATAAACATATTTATTGCAAATTTTCAATGCATAAAGAATAAGAATGCAATAAGTTTTTTTGTTTAAAAGTGTTTACTATAGTTATTACGAATAAAAATAAATATTTGTAAATAAAACTTGGATTCAAAACACTCGTCCACTGAGTATTCACACGTTGCGACAACAGGCATTAGAGGGCTAGATGTCTTGGCGAGCAACCCTCGTTGTTCCTATGTGGCAGCTCGTCAGAGCTCGCCACCACACCGCATGTTTTCGCCAAATCCTCGTCACAAGCTATCTCGACAGTCAAGTGAGGAAGTAAAAAACAAAAAAGGTGAGCCTCATTATTATATATCCGTTGCAAATATTCAGACCGTTGGCGTTTACGTTTTTTTTTAATTTCAAAAAATTTAATAAAAATACCTATTAACCCATTTTAAATATCATATACCTTCAAAAAAATCACACATCAACCCATATCAACTAATTTCCATTCTGAAAAACATGAGTGATTCGTCGTATGATGGTGGGATGTCTGAGTTTTTAAGAAGTCCCACCCTCACTGATATTCACAGGCTATACGCAAAATATAACGCGTATCATGGGTTCCCGGATATGCTTGGCAACATTGATTTTATGCACTTGGAATGGAGAAATGGTCCTAATGAATGGCACGGGCAATTTTGTAGAGGTGATAAGAAATACCCAACTATAATGCTAGAGGCCGTAGCATCACAGGATTTATGGATTTGGCATGTTTTTTTTGGGGTAGCAAGTGCAAATAATGATTTCACGGTTTTGGATAACTCGCCTTTGGTTGACGATCTACTAGAAGGCAACGACCCAATGGCGCCGTTTCAAGTAAACGGAACTACATTCGATCAAGGGGGTATACCTAGCCAACGGTATATACCCCCAATGGTCATCCTTGTGAAGTCTTTTTCTGTTGCAAATTCATAAAAAATGTCGTATTTAAACGTAGGCAAGAAAGTGCTAAAAAAGACATCGAAAGAGCATTTGGGGTACTCCAGGCCCGATGGCATATGATATCTCAACCAGCTCGGGCTTATTCCGTAAACAAGTTAAGTCGTATCATGTACACGTGCATTATATTACATAACATGATATTGAAGGATAAAAAATATGCAATATCGGAGGATGCGGAAATATCAATTTGTCCTCGTAATAATTTACTGCGGACTTGGGAAGAGCGACGTGAGACATCTCGCTGACTAGATTAAGAACTTCGTGATAAACGGACGCACGCAAAACTTCAACGTAATATGATTGAGCATACATGGGAAGAACATCTACTACAGTCGGCACAACATCCTTAAGATTGCATTTTCGTATTTTTTTCTGTTTACTTTATTCTCGAATTTTTTTTAGTTTATATATTTTTATTTTTATGTATTGTAATTTTAATTTTATGAAATAAAGTAATTTTAGTTGAAAATAAATGGAAAAGAAAGTAAAATAGGCAGTGGTAGGGCCAAAGTAAGGAGAGACTGGTATACGATGATAACATGCGTTTTGTGTGTCAAATGACGCGACATCCCATGAAACCAAAATTGGTTCACCACACCTAACCCTCTTATTAATATATATACACAATACAATGAAACCAAAATAGAAGAAAGCAACAACAGTGATTCTTTAATATGTTAATAGTAATGACACATCGTAATTGGTGATAATGTGTATGAAAACATTACGAATTCTTAGTATTTCAAAAACGTCGTGATTGACTTGATCATCTCAAGCCAACATCTCTTCATTCGCCTTGTTAACAAATCGTCGATTACAGAAACATTCAAGTATCAAACAAGTATCCAATAAATTGTTGATCACAGAAATATTGCGCAATTGAGAATGAACACGTGTACAACTCATGAGTCTCAAATAACTTTGTGAAAAAGTTAAGTTGTTTATATGAAAACACCAAGAACACAAGATTACTTAAAAACTTTATTAAGGATAGTCTCCAAACGGATGCTATCTCAACAAATACAAAAGACAATGTGTGTAACACCCTATTTTGATAATGGAATGTCACGCGTAATTATGGCGTGTCATCAAAGCATACAAGGATAAATGTATAAAACATTACATGACCATAGGAATAACCGGAATCAAACATCGGTTCCCAAACATAAGCCCAAAACATAATAAAGCAAAAGAAATGAATGAAAGACTACACAAGCATAAATATATGAAGGCAAAAGGAAAAGAAGTCTCTAGCAGCTTCCATCCTATGCACGTCCTCCAAATACTCGAATCTTTCCTAGGGTACCCGCCGTTTTGGGACATGGAAAGGAAAGTAACGGCTGAGCAAAACGCTCAGTGCACGGATATAGACATAATAAAAGACTTAATAGCATAATAATGACTAAGCATAATAAAGACTTAATAGCAGCGGAAAGGAATAAGTCCTGGAAAACCTGGAACATGTTCATAAAACTGGTTTTATAGTTTGAAAAGCCTTATGTTTATCTTATGAAAACTGTTTAACATATTTTACCATTAGCCAATATAGGTCATGAAAATCCACCGTGTATGAATACTTGGAGGGGTGACCTCATCATGCAAATTAGAGGGGCTGCCTCTAATTTAATATACTGGTTTTTGGGTAGGAGGGATCAGCTCCTTGTGAAGGATGCAACACACCACATTCACCATGAAATCCTGAATAAAAACATGTAACTAGGATGCACACATACGCCCCACATGATAAATATAATATAAATGGCCAAAAGCTGAAGGGACGCCACGAGCAATCACTCCGTCGTGGTGAAGTCATAACATCAGTGCCTCTAATGTTATGGTTATGGTACCTCCATAACTAGGTGAAACTGGTCATGCATGTATATGGCTATAGGTAATCTTAATTAAACATAAGCAATCAAACTCATAACTTATACTACGGGAAAACAGTTGGTTGCATACGGGGAAATCCTAATAAGGAATGAATGTCCATACTGAAAGGACGGGAATCCGTACCTTTTGTCCAGTGAACGAAGAAGATGAACTGAGAGGAATCCTACTTCCGAATCACTAGTTCTACATAAATACATACATGAATAAGTATTTGCTTACTAAATACGTAGCTGGTTTTATGTCATGTCTTAGCTTATTTTATGTGTTCTTACCATGTTTTACTGTTTAAAGCCTTAAACTGTATTAAATCTTATATTCTGTTTAATCTGATTAAGTATTTCTGGTATTTCATGTGTTATTATACTTACTGTGTAATAATAAGTAACTTTCCAAAAATAGCAGGTTTCCTAAAATAGAAAGTTTCCAAACATAGAAAGTTTCCAAAAATAGAAAGTTTCCAAAAATAGAAAGTTTCCAAAAACAGATTTACTGCTTAAAATAGATAAGTTTCTAAAAATAGAAAGTTTCCATAAATAGATTTGCTGTCTTAATTAAATAAGTTTCCATAAATAGATTTGCTGCCTTAAATAAATAAGTTTCTAAAAATAGCTGGTTTCCATAAATAGATTAGCTGCCTTATTTAATTAAGTTTCTAAAAATAGAAAGTTTCCATAATTAGAAAATAAGCTGGTTAAATAAGCTAAGTATATAAGTCTAAGTGTTTTTCATGATTATTTTCTAAGTCATATGGTATATTGTATAGTTTAATAATTATTTCATGTAATTTAATTAAACTATAGGTTATAATATTTAATTAAAGTATAACATGTTTTTAATTAAATAAGTTAAATACTTAGATTAAAATATGTATTATTATATATTAATAATATAACCTGACTCATGTTAATTAATTAATTATATCCATGGTTTTAAAATAATTAATTAATTATAAGTCTTAAATATATAAATACTTAGGTTAAAATAATTTCATGATTATTAATAATTAAATAACCTAAGTCATGTTATTAAATTAATCACATCTTTTATTAATTTAATTTTAACATAAGTTCATAACATAAAAAAAAACTAACATAAACCATGAACCGGATCTAGGCTAGAAAACATGAACCGGACATGAATCGACACCGTACCCCGAACCAACTCGGGGTACCCCGTGTTCCCCTTGCTGCCGTAGGACCCACACGCACCAACCAAGACCATATGGTCTTGGTGGTGGTCGGCTTGGTAAACCGAAACCCCCTCGGGGTCGGTTGCAGCCTGCGGCCAAAACAAAACACCCCTTAAAACGACCCTTTGATTTAATTAATCACCAAAACATGTTAGATCTATGATTAATTATTATGTTTTTATAAAAACATCACATGTTCATAATTAATAAAAAGATTAAATTAAAAGAAAAGGTTTAAAAAGGTTTTACCGAATTCGTGGATCAAGAGAACGAAGAACAAACACGATCAATCACCAATTCTTCAAGATCAAAGATCAACAAATCACCTTGTATGGTGATTTATGGGTGGCGGCACAAAGAACAAGGAGCAAAGAGGGTTTTTAGGTTTTTCTTAAAAATCTTCTGTAAGTTATTTTTGAGTAGTAAAAATAAACATAACCCCCTTTAGTAAATTTGACAATGGGCTTGGCCCATTGCCCTTGTTTGGCCGCGGGTAGGGACCCCACATGGGGTTCCCGTACCTTTTTCCGTGTCTCGTTATTTAGTTATTCGTTTGTGATGATTTATGTTCGTGTTTTAAATGTTCTCGTTACGCAAATATCGTTATCTAATATATTTAATTACGCTCGTAATAAATATATATACGTAATTAATAATAATTCGTGTTTTAATTACGTTCATGATTTCATGATCGCATGTTCGTGATTAATTATTGTCAAATAATTATTACGTGCTCGTGCGTAGTAAATACTTATCGTGTTCTAACACGTACGTAATATGTAAAATCCTAACACGTAATCGTAATAATGCTATATTAGGAAAGTATAAATCTAGTACGTACGATCTTAAGGGTACTATTCATGGTAAAAGCATGCGGGTTTTACAACTCTTCCCCCCTAAAAAGAATAATTCGTCCCCGAATTATAGATAACGTAACTGAAAGAGAAACATACCCGAATCAAACTGAGAGGGTATGTAAGATTAATTAACGTGCAGGTGACCTGGCAGAAAGAACGCGGAACGTGACATGTCTTAAAAGGACATGGAACGTGACGTGGCTGAAAGGACATATCTAATTGATAAGAGAAAACGGATAAGAAGTCCGGATGAACTTGTCCGTTTCCAAGTGGCTTCCCTCTTGGAATGGTTCCTTATAAGATCTTGACACGAATGATAAGTCTTGGTCCTCCTGACCTTGACTTGGAATACGAAGAAGTTATTCGTTATCAACGTAAGGTAGATCCCCTAAATTCGATCGAGGAATAAGAATTAACGTGTAAGAGTAACTGAAACATAATGGTGCAAAACAATCCAACTTAACCGATAACTAGCAACGATGCGCGAGACATATAGAAACGTAGTACATGAAAAATTTTAAACGTGATACGTGAAAAATTTTGAACGTGCTACGTGGAGATATGGCGAGTGTAGTATGAGTAAACATATCGTGATCCCTGATACGTGTAACATATCTTGATCATGATATGAGGAACGTGGAATGAACATGACATGTGAAACATATCGTGATCATAGAATATAATGGCGGTAACGACAAACGCTAGAAGGTGAGACATAGATTATGACGAGAAACGTCTATCTGAGGATAGGGAGTTATATTAAACTTGGGTCTGGTCTCTCAAGTTCTTGCAAACTACCCATAATGTGAAATGAAATAAACGTAAAATCGTAAACCAAAATACGATCATGAACGTGAATAGTGTCATGAACGCGAGCGCGAAAGCAAGGCGTGGAATTAGAACAAGGACGTGAAGTAAATAAGGAGCATAATTATGAATATTTATCTGACCTGATAACTGAGGAATTGCCAAGTGATCAGATGAGCCTTGGCTGGAACATGTCTGATCAATCTGTTGGTTCTGAAATTCTTGCGGGTGTAAGGATTCTGCAGACTTGATCAAACTGTTTGCAATAAACCAGATAGCATCATGCTTCTTTGGAGTTTGTGTTAAACTGGTAGCCAAAATCCGTGGAGATCTTGTCCCATTTCAATTCACAATTTCAGATGATGAAAACATCCCAGTTTGTTGGTGTCCTATCTTAACCTGTTGGTATGACAGGTACCTAGATATGAACGTAACTATATCTTGCTTCGTAGAACTTGATACATAGGAGTTTGCGAAACTCTGAGTCTCTGAATCTAGACTTCTCCTAGCGTAGGATTTTCTAGAACACCTAATGTAGTGTAGGGTTCTCTCCTTTACGCATAAGCTGAGTCATGGTAAGATTAACCGTAGAAACCCATGTGATTCAGCGTGTCACTGTGATCTAACAGAATTGATATTGGAAAAAATTTCGAGGGTAGAATTTCTCTTGTCATAGAATTTGCAACATAGTGCAGATAGGGTTTTCCTGTTCTTCTCTAGGCTTAGAGGAAATCAGGTTATCCTCAATGAGAACGTTGATGAATTTGTTTAGGAGTTCATGGAAACTCAATTTATTAAGTCCATAATGCTGTTGGAGCATTGATGAGACTAAATCAAAATCATAAATCTAGCATGGCCGAGTCATGCACGAATAGCAGTCACGGACATGTCCTGCTTTTCACTCGTCACTGTTGGCAGTATGATCATGAGTTCGATCTTGGGAAAGTGATTAACACTATACGGTTGATTGGACATGTCGTCAATACGTGGAGGAGAATAACGGTCATGAATGGTGATTTGTTTAAGTCAACGGGAGTCGACACATAATCTCATGGTACCATCCTCCTCCTTGTAGATTCTTCTGGAATGTATAGGAAGACTTTGGAATAATCAACTGGCTATGCGTAAAAGAATTAAGTGGTCGTGTCTTACTGACAGCTAGAAAATTTTAGCAACCATGGCTAACAACGCACATGCTTGTAAGCATAGATAATTTGTACAGATTTTCCCGATGGAAAATCAAGCTGAATGTATTCAGGAGCCTGAACATTACTGTACATAATTATGAATCGTAGCATGGTGTGCTGTTCATAGTACATAATTAGGATAAAATTCATCTCGTGTCTGTCCGAGGAAATGCGTTAGCAGCTTGGATCTCATCATTAAGCTGAAGGAAAACCTTCGTATACGTGGGAATACGAAAGGCGTCCTTCATGGTTATGAATATATGAACCATGGTGAAAGAAATGAAAGTGACATCGGCAACGTGACAGTTCTCACTGATGCGCTGATAATGGTATATAAATTCTTGTGGCCTGATTAATACCTGGCACAACAAATAGATATACCCTTGGAGGGTACCCTGAATTTCTTAGAAATGTTCCATAGTTGGACGTGAGTCATGTGTCTTGACTCGTTTCTTGGAACTATAAGCATGACATATGTCTTGACTGGTGTCTTGACATGTGTCTTCAGGAGGTATACGTGAGACATGTGTCTTGACTGATGTCTTGACATGTGTCTTCAGAAAGTATACGTGAGACATGTGTCTTGTCTGATGTCTTGACATGTATCTCGAGATGTGAAACAAATATAACCACAATATAAGGTTATTATGCCAGAATTGGCGGATCGGTTGGACTACCAATCCTTGTATTTCTGATCACGTCCGTGGCCAGAGTTTCGGTTGCGATTTCTAGGATAGTTGCTGTCATAGTAGTGGTTACTATCGTCCTGTCTGTCAGTTCCATGATGGTCATTCTCATGACCGTGATTCATGTAACTATTCAGCTGAGTGGCCGGCTGGTACCAGTTTGCACTCATATGGCTGAAATGACAGCCGAATGACGTGTGACATGTAACTAAGAATTAGGGACAATGATTGATGGGAATCGTCTGATGGTGAAGCATCTTCTCGTCCAATTGCTTTGCTCCGACGCCTTTGTCTTCGTCTTGTAGGATCTCCAGGTTGTAAACAGCATCCGCATCACGTAGCGTCTCTGAACATCAGCAGCATCAACCTTTAGTAACATCTCCAAGTTATGAGCGGCATCAGCAATTTGTAGAGTATTAGCAAGTGGACATATGCCTGAGATGATTCAGAATCGACTAGCGAATGCTCGTGCAGTATTGCAAGTGAAATACACATGGATTTAGGTACATGTAATACATGTGGAACACGGTACATGGAGTACACGTTGAATGCACATGAAATGATCGGTATGGGGTCGATCATTTGTCATGATTTAAGGAAAGTATACCGGTTAAACGGTTAGGAAAACCATTATGATAACCTGGCAGTATTAGCATAGACATCATTCTGGTTATAACGGAAACGTTAAAGTGTGGTTACACAAAATTCAACGATGATTCGCCTGACAGCATGATCAATGAAAACCAACCATGACTATCATGAAAGCAGGATTCAATGAAATCTAACAATGTCTTGCAGGACAGCGTAAATAACAAAAGAGGTGTAAGACATAATCAACATGAAGACGGAATTATCATGAAGAAACATGAAACCATCTATCATGAAGAAGTGTATAACATAATCAGCATGAAACTGAAGTTAACCATGACAGTATGAAAACATACTTGACATAAAAACATAATAACTTATGAGGGGACATGAAAAAAATTTATGCCAATTTAAATCATGAGAAAAAATTTTATGCATGAAAAACAGTGCATGAATGCGTAATGTAGTTTATAAAAACCTTTTATATGTGCGAGGGGACGCCTATGGGTCGGTCCCAAAACAAAAGACATGGCGAGGGGACGCCTATGGGTCGGTCCCAAAATTAAAAGTTTCGATAAAAGCACATGCCACTAAATAGGGCCAGTCCTGTACCAACCATTACTTAGTCATAATCCCTGCAACAATGATACATGAAACATAAATAAATGAAACTCATATGTCAAAACTTATCAGAAAATTTGATGTGACTAATTATGAACTACTGGGGTTCAGTCCACATAGCCACAGTTCATGAGGAACATTATGCATGAAACAATGACACATAGCTAAATATGAATGACGGTTGTCCATCCATATTAGTAAAACAATATCGATGAAAACATCAAGGTTAAAACCTCAAGGTGCTGAAAACATCATGGTTAAAACAACAATGCGCTGAAAACGTCAATACGTAGAATGAAAAGCGTTGGCTTAGGAAGCTCCTGGTGACTACCCACTAGTCACAGGTCGAGTTTTAGAGCCTACAGGTCGAAGCCCTGGCTCTGATACCATAATTGTAACACCCCATTTTGATAATGGAATGTCACGCGTAATTATGGCGTGTCATCAAAGCATACAAGGATAAATGTATAAAACATTACATGACCATAGGGATAACCGGAATCAAACATCGGTTCCCAAACATAAGCCCAAAACATAATAAAGCAAAAGAAATGAATGAAAGACTACACAAGCATAAATATATGAAGGCAAAAGGAAAAGAAGTCTCTAGCAGCTTCCATCCTATGCACGTCCTCCAAATACTCGAATCTTTCCTAGGGTACCTGCCGTTTTGGGACATGGAAAGGAAAGTAACGGCTGAGCAAAACGCTCAGTGTACGGATATAGACATAGTATGAATGACTAAGCATAATAAAGACTTAATAGCAGCGAAAATGAATAAGTCCTGGAAAACCTGGAACATATTCATAAAACTGGTTTTATAGTTTGAAAATCCTTATGTTTATCTTATGAAAACTGTTTAACATATTTTACCATTAGCCAATATAGGTCATGAAAATCCACCGTGCATGAATACTTGGAGGGGTGACCTCATCATGCAAATTAGAGGGGCTGCCTCTAATTTAATATACTGGTTTTTGGGTAGGAGGGATCAGCTCCTTGTGAAGGATGCAAGGCACACACCACATTCACCATGAAATCCTAAATAAAAACATGTAACTAGGATGCACCCATACGCCCCACATGATAAATATAATATAAATGGCCAAAAGCTGAAGGGACGCCACGAGCAATCACTCCGCCGTGGTGAAGTCATAACATCAGTGCCTCTAATGTTATGGTTATGGTACCTCCATAACTAGGTGAAACTGGTCATGCATGTATATGGCTATAGGTAATCTTAATTAAACATAAGCAATCAAACTCATAACTTATACTACAAGAAAACAGTTGGCTGCATACGGGGAAATCCTAATAAGGAAAGAATGTCCATACTTAAAGGACGGGAATCCGTACCTTATGTCCAGTGAACGAAGAAGATGAACTGAGAGGAATCCTACTTCCGAATCACTAGTGCTACATAAATACATACATGAATAAGTATTTGCTTACTAAATACGTAGCTGGTTTTATGTCATGTCTTAGCTTATTTTATGTGTTCTTACCATGTTTTACTGTTTAAAGCCTTAAACTGTATTAAATCTTATATTCTGTTTAATCTGATTAAGTATTTCTGGTATTTCATGTGTTATTATACTTACTGTGTAATAATAAGTAACTTTCCAAAAATAGCAGGTTTCCTAAAACAGAAAGTTTCCAAAAATAGAAAGTTTCCAAAAATAGAAAATAGAAAGTTTCAAAAAATAGAAAGTTTCCAAAATAGAAAGTTTCCAAAAATAGATTTACTGCTTAAAATAGATAAGTTTCTAAAAATAGAAAGTTTCCATAAATAGATTTGCTGCCTTAATTAAATAAGTTTCCATAAATAGATTTGCTGCCTTAAATAAATAAGTTTATAAAAATAGCTGGTTTCCATAAATAGATTAGCTTCCTTATTTAATTAAGTTTCCAAAAATAGAAAGTTTCCATAAATAGAAAATAAGCTGGTTAAGTAAGCTAAGTATATAAGCCTAAGTGTTTTTCATGATTATTTACTAAGTCATATGGTATATTGTATAGTTTAATAATTATTTCATGTAATTTAATTAAACTATAGGTTATAATATTTAATTAAAGTATAACATGTTTTTAATTAAATAAGTTAAATACTTAGGTTAAAATATGTATTATTATATATTAATAATATAACCTAAGTCATGTTAATTAATTGATTATATCCATGGTTTCAAAATAATTAATTAATTATAAGTCTTAAATATATAAATACTTAGGTTAAAATAATTTCATGATTATTAATAATTAAATAACCTAAGTCATGTTATTAAATTAATCACATCTTTTATTAATTTAATTTTAACATAAGTTCATAACATAAAAAAAACTAACATAAACCATGAACCGGATCTAGGCTAGAAAACATGAACCGGACATGAATCGACACCGTACCCCGAACCAACTCGGGGTACCCCGTGTTCCCCTTGCTGCCGTGGGACCCACACGCACCAACCAAGACCATATGGTCTTGGTGGTGGTCGGCTTGGCAAACCGAAACCCCCTCGGGGTCGGTTGCAGCCTGCGGCCAAAACAAAACACCCCTTAAAACAACCCTTTGATTTAATTAATCACCAAAACATGTTAGATCTATGATTAATTATTATGTTTTTATAAAAACATCACATGTTCATAATTAATAAAAAGATTAAATTAAAAGAAAAGGTTTAAAAAGGTTTTATCGAATTCGTGGATCAAGAGAACGAAGAACAAACACGATCAATCACCAATTCTTCAAGATCAAAGATCAACAAATCACCTTGTATGGTGATTTATGGGTGTCGGCACAAAGAACAAGGAGGAAGGAGGGTTTTTAAGTTTTTCTTAAAAATCTTCTGTAAGTTATTTTTGAGTAGTAAAAATAAACATAACCCCCTTTAGTAAATTTGACAATGGGCTTGGCCCATTGCCCTTGTTTGGCCGCGGGTAGGGACCCCACATGGGGTTCCCGTACCTTTTTCCGTGTCTCGTTATTTAGTTACTCGTTTGTGATTATTTATGTTCGTGTTTTAAATGTTCTCGTTACGCAAATATCGTGATCTAATATATTTAATTACGCTCATAATAAATATATATACGTAATTAATAATAGTTTGTGTTTTAATTACGTTCATGATTTCATGATCGCATGTTCGTGATTAATTATTGTCAAATAATTATTACGTGCTCGTGCGTAGTAAATACTTATCGTGTTCTAACACGTACGTAATACGTAAAATCCTAACACGTAATCGTAATCATGCTATATTAGGAAAGTTTAAATCTAGTACGTACGATCTTAAGGGTACTATTCATGGTAAAAGCATGCGGGTTTTACAATGTGTAGTCCCCAACTAGATGCTACACGATACGAATACAGACACAAGAACAGACTCTAACAGATCAAAACCAAACTATTAATCATAAGTCGTGATCAAATACAAGATCAAGAACCAGATGTAAACGTAACGACTTTGAGAGAGTAGGTGAGAGATGACTTTTCAAGTTGTGAGGAGATAATGAGCAGATTATCTCCTCTTATAGCAGCTTCCTCAATCTTACGTCAAGTTGGCACAAACAGTCCCTCAAAAATAGAAAAGTATCCATTCCAGGCACACTTTATTTGTAATGTAGTCCTCCAAGTTTCCAAGTGTTGATAAGCTCAAGTTTAATACTTCCAACATCCTCCCTCAAGCTTATGACTTAAAAAGATTTGTATGTCTAAGCTTGGAACATAATAATTGGTGCTGAACCGTTCCCAAACCTTTTGTGAAGACATCTGCAATCTGTGAGCAAGAATCTACCTTCACAGTTTTTATTAATCCTGATGCAACTTTCTCTCTTACTAAATGCACATCTAAATAAAAATGTTTAGTTTTTTCATGCATCACAGGATTTGCAGCAATTTGTATTGCTGAACTATTATCACAATATAAACTGACAGGAAGCACATCCTTAGTATTCAGATCAGATAAAATCTTAACCAACCACATCACTTCACAAACCACAGATGCCATAGACCTGTACTCGGCTTCAGCTGATGACTTGGACAAAGTAGCTTGTTTTTTACTTTTCTAGGACACCAACCCACCAAACATATAAACACAATATCCTGTGACAGACCTTCTAGTAAGCTTACATTTAGCCCAATCTGAATCAGCATATGCACTAAGAGTTTTACAAACAGATTTTTCATAAACAATTCCTTCACCTGGTGCACCTTTAAGATACCTAAGTACTGTTAAAGCAGCATCCAAATGTGATTGTAAAGGAGCATGCATATACTGACTAAGACAATGTACTGAATATGAAATATCAGGTCTAGTATTACACAGATATATGAGTTTTCCAACCAGTTTCTAATAAGAACTAACATTTTTAACATACTTATCTCCTTCAGATTCTTTGTGTGCAAGAATACCATTTTCACTCATAGGTGTAGAAATAGGTTTACAAGCTAATAACCCAAACTCATGTAGTAGTTCTATACAATACTTCCTTTGATTCAAACACAAACCATTCTTAATTTTCAGAACTTCAATGCCCAAAAAGAATTTTAACTCCCCAAGATCCTTGATTTTAAACTTGTTATTGAGAAAAGTTTTTATCTTCTCAATTTCAGAAATATCACTACCAGTAATCACATTGTCATCCACATAAACCAATAAAGCAATAAAAATGTTATTCACATTTCTAACAAATATGGAATGATCATTTTTACTTTGTTCAAAACCTGCTTCAAGTAGAACTTCTACTAACTTTTTATTCCACTATCTTGGGTCTTGTTTTAAACCATATAAAGACTTAACTAATTTGCAAACTTTATTATCATTTGAATCAAAATATCCAGGGGGTTGTAACATATATACTTCTTCTTCTAAGTTACCATATAAGAATGCATTATTAACATCCATTTGATATAAACACCAATCATTTTGAACAACCATGTTAATAAAGCATCTTACAGTACTCATTTTAACAGTGGGACTAAAAATCTCATCATAATCCACACCTTCTTTCTGACCACAACCTTTAGCAATAAGTCTGGCTTTATATCTCTCAACCTCACCATCGGCTTTATATTTTATCTTATAAACCCATTTACAAGGAATAGCTTTTCTATTAACAGGTAAATCAGTTAATATCTAAGTATTATTCAAATATAAAGCCTCCATCTCATTATTCATAGCTTGAACCTAATTAATATCTTTAACAGCTTGATTAAAACTATTAGGCTCAACAGTCTTATTCAGATTACTTATAAAAGAACAATTATCATGAGACAAAACAGTATGATTAGCATATCTCCTAAGACCATATCTGACCTTATTATCCAACACAAAATCATTCAGTTTCTCAGGCAACTTAGACACTCTATCAGATTTTCTAATATTACTACCAGAGCCTTCTCCATCTGTTCTTATACTGTCATTAAAAACAGGAACCTAGTTTTGAAAATAAGGGACATTGCCCTCAGATGAAGAATTATCATCCATTGATGAGACAACATGAGTATCTTCATGTGACTGCTCCTTTGCAGTATCACTTGAATGACTCACAGTTACCTCCCCTGCCTCATCAGATGGTCCCCTTCCATCATCATTGGGTCTTCAGGACTCTTGGGCATCAGACTCAAAACAATCAAAAAAAATTTGTTATTAACATCTGAAAATATACTAGACTCAAGTTTTTTATCAATATTTTTCATTTTAAAAGGAAAAATGGTTTCATAAAACTTCACATCTCTAGAAAAGAAAACATTTTTATTTTGAACACTCAACAATTTATAAGCCTTTTTAGAAGAAGAAATACCAATTAAAACACATTTTTCAGATTTAGAAGAGAATTTATCAGAATTATTCAAAATACTTGAAAAACACAAACACCCAAAAGACCTTATATGGGAAAGGGAAGGTTCCCTATCATACAATTTAAAAAATGGAGAATGACCAACAAGAACAGAAGAAGGAAGCCTGTTAATCAGATAGGTAGCAGTTAAAACACAATCAGACCAAAAACTAAGAGGAATACCTCCCTGAAACAACAAACCTCTAGCAACATTTAATAAGTGTCTATGCTTTCTCTCAGCAATCCCATTTTGCTGAGGAGTATAAGCACAAGTAGTCTGATGACTAATACCTTGGTCACTTAAAAAACTTGACATGTTATTATTCAAAAATTCTGTCCCATTATCAGATCTTATGACCTTTATCTTCTTAGAAAACTGATTAAGTAACAAACTATGAAATTCTTTAAAGTATTTAAAAACTTCATATTTAGATTTTAGCAAATAAACCCATACAGCTCTGCTATAATCATCCACAATTGTAAGAAAAAACCTAAAACCTTCCCTAGTAGTAACCCTATAGGGTCCTCACACATCAATATGAATTAATTCTCCTAAATGAGAAGATTTATGTTCACTCAATGGAAAAGGTTCTCTTGATTGTTTAGCAAAATGATAAATCTCACAAGGTTCAAAATGACTTGGTTTACTTAATTTCAACTGTTGTTTTAAAACCATAAGAACTTCATCAGATGGATGACCAAGTCTATTATGCCAAACATACTTAGAAATATGACAACATAAAACAAAAAAGTTACTTTTAATTCTAGGAAACTCACAATTCACATCAAGCACATACAAACCACCAGTTTCATTACCAGTCCCCAGAATATTCTCTTTTTCAAATCCTGAATAACACAATCATGCTCATTAAAACCAACATGAAGTTTACTATCTTTAATCATTTTATTAACAGACAACAAACTAACAGTGTATTCAGGTATAACCAGCACATCAAACAACACCACATTGCTAGTTAATCTAAGATTACCAGCATATTTAATTTTAGCAATAGTACCATTAGGGTGTGCTACTGTAATATCTAAGTCTGAAATATCAACAATATTAGTCATATTATCAGTAGAAGAAGTAATATGATGGTTTGCCCCCGAATCAATAATCCATCCAAAATGTAAAACTTTATCACCCATTTTGATATTAGCATTAAAAAATTTATAAAATTTATTATTGAAAAACACATTAGCATTAAAGAATGTAAACCCCATACCTGCCATATTGGCATGAACCCCAAAACTATTTTTCTCCCCAATAAGATTCATAATCTTACTGATTTGATCAGTAGTAAAAGGTAAACCAGAAGAACCATTACCACTTTTACTCACATCAACATTGTTACTCACATTATTACTCTTATTAAAACCACCAGAATTAGTAGAAACATTTCTTTCATTACCAGAGTTATTATTAGTATTGTTTCTTCTAAAACCATTTGGATAACCAATAAGCTCAAAACATCTGTCAATAGTATGACCTTTCATACCACAATGTTTACAAGACAAAGAGTTGTAATTACTACTATTACCTTGACCCCTGTTAGCCCCATTATTATTAAACCTATTAAAATTTCTTCCATTAGACTCAGTTCTAACAACAAAAGAGCTAACCTGGGGTTTTTGAACCCCAGTAGTATTACCAAGACCTCTATGTGACTCCTCCCCTCCAACAATAACAAAAGCATCTTTAACATCAGGCAAATCAGGTTGAGTTAATAAAGTACTTCTAATAGGCTGATAAACATCATCGAGACCCATTAAAAACGGCATTAATTTCATAAGCTGATTATACTTATTAAGTTCATCCTTAGCCTCACATGTACAAGGAGTAAATTTAGTAAGAATGTCAAATTCTCTCCACAAAGAAGTCAATTTATGATAATATTCAGCAACAGACAGACCATTTGTTTAAAATTATTAATCTTTTGTAACAAATTAAACAAAATTGACCCATCTAGCTTATCATAAGTTTCTCTCAGTTCAGTCCATACCTCATCAGCATTATCAGAATACACCAAACTCAAATATAAATCCTCAGATATGCTACCCAACAACCAAGACAAAACAACAGCATTACATCTATCCCATTGATTAGACAATGGGATACTATTAGCATAAGTCTCTCTAACACATGTACCATCAACAAAACTGATTTTATTTCTGGCTTGCAAAGCAATTTTCATAGCAGTAGCCCACACTCTATAATTTTCAAAACCAGTTAACTTTAAACTAATAACAGAACCACTAGTATGATCACTATTCTGCAAATGCAATGGATTACCAGCATCTTAGCTGTTAATCACATTATTAGTATTAGTAGACAAAATGAACACACAACAAAACACTCAACAAAAATGTTGAACAGAAGATCAACTCGAAAAGTAGTTCTCAGGCTTCCATACCACTCATGGGTGGCAGGTCAAGAGCTGATGACTTGAAAAAGGTCAAAACAGAAAAAAAACAAACAAGCAAACAAGAAATAAAAAAACAAACAAATAACCAAGAAATTAACAAACAATAAAAAACAGATAGCCAACAAGAACCACAAATCAGATAGCCAACAAGAACCACAAATCAATCAATAACACCTCCTTATATCTCCACAACACCAATCAAACTAAAACCCAACGACACCTAAACCCTCTAACAAACAACAAAAAATAAAAGGAGAGAGCATGAGAGGTATCACTAAACGCGCAACAATCACCAATAATGATCAAGAAGATCAATCAAGAATACCAAAACCAACACAACCAGCAGCGGAACACAACAATAAACCTGTAATAATGAAGAATTAATCGATAATCAACTTACCAAGAAAAAACCCTAATATCTGATTTTAGGGTTTTTCAGAAATTAGTAAAAAAATGAACAATTAACAATGTTAATCACTGATTAACACCTCTAAAAACACTACCCAACCCAAGAATCGAAAAATCCCCAAATTTTTCGAAAACCCTAATTTTGTAAAAAATCAATTAAGAAGCAGATCTTCAAGATCCACCTAATTAAACTCAAAACACATCAATTTTAAAGATCAATAATCCCAAAAACAGAGCCAATGCTCTGATACCATGTGAAAAGGTTAAGTTGTTTATATGAAAACACCAAGAACACAAGATTACTCAAAAACTTTATTAAGGATAGCCTCCAAACGGATGCTATCTCAACAAATACAAAAGACAATGTGTAGTCCCCAACTGGATGCTACACGATACGAATACAGACACAAGAACAGACTCTAACAGATCAAAACCAAACTATTAATCACAAGTCGTGATCAAATACAAGATCAAGAACCAGATGTAAACGTAACGACTTTGAGAGAGTAGGTGAGAGATGACTTTTCAAGTTGTGAGGAGATAATGAGCAGATTATCTCCTCTTATAGCAGCTTCCTCAATCTTACGTCAAGTTGGCACAAACAGTCCCTCAAAAATAGAAAAGTATCCATTCCAGGCACACTTTATTTGCAATGTAGTCCTCCAAGTTTCCAAGTGTTGATAAGCTCAAGTTTAATACTTCCAACAAACGTGATGACTTTTATAGTTTAAACCATTGATACGACCACATAATTTTTACACCAAAACTTTTAATGTAAATAAATCTTTCATTTATGTCATTTATTTATTAATTTATAGAAAGGTAACTACTATGTAGCATCTTTAAATACACAACACATTAAATTAGTTTGTATCTCCCCATTTATAAGTGTTGTGTATATTTCTTAAAAAGTACTTGAAAAATGAAGGTTGTTAATGTCTTAATTGTTATCTTCATAGCAATATTGTTTATTCATACAGCGACAACGTTTTCCGAGGATGATTGCAAGGGTAGCTATATTGATCCATGTTTTCCGATAGGCACCGTGAACCCAGCATGCTGTGACGGATTACGACAGCATAGAGATTGTCTTTGTTTCTACAAAAGAATTAATCCTGGGTTAGTTGATGCTATTCATGCATGTAATATTAAATTCCCGTACCCATGTCCTCAAGTCTGATATTTATATTTCATTAAAGAATATGCATTTTGTTGCTTCATAACTAAAATGCTTTCCATTACGTAATGTATCGTGCTTTCTATTATTGATATTTCTCAAATTTTCTTTTTACTAATTTGCATAGGTCACATAAATTACATGAAGTATTTAAAAAAAATTGATTTGTTAGGTACAGAAAACAAAGGGATAAACAATTGTCCCCTTGGAAGTACTAATGAAATTATTTCCATTCGTAATTCAAGTTACTAGCCAATTAGCATCAATGTGCACTTTATACCTCTATTGTACAGGTTATAAGGATGTTACATATTTTAGTAAGAGCATAAGCGGTGAAGTTGTTCTTTATAAGATATTGATGTTCGTTTGTGTAAAACCTGCATGTTTTTACCATGAACAGTACATATATAATCGTACGTACATGATTAAAACTTTCCTTATATAACATGTCTATGTTTCACGAATAGTAATTACAAGTATTACGTACGTGTTATTATACGATAAGTATTTAAGCGTATTAAAACATGATAATTATTATCAACAATAATTATAATCACGAACATGAAATCATGAACGTAAATAACCACGAACCTATTATTATGTATTTACGTAATATTTATTACGATTACGTATAAATATATACTATAACACGAACAACTAATATATATAAATCACGTAAACACGACCACGCGAACACGTAAATAATTAAAACACGGAAAACAATGGGTTTCCCTTTGTGAGCCCCACATACCCGCGACAAGAAACAAGGAAAGGGCCAAGCCCACTTTAAATTTTGCTAAAATAGAAAAGAGGGGAAAGCGTGTTTTCATATTACAGAAAAGTTAGAAAAAAACATAAAACCCTAGCCTCTTTTTCTCCCTATTTTGGCCGTCGGTTTTAAACACACAAGGAAGGGGTGTTTGTTGATCTTGGTTGATTTAATTCAAGTGTGGTGTTCGTGTTATTGTCATCTAATTGTTTCACGCATTCGGTAATCCTTAAACCTTTTTCGTTTAATTATTTATTAGATCAAGAACACACGAATCATGGATTTGTTAAAAACTATTAATAAAAGCATGTTAATCGAATCATGGGGTAATAAAACATGATGGTTTAGGGGTGTTATGGTTCGGCCGACGCGAGGAAACCGAGAGCCGAAGCTCTCGGTGGTTGTTTGGTCACCACCAACCGAGACCCCATGGTCCCGGTGTGGCTGTGTGTCTCGGCCGCAAGGATCAAGGGATCCCGACGTATGTCGGAGTGGCCTTGTGTTGTTGTTGGGGGTCTCGGCTGAAAACAAACAAGCACCACCAGCATAAGCCGGTGGCTAATATGACCAAGCAGGGGGAACCAGCCGCGGTAGCAGGGGGAACCACCGGCTAACTGCCGGTGGGAACTTTGCCTAGCCAGCGGCTAGCCGAGAGACCAAGGAACCACCGGATTAAGCCGGTGGCAGCGAACCGAAGGCAGGGGCAACCGGCTTAGGCAGGTTTGCCACTGTTATCGGTAGGGGTGTTTTGTTTGGTCCGGTTCAAGGGTAACACGGTCTGGTTTACGGCATGTCTAGATTTAAAACACGGGTTCGGTTCACGACTTAATTTTACAAGATTAATTATTTTTTTACAAGTTTATTTATTTACAAGATGAATTAAATTAATTTAACATGCTATATATTTAATTTTATTTAGACATGACTTAGGTTAATTATTATTAATAATACATGATTTTAACCAAAGTATTTTATGATTTAATTTAGACTAAAGTAATTAATTAATTATTAAAACATGATATATAATTAATTAATTTCCATGACTTAGGTTATATTAATAATAAATATTAATACATGTTTTAACCTAAGTATTATATACACTTTAATTTAATTAAATCATGCTATATTTAATTAAATCTTATAATATATAGTTTATATAATTTACATGTATTAATTAATAAACTATACTATTAATCACATGACTTAGAATATTAATCAGTAAAACGTAAGCTTATCTTATTAGCTTAATAATCCAACTTATTTCTATTTATGGAAAGTTTCTATTTTTAGAAACCTATTTATTTTAAGAAGCTAATCTATTTATGGAAACTTTCTATTTTTAGAAACTTATCTATTTTAAGCAGTAAATCTATTTTGGAAACTTTCTATTTTTGGAAACTTTCTTGTAACACCCCCACAAATGCTATGCGCAGCGGAACTACAACATTTGGGTGCTACGCAGTTATCATCACACATAAGCTATATTAAACGACTCAAAGAGACGTAGAAATTTAAACATAAATTAAAGATTTATTAAAACATCAAAGTCTACAGTTTTCCAAACCCCAAAAAAATATATATATATATATAAAACAGAGTTTGCGTTTTGGTCCCCACTGAATCTCAACCCAAAATACAATTTTTGTTCACATGACATAAAATGAAATATTCAAGTGCTAAAAGGGAGGAAAAACAAAGTAGACCGCCAAGCCACAACAACTTCCATCCTCGCATGCTCCACTGCTATCAACCCTGATTACCTGAAATACATGCTTAAAATAGTCAACACAAAGGTTGAGCGAATCTATAGGTTTATCAAATCATCAGTTGAACATAAGTGTTAAAAACCAATCATGATCATTCAATAGCATTGTGGCCATACAATCTATTATTCAAGGATAAGACAATTGTGTTTAAGCTCATGACACTAAACCGTTAACTCAATCACCCGCGTAATAATTACCGGCGTGATTCAGATGAAACCATGGCCCCTAATAAGGCATCAGTTGCAATTATACCTTATCTCTTATCACAAATTATCCGTCCGCAGGGGGTATCAACGTACTAGCCCTCGTCTCGGATAGGGTAGTCAACCCCATAGTACTATCACTTTGTATAAGCGGCTATTTCCCCCTTCGCAAGGGCAAGACAATAGTTAATAGTTCATGAAATTAGGGTCTTTTGCAACTAGGTACTCAACACAATTTCTAAGGCAACATTCGGGTCCAACAATCATTCAAGACTTATGTTCATTTTCCTTTAAATAGCATGTATCCACCCTCGCGGGTAAAAAAAAACATTTGAAATAAGTAAAGAGCGAGGCTATAGACTCACCTTGCGTAGTAGTAGTGGTTCTAGCGAAGACGTAACGAGAAATGCCACCGACGACATGGATGCCCGTTAAAATCAAACACTTGACCTAAAAATCAAGGTACGTAAACCAAATCAACACTCCGCGTACATAATTGTACTAAACACACGCAAATGCAAACACACTCGATGCTTATGAAAACTCACGCCAAAGTCAAACAAGTAGTTGTTACTAGACTTATACCATTTATCAATCTTATTAAAGTTACTATCCATTTTACGGTTTCGCCGATACTTACCAAAAGTATGGGCTGTTTTGCTAGACCTAACCCTTGTTACAAAAATTAAGAAAATTCTCAAAAACACCTTAGGACCTGTAGAAAACCCATTTTTAATCTCATTAAATGTTTTCGCTTTTACGACCCGTTACTCAACACATTACTAAACCTACATTTTCCGGACTGAAATTGCACTTTGACCAAGTCGGACTCATTTGACCCATTTAAAATATACCATTGACCTCTACGACACCTAAGTCTAATAATAGACTCAAATACACAGGTTTGAGACCAAAAATCAACTTTCAAACATTTACCAAACTCTATCTATGGTCCCCGGGATTTGACCCAAAACCAAACACAAATTCGGATTGTGTTGATTCTCATCTCCCGGTACACGTATTTTCAAAATAACATAACTTTTGACTCGTTTGGAGTTAAAAGCTCTACCTTATACCGAAACGAGCGTCTCGACGACCACTACAACTATATCCTACAATCACAACCTGGACCAAAATTTAAAACCACGAAAATAGCCCTAAACAATCTGTTTGAAAACGACTCATTCAAAATCACCCTTCTACTTGTTTTCAATCCATCCAAACATCACCTAGACCTATCCTAACCACTTATAATCATTCCCAATCATCCAAACAGCCCTTAACACTATGAAAGTCGAATCCTAATCAAAACCCAAAACCTAAATCATACATGCAATGTAATTAAACAATTTATAAACACTAAAAACACCATTTTAAACACAACCCCACAACACATTTCATCAAACACCTTGAACACACCAAACACCCCAAAAATTCGTGGGTTTTGGTGACCAAAACACCCAAAATAATCAGCCCCCAATTCGTTTTATGAATGAATAATCATTATCAATACACCAATTAAACATCCCACTAGTTTAATTACACCAAAACACGTTTTTGAAAAATCTTTAATTCTTGAAAAATTAATGTTAATGCATGTTGAAATTGATTGTTTAAAAGTACTTACAAGAGGTTTTTGAGAAGTGGTCTAAGCTTGGAATTGATCAAATCAAAAAAAAATAATGGTGGTGGTGGTGGGGCTTATGGTGGCCGACGGCCTAGGAGAGAAAAGGAGGAAGAGAAGAAAATTTTTTGAATGATTTTTGTGTATGTGTGTTTAGTCCCTTCCCTTTTGTAAAGTTTGGAGGGGCTTGTTTTGCCATTTTGGTTTTCTTTTGGCCTCATTCGTAAACGACACAATAATATGCGGGAAATGACTTATTAGTTGATTTTGAAAAATTGTGGGTGTCGGGATTTGTAAAAATTACTTTCCAATGGTTGAAACGCACACAAAACGAATATACACATGGTTTCGACTCGACTTAACACGTAATAAAATAAAATCTCGAAAAACTCAAATATCGATCAATCGATAATAAAAGGTAAATTTTGGGCATCCGTCGGTATCGTAGTTTTTATCGGTTCTTCTTAAATCGTCAAACGTTAAATTACAACCGTAAACGTTGGTTTCAACTTAAACCGTCAAATATGTAACAAACGAAATTTCTTAAAAATTTCAAAAATATACGTAAAATAGGATTAAATATATAACGTTGGGCTCGGGATATCACATCCACAAGTGAGTCGCAACTTAAGAGAGATGCTCATACTGAACAACTCTTGAGACGATAACTTAGCATCATGCGGCACTTTCACGGGTGTTACATCCTCCCCTCCTTAAGGGAGCGACGTCCCGACGCTCTCCGGTTCTTATACTCGCATTTTGTACTACTAGGAAGATAAAGGTACTTCTTCCTAAAGAGGTCTTCATGTTCTGTTTCGAGCTCCGGTTCACGTTTCGGGTTCTATCACATTTTCACCATGGGTATTATACCTTGCTTCAGTCTCTTACCATCTTGATCCATGATCTCCACTTCAATTTCCCAAAATTCTTCCCACGGGTATCAACACATCTCTTTCCACAGCTTCTCGCGGTTAGCAAATAATTCTTAATCTACACCATCTCTTCCGTAGCCTCTCGAATCAATTCAAGTCCATTCAACTGACTTTTTCCTACTTCATTCTATCCAACTGGAGATCCACATTTTCATCATCATAATTCCTCAAAGGCTGCAGCTTCAATGCTACCGTGGTAAATGTCGTTGTACAAAGATACTACCAACGGCAAGTATCGATCTCAACAACTATCAAAATCAATCACACACGTTCGGAGCATGTCTTCCAACTTTCGAATCGTCCTTTCACTTGGTTCATCGTCTCATAAAAACAACTACTCACAAAATAAAATCGCACGGGTCACACATAACCCCATCGAAAACGTTCAGAATATACAAGACGAAGTAATTATTACTAGTCGTACAAAATCACCTTGTCGCAATATTAGGTACATACAAACCTATTTCGTCAAAAACGAATTCATCGATACGAAAATCATTCGACGTATACATAACTCTCTCGAAGACATCACAAACCAATCAAACACAAAAGCCATTATGAGTCACGTAAAGCCGTATCACGACATGTTTGCGAAATAGCCAAACCATGCCAAGTAAATAAGTTCAACCAAGTTAACTCATGCTTGCTAACCGGCCAAGCCATGATAAAATAAGAATATTTGACATATTTCTCGGATGAGTCCAGTCGAAAGAAAATTGCAAGTTTAGGAGGGTTCAAAAGCTTGCTAGCTATGGATGCATATCCAAAAAGAAATAAGATACATACATATGTCATCGCAGGGTGCTCACACACGGATCCATACCCACAAGTTATTACAGGAACACCATCTCACTTCCGTCCAAACGTGGTCAAAATCTCAATAAGCATCGCCGTTCACAGTTAAATATAAAAAGAAATATATTACATGGCACATGTTCTCCATGATCGGACTTCATTGGACAATGTCGTCTCAAGTTCCCACAACTTACGATCACTCGACTAGATCACTCACCACATAAATACATAAAAGCAAAGGTTTACCACAAAGACATCAACTATGGATATCTATCGTTTAACCATCGATAATCAAGGATGGTTGAGTCGAGCAAAGAGGATTCCTCACTTAAATAAACGAATACGGCAATGGAATTGTCTTCCAACTACCGATGCACAGTTGGTAAACTTCAACAGTTTATCGCGTGTCGTTAAACATATCAAAAGAACAAGAAAAGAAAATATATAAGGTACGATACATTTGATGTAGGAGAAGTCTTTCGTCATTTCCTCAGATTTATTCGAACTCGGATTTTCCTCTACTTCGACAGTCTTCTATTTTTGTTTAAATTTCTTCTCAGTGTCGGTATGAACCCCTTTGGTATAACATCAACACCCTAGCGGTTCCGATAAACTTCACACATTACACACAACACATAAAAACATTTTCCAAAATTACTCGGTCACAGTGACTTACTAAGTCAACGCCAAACAAAAAGAAAAGATTTCAAAGAACACAAGAAAATTCAAAAATTTTCTTTAAGAATCAAAGAAATTACGACTACTTGCAAAAATGATCCACCATTTTTAAAAGAAACGTTCTCATCCAAACGTTCATCAAAACACTATAAGTTTCAAGATGACCAATTTGTTTTACACGATCGTGCCCTTCCTAAACTATGCATAATTAGCTAGATCATGCATACTTAAGGGTCAAGCAATGACGATTAACAAAACAGGACTCTTCCCGAATTATGCATAGTTAGCTAAGCTGTGCATAATTGAGGATCGAGTGACGACACAAACATTATTATTACATACCAAATATGACTACGAAAGTTTTCGACCTAATCTTCAAAATAATTAAACCATTTGAAATGAAATTTGAAATGGGAAAATATTGTTACCATCGTTTTAAGAAACACATTAAACATCTTTCATACACTTTGAAAACATATTTTTGCTTTGCCTTTTTATGAGAAAATAAATAAATAATTAAATAAAGAAATCGACACCCTTTACAACCCTTTACATTGGGTTGAACGAACCATTTGACACACTCATACATATTTTAAAAATATACTATTCACAAAATAGCGGTAAGGTGGTTCAAGATTAAAGATCATTGCAAGCACAACAAGTAATAAAATCAAAAAGTAATGAGATCGAACGAGGTAAACGAGCAATATAATTGCCAACTAAAATTAACTATATTAGAAATGAAAATACTTCAAATATATGACAAAAGTCACGGGATAACAACAGCGATCTACGAATACATGGAGTAAAAATTGAACATCACACAAGCGTCAAAAATAAAACAACGCTCATAATTCCCATCGTCTCGAGTTGCACACACATTCCACCAAGGGTATACGGGAGAGAAGAATAATCACTTGGTTAAATAGAAATAATTTCACCAGGAAGATCGAGTTCTTTCACCTCTACTATTTGGTAAAGCGGCTTCGCTTCCTCGCTTTTGTTCAAAATAAATAAATAACCAATTTAATGAAGACTTATAGCGTCGTTCAACTAATTACAGAATTTTAGGTTCCATTAACCGAAAGAAGACAAGTTACGGCGTCCATGAACATGACAAAAATACACCGGGTGACATACCCTCATCATCAAGTACTAGTGAAGTAGCAACCCGAAAATAAATATAATAATAATGGTTTCATACCATAGACAATATTAAAATAAACAGTCACATGACGACTCAAGTTCAGATATAAACTCGCAAAGTCGAAGAAGAGATGTCGTACGATCGAACCATCGTGACTCAAAACATTATATATACATCTTTATTAAATATTATACAAGTAGGCGTGTGTTGTATAATCCAGTTGCGTATAATAATTAGTGTTACCTTGTACATTGTAAAACCGAACATTTACACATTTTTAATTTGTGTTACACCATTAAAGAATTTATACTTTTCATTTTCCAATCTTTACAACGTTTTCATTTCTGGAAAAATTTTAATCTCTCGGAAATTATTAACATTAGTAGATGCGGTGACTCGGTCATCATAATTGACAAATCATTAGTTTTGAAAATCTCGATACTTGCGTCAAAATCTCATTAATCTTCATATTTTAAGTACCAAAAACGTACATAGTAAGAATTTTCAAAGTTTCACGTTATTACGACATATCTTATTACGTATATACAAATATCCAAAATAACTCAATCTAGTCCAATTAACTCTTAAAATCAACTTTTGACTTTTTATTATACATAAGTCTTCCTTAAAACTGGTTTGTTAAATCACATTCGCGCACTTCGGCACAAATGATAAGGAGGTTTCACGTAGTATTATTTCGGATAATTACTGATTTTAGTCGAGACTTGAATCTCAAAAATAATAATAATACAATAATATAAGAATTAATCAGAAATGCTTATTTCAATAATTTAAAAATGTAGAAAATTCGACTTTTAATCCTTAGCCCATTATCAAGTGATTTTAAAATTAACACATCTCGCAGCGGAAATAAAACAAAAGATTTTTCAAACGATTTTAAACAAGCATCATCGAATTATGCATAGTGATTCTCTATAACGACAATTTAATAAATAAATGATTTCCAATGACGTTCCATCAAGATTTTGTAATTCATTTCAAGCATTATAATTTCTCACTTAAAGTGTACATTCCGATTTTAACCCAGTTTATTCACTACAACGAGTGACGAGCTCTAGTTTATACCAATGCATACGTAAACATAACCTTATGTTTAAAATAAAACCAATTTTACAAAGTCTCTAACTCCAAAATACGTGGCCAATTCTTCTAATTCATGTTTCATATTACAAGAAACGCCAAAAGTTTACTATATTGACCCAAAAATTAATTCATACCAAATCCGAAGCTACATATACTCAATAGTCATATCGCAAATTTTATTATAAACTCCTTTTTTAAAATTATATTAAATAAATTCTTAACAAATCCATCACTAGCTTCTAGTATCAAATTATTAATATATAAAAATAAGGATTTTACGAGTAGTATAAATTACTTATTATGATTTACCAACCAAGATTAAAAGGGAAAATAATTTCACTCTGTCCATTTTATTCTCTATACGAATTTTACTTGTTAAAAGACACATCGTAGGTCATTTTTATCCAAAAATTTTATCCGCCAAGTATTAAATATGTAAAACACTTTATGTTTAAATCATTCAATCGACAAAGTTTAGTGCTTACTTAACTCACACAAATGCCGGACCTCGTCATGCATAAGATCGAATTCAAAATAATGAAACAACAAAACAAAATGAAATAAACGAAGCGAGAATACGTATGTCAACTAAGTGTTGTTATCGGCCTCGGATGAGTCTCGAAATTGTACTCCACAAAATTAACACAAAAACCAACCAAATTCCAAGTTATCGCGATTGATCACAATGCTAGTCTATTTTAAAACACATCTTTAAATCCAAGTAGAATAGTAAACAACGATTGAATGGCAACACGCCTCAACCACGTTTTATAACACACACAAATGTGATTCGTCGCTACGATGTACGCATCGTTGATTATACTTCGTCTATATTGTAGTTACGCCAACCAACATATCAAACCCATTAGGAATAAAGGAAATAAAGTAATACGATAGTAATTTACGTTTCAAAAGAAAATGTCCAAAATGACACATCACGGTGCGATAACGACAATCAAGATCAATCTAGTCAGTATACAATATCTTACGAAGCGTTATTTACGTATCTAGAGTACCAAACGAGGTTCATATTCGGTTACCCGAACAATAAATTAATTATCAAGATTGATAATTAGCGGTAAGGCCGAATTCTCAGCAAAACCGCATTATAACATGTACGATAATCACTCAAGGACCATTGCTTCACATGCAATGCCTTTAAATACCATAGTATATACATACTTATACATAAAACCATTCCTACATACACGTAGGATTACAACGCGGTGTTGCCATGTAATGCAATGTATCCCGTTATGCCAATTACATGCAACATATACGATAATCTTTACAGGAATTTGCAAATTACGATGATAAGTACTCAACGTACAAAACAATATATCTCAATATATATATCAAAGTATTTACTTACTAAATACTCAGGAATTCATATCAATTTTGAGGGATACATCTAAAATATAAAGCAATGCTAAAGAATTCTTACCGGAGCCATGCAGGATAGTTGTGTGCTTGGACAATTTCTTACGACACCAAAAGTTATAGTTTAGGATTTTTCAAAATGACCTAGTTCTCTATAACTCATGGCTCTGATACCAATCTGTAACACCCCCACAAATGCTATGCGCAGCGGAACTACAACATTTGGGTGCTACGCAGTTATCATCAGACATAAGCTATATTAAACGACTCAAAGAGACGTAGAAATTTAAACATAAATTAAAGATTTATTAAAACATCAAAGTCTACAGTTTTCCAAACCCCAAAAAAATATATATATATATATATAACAGAGTTTGCGTTTTGGTCCCCACTGAATCTCAACCCAAAATACAATTTTTGTTCACATGACATAAAATGAAATATTCAAGTGCTAAAAGGGAGGAAAAACAAAGTAGACCGCCAAGCCACAACAACTTCCATCCTCGCATGCTCCACTGCTATCAACCCTGATTACCTGAAATACATGCTTAAAATAGTCAACACAAAGGTTGAGCGAATCTATAGGTTTATCAAATCGTCAGTTGAACATAAGTGTTAAAAACCAATCATGATCATTCAATAGCATTGTGGCCATACAATCTATTATTCAAGGATAAGACAATTGTGTTTAAGCTCATGACACTAAACCGTTAACTCAATCACCCGCGTAATAATTACCGGCGTGATTCAGATGAAACCATGGCCCCTAATAAGGCATCAGTTGCAATTATACCTTATCTCTTATCACAAATTATCCGTCCGCAGGGGGTATCAACGTACTAGCCCTCGTCTCGGATAGGGTAGTCAACCCCATAGTACTATCACTTTGTATAAGCGGCTATTTCCCCCTTCGCAAGGGCAAGACAATAGTTAATAGTTCATGAAATTAGGGTCTTTTGCAACTAGGTACTCAACACAATTTCTAAGGCAACATTCGGGTCCAACAATCATTCAAGACTTATGTTCATTTTCCTTTAAATAGCATGTATCCCCCCTCGCGGGTAAAAAAAACATTTGAAATAAGTAAAGAGCGAGGCTATAGACTCACCTTGCGTAGTAGTAGTGGTTCTAGCGAAGACGTAACGAGAAATGCCACCGACGACATGGATGCCCGGGAAAATCAAACACTTGACCTAAAAATCAAGGTACGTAAACCAAATCAATACTCCGCGTACATAATTGTACTAAACACACGCAAATGCAAACACACTCGATGCTTATGAAAACTCACGCCAAAGTCAAACAAGTAGTTGTTACTAGACTTATACCATTTATCAATCTTATTAAAGTTACTATCCATTTTACGGTTTCGCCGATACTTACCAAAAGTATGGGCTGTTTTGCTAGACCTAACCCTTGTTACAAAAATTAAGAAAATTCTCAAAAACACCTTAGGACCTGTAGAAAACCCATTTTTAATCTCATTAAAAGTTTTCGCTTTTAAGACCCGTTACTCAACACATTACTAAACCTACATTTTCCGGACTGAAATTGCACTTTGACCAAGTCGGACTCATTTGACCCATTTAAAATATACCATTGACCTCTACGACACCTAAGTCTAATAATAGACTCAAATACACAGGTTTGAGACCAAAAATCAACTTTCAAACATTTACCAAACTCTATCTATGGTCCCCGGGATTTGACCCAAAACCAAACACAAATTCGGATTGTGTTGATTCTCATCTCCCGGTACACGTATTTTCAAAATAACATAACTTTTGACTCGTTTGGAGTTAAAAGCTCTACCTTATACCGAAACGAGCGTCTCGACGACCACTACAACTATATCCTACAATCACAACCTGGACCAAAATTTAAAACCACGAAAATAGCCCTAAACAATCTGTTTGAAAACGACTCATTCAAAATCACCCTTCTACTTGTTTTCAATCCATCCAAACATCACCTAGACCTATCCTAACCACTTATAATCATTCCCAATCATCCAAACAGCCCTTAACACTATGAAAGTAGAATCCTAATCAAAACCCAAAACCTAAATCATACATGCAATGTAATTAAACAATTTATAAACACTAAAAACACCATTTTAAACACAACCCCACAACACATTTCATCAAACACCTTGAACACACCAAACACCCCAAAAATTCGTGGGTTTTGGTGACCAAAACACCCAAAATAATCAGCCCCCAATTCGTTTTATGAATGAATAATCATTATCAATACACCAATTAAACATCCCACTAGTTTAATTACACCAAAACACGTTTTTGAAAAATCTTTAATTCTTGAAAAATTAATGTTAATGCATGTTGAAATTGATTGTTTAAAAGTACTTACAAGAGGTTTTTGAGAAGTGGTCTAAGCTTGGAATTGATCAAATCAAAAAAAAATAATGGTGGTGGTGGTGGGGCTTATGGTGGCCGATGGCCTAGGAGAGAAAAGGAGGAAGAGAAGAAAAATTTTTGAATGATTTTTGTGTATGTGTGTTTAGTCCCTTCCCTTTTGTAAATTTTGGAGGGGCTTATTTTGCCATTTTGGTTTTCTTTTGGCCTCATTCGTAAACAACACAATAATATGCGGGAAATGACTTACTAGTTGATTTTGAAAAATTATGGGTGTCGGGATTTGTAAAAATTACTTTCCAATGGTTGAAACGCACACAAAACGAATATACACATGGTTTCGACTCGACTTAACACGTAATAAAATAAAATCTCGAAAAACTCAAATATCGATCAATCGATAATAAAAGGTAAATTTTGGGCATCCGTCGGTATCGTAGTCGTTATCGGTTCTTCTTAAATCGTCAAACGTTAAATTACAACCGTAAACGTTGGTTTCAACTTAAACCGTCAAATATGTAACAAACGAAATTTCTTAAAAATTTCAAAAATATACGTAAAATAGGATTAAATATATAACGTTGGGCTCGGGATATCACATCCACAAGTGAGTCGCAACTTAAGAGAGATGCTCATACTGAACAACTCTTGAGACGATAACTTAGCATCATGCGGCACTTTCACGGGTGTTACATTTCTATTTTAGGAAACCTGCTATTTTTAGAAAGTTACTTATTATTACACAACAAGTATAATAATACAAGAAATACAAGTAATACTTAATCAGTATATCCAGAATACATGATAAACACAACATAACGATAAAATCAGTAAAACATGACATGAACATGTAAAACAAGCTAAGACATGATATAAATCAGTTACATACACAGTAATCAAAATACTTATACACGTATATTATGTATGTAGCATTAGTGAGATCGAAGTAGGACTCTCTTCCGTTCGTCTTCTTCGTTCACTAGACATAAGGTACGAATTCTCCGTCCTTTCAGTATGGACATTCTTTCCTTATTAGGATTCCCCGTATGCAGCCAACTGTTTTCCCATTATATGTTTTATATGTTTTGATTTGCTTATGTTTAAGTAAATGATCAAGCCATATACATGCATGACCAGTTTCACCTAGTTATGGAGGTACCATAACCATAACACTGGAGGCACCAGTGTTATGACTTCACCATGGCGGAGTGATAGCTCGTGGCGTCCCTTTCAGCTTTTGGCCATTTTATTATGTTATCATGTGGGGCGTATGGGTGCATCCTAGATTACAAGTTTTTTTATAAATTATTTAGGTGAATGTGGTGTGTGGCTTGCATCCTTCACAAGAAGTTGATCCCTCCTACCCATTTACGAGTTAATTAGAGGCAATCCCTCTAATTGCATGACGAGGTCACCCCTCCAAGTATTCATGCACGTTGATATTTCATTACCTATATTGGCTAATGGTAAACATGTTACACAGTTTTTATAAGATAAACATAAGGCTTTTCAAACTATTAAACCAGTTTTACTAAGTTAGGTCAGGTTTTCCAGGACTTAATTAATTCCGCTCCTATATGTTGTATATGTTTATGTTATTCATTCTATGCTTGTATATCCGTGCACTGAGCGTTATGCTCAGCCGTTTTTCCTTTCATGTTTCCAAAACGGCAGGTACTCAGGGACGCTCGTAGACTTTAAGCGTACGTGCATATGGATTGGAAGCTTTCTAGCCTTCATTACTTTATGCTTATCATCATACTTTTGCTACTTATTTCCATGGACATTGTTTAGTCCTTTTGCATTTACATTACTTATGTTTGTGTGTGATGAGCTTTACTTTGGGGTACCTGATAGGTGTGTAAACACCCATCCTTTTACCACTTAATTCGGGCTAAAACGAGACCAAAACACGTATTTAATATCATTTGTTTGGAATTATGCGTGGTTTTTGTGTTTGATGTGTTTTCAGAGCCAACCGGATAAATATTGAAGAAAACATGGGATTGCACGGGTTTTACTGAAGAAAAAGACTCAAGATAAAGTCTATTGTCCAAGAGATGCAAAAGATTTAAAGTCGCTGGGCCTATTCGAAGATTTATCGAAGAAAAGGACCAAAGATGGAAGATTTATATAAGTCGAAGAAACTCAAGTCTATTAAACGAAGAAATTAAAAGACGAGTTGAATTTAATCGACTACAAATCCCGAATCAGAATCGAAAACGGAAACTTTTCTGAAAAGACAAAAAGACACGAAGAACGGGAGAAAGCCCACTCACCAACCAAAGGAAACACCTATAAATAGGCCATCCCACACACATTTTTGGGGCTAGCTAGTTTTTCTTTCTTCCTCCCTTTTCTTTCTCCTGGTTCGTTTAACACCATCACCACTAGGGTGATTGGTGATTTTTATTTTTAGTTCTTCAATCTTGTAATTTTAACCTTTGTTTCATCTTGTCAAAACATTAATCATCCAATTCAAAGTTCTTGTTTAATCTTTCATTTCATCTTGTTCATCTCCATTTTTATCTTCAAGTTCTTAAGTTTTATTTTTCTTGATTTGATCTTCAAAAGTTGTTTGGATTTGTGTTTTTGTTAGTGGGATTTGTTACTTGAATTGTCTAAATGATTTGTGTTTAATTTGGTAAAATCTTTTTAAGAGTTTGATTTGATTTTGATTAAAAACCTGTGTTCCGTGTTCTTCGTTACTGTCTCTGTATCTGGGTTTCCAAAGTTCCGAATCAAGACAAAAAGTTCCGAATGAAGGCTTCATTCGGAAACTTCCGAACCAAGCATTAGAGTTCCGGATCAGTGACTTCCGGATCAGCAACTTCCGAATCAACCTTCATCCGGAAGGTTCCGAATCAAACCATAAGTTCCGAACCAGTTATTCATTCGGAAGTTTAAAACTTCCGAACCAGTGACTTCCGGACGTAACAAAAGTTCCGAATCAGCTCAGACTTCCGAATCAAGGAGAAGTTCCGAATCAACCTTTTCATTCGGAAAGTTCCGAATGAGTATGTTCCGAATGAGTATGTTCCGAATGAGCAAGTTCCGGATGAGTGGATAGTGTCTTCCGAATCAGTTAGTTCCGAATCAGTTTATTTTTGGGTATTTTAAAAGATTACTGTTTTACTGTTGATTAATTTACTGTTTCTCTACTCATATTTCACAATTTATTTGTTAACTTTAATTTTAATTTGATTCTATTTTGAACTTTAAATTTTCAGCCAAGTTTTTGTTAATCTTAATTAAAGTAATTGCCTTTGATTTAAACCTTCATTTCCACTTTCTATTAGACTAGAAAACCCAACCCCTTTATTTAGTAACCAAGAACAATCATTCCACTTAAGACCTAGATCAATTCGAGAGGATATCGAGAGACATAAATAGAACCCATACTAAACCATTGTATCAAATGGCGCCGCTGCCGGCTCTTCTCGTTAAGATCAAAAGTTTTTTGTGAGAAATTGGATTTTGGGATCCGTTCCCCGTGAACGTTACTTTTTCAAGAAAATTTTCAAAAACAACTAAAAAATATAAAATTTTCAAAAATCCTAAAAATTAAAAAACCAATAAAAACCAAAAATATTTTTGTTTTGTTTGTTCGTTCTTTTGCAGGTGTATGCGCACTCGATCCACGTCTTATCAAGAGCCCGAGCCTCTCGATAACTTAGACATGGCTGGTGTTCAAAACAACAATAACATACCACCTCCGAACAACAATAATAACAACAACAACCCGCCTTTCAACAACATGAATAACAACAACAATGAGCCACTTCCGGATAATCGCCCTATGATTGAACTGCTGCAAGCTCATGTTGATGGCAACACGGATCCAATTGTTATACCACCAATTGCCGCCAACAATTTCGAGCTAAAGTCAGGCTTTATCCAGATGGTATCCGCTCAACCATTCTTGGGACGCCACATTGATGACCCACATGACCATATCAAGAGATTTCTCCAACTCACCAACACGGTCAAATTCAATGGAGTTCCACAGGAGGTTATAAGGTTACAACTTTTTCCCTTTTCTTTAGAGGGACAAGCCCGGCATTGGCTTGCTAAGGAACCGCCACAGAGTATTCTCTCGTGGACGGATTTGGAAACAAAGTTTATCAATTACTTTTTTCCACCCACTCGTACTACCGCTTTGCGGAATGAGATTATAAATTTTGAACAAAAGTACGATGAGTCATTCAGTGAATCTTGGGATCGTTTCAAAGATCTTTTAAGAAAATGCCCACAACATGGTTTTACCAAAGTACATCAAATAAATACTTTTTACAATGGTTTAAGCATGAGTGACCAAGATTCACTGAATAGTGCCTCAGGGGGTAATTTATTGGCTAAGACTTCCAATGCTGCTTGGGATATCATTGAGAATAAGTCTCGTGTGCAAACCAAGAGCGTTAGGACCAATGTTGCTAGTGCTAGCACTAATGACAGCGACAAGCGACTTGACAAAATCACCACGCTTCTTGAATCGCTTGTCACACATACCGTCAGCAACAACAACAGCAACAACGCCAAAAATGCACAAGTCAACGCTGTCAGCCAACCTTGTGAGATATGCGGTGGTCCCCATTCTTATACAACTTGTACCGCCACCCAAGATTACCCTGCTGAGAATGTGAATGCGGCATATGGCACCTACCAACAACCTGCTTATCAAGCTAGACCTCAAGGTGACCGTAACTTGCTTAGCTACCGCAGCAACAACTATCTTTCACCACCTGGCTTTCCTCCAACCAACCCAAACCAACAACAAAACCTTAACCGCCCTACTCAACAACAACAACAACCTCGACAACCATATATTCCACCTCACAAGCAGCAACAACCACCTCAACGTAACAATCAAGTCTACCAACAACCAGCTTACCAACCACCTGCATACAATGCTCCTTCCAACCAAACCAACACTGCACTACACCAAGAGGTCGCCACCTATATGAGGACCAATGATGTGATAGTGGGAAATCTCCAAGAGGAAGTGCGCAATTTGAAGGCAGATCTGGTCAAGCAAGGAAATGATTTGCGAGCTGATATGAGAAACACGTTGGATAGCCAGACGAATGATCTGAGGAACATGATGGCTAGCTTCTTCCAAAGTAGTCAACCCTCTTCTTCGGGTACTCTTCCGAGTAACACCGTTGCGAACCCAAGAGGGGAGATGAAAGCAATCACCACTCGCAGTGGTAAAGGTACCAAGGAACCCGAGCTTCCTATACCTCCACCGGTGGTTGTGACTAAGGAGAACGAGTCGCCTGCTCCTATTCCTCCTCCTTCTCCTTCCCCAATTTCTCCACCTCTTCTTTCTACCCCTCCTCCACCCGTGGTTGTGAGTGATCCTATACTCCCAAAGCCTTCCTCTTCTTCCAATATACCTTATCCTTCTAGGATGAGGAAAGAGAAGCAAAAGAGCAAGGATGATATTCAGGTTTCGAATTTCCTTAAAATGTTCAAACAACTGAATTTCAATATCTCCTTCGCTGAGGCTCTCGCTCACATGCCCAAATACGCCAAAATGTTTAAAGACCTTCTGAGCGACAAGGAAAAGCTCCTCGACATTGCCAACACCCAACTTAATGAGAACTGCTCTGCAGTGCTCTTACGGAAATTGCCAACTAAGCTTGGTGATCCGGGTCGTTTTCTTATCCCTTGCAATTTCCCGGGAGTAGAGAATTGCATGGCCCTAGCCGATTTAGGTGCCAGTATAAATCTCATGCCTCTAAGTGTTTGGAAGCAATTATCTCTCCCCGAGCTAGTCCCCACTAAAATGACTTTGGAATTGGCCAACCGTACGGTTGCTTATCCAGTGGGGATAGCCGAAGATGTTATCGTAGGAGTCGACAAATTCACCTTCCCTGCTGATTTTGTTGTCGTCGACTACGAGATGGACCCCCGTGTGCCACTTATTGTTGGTCGTCCATTCTTGCGGACCGGTCGCACTCTCATTGATGTTGAAGCCGGAGAGCTTATCATGAGAGTGGGTGACGACAAAGTAGTCTTCAACATGGGAAAGTTGTCTAAACAGCCTTATTCATATGAGAGCGTTAATTGTATTGACGTTCTTGATGAGGCTTGTGAAGAACACTTTAATGATGCTTGCAAAAGTATTCCTACCTCTCTTCCCAATGTTGAGACCGTGTCCTCTATTAATTCATCGTTGTCTCTATTTGGAGATAGTGATTTATTCTGGAACAATCTTGAAGCTACCATGGGAGATGCGAATTTAGCTACTAATGATTCTCCCACCGAGGGGGATGAAGACATGAGTTTCTTTGACAATCTTCTCACTGAAGACAATCCTTCACCTCCATCTCCCACGGTTATTGCTATCGATGCCTCAACTTTGAAAACGCCTCCCGTCGAAAATCCTCCGGATTTGGAACTTAAGGAGTTGCCGCCTCATCTCGAGTACGTGTTCCTGGACGACAACAAGAAATCGCCCGTCATTATTGCGAAGGATTTGAAAGAAGAAGAGAAGACTCGTCTAGTTGCTGTGTTGAAGGAGCATAAGAAGGCTATTGCTTGGAAAATCTCGGATATTCGTGGAATTGATCCTCACTTCTGCACGCACAAAATTCTCATGGAGGACGACTATAAGCCCACTATTCAAAGCCAACGAAGGGTGAATCCAAAAATCCATGAAGTCATCAAAACAGAGGTTATCAAACTTCTTGATGCGGGTATGATTTACCCTATTTCGGATTCACCGTGGGTTAGTCCAATCCATTGTGTGCCCAAGAAGGGCGGAATAACCGTTGTTCCCAATGAACACAACGAGTTGATTCCCACTCGTCTCGTTACTGGGTGGAGAGTTTGTATAGACTACCGCAAACTCAATGATGCCACGAGAAAGGATCATTTCCCTCTACCTTTTATGGACCAAATGCTTGAACGATTAGCCGGTAATGAATATTACTGCTTTTTGGATGGTTTCTCGGGTTATTTTCAAATACCCATCGATCCCCAAGATCAAGAGAAGACTACATTCACTTGTCCCTATGGCACTTTCGCTTACAAAAGAATGCCTTTTGGCTTATGTAATGCGCCCGGGACTTTCCAAAGGTGCATGTTAGCTATCTTCCATGACATGGTTGAACAAACCATGGAAGTCTTCATGGATGATTTCTCGGTCTTCGGGGATTCCTTCTCTGCTTGCCTTGCCAATTTAGAACGTATGCTAAAGCGGTGCGAAGACACTCGCCTTGTTCTAAATTGGGAAAAATGCCATTTTATGGTAAAAGAAGGCATCGTGCTTGGACATAAGATTTCAAAAGCCGGTCTTGAAGTAGACCATGCTAAAGTTGATGTCATAGCAAAGTTGCCTCCACCTTCCACTGTGAAGGGTGTGAGAAGTTTCTTGGGTCATGCGGGCTTCTACCGACGATTTATCAAAGACTTTTCTCAAATCGCTCGCCCAATGACCCACCTCTTGGAAAAAGACACTCCTTTTATCTTCTCCAACGAGTGCCTTGAAGCCTTCAACTCACTTAAGGATAAGCTAACTAAGGCACCCGTCTTAGTTACCCCTAATTGGGAGCTGCCTTTTGAGTTGATGTGCGATGCTAGTGATTTTGCTATTGGAGCGGTTCTTGGACAAAGAGTAAACAAACACTTCCAACCGATCCATTACGCTAGCAAGACAATGACTGGGGCACAATTGCATTATACGACAACCGAAAAAGAGCTTTTAGCTGTTGTCTATGCTTTTGAGAAATTCCGCCCCTATCTTGTCCTTTCTACCACCATTGTGTACACCGATCATTCCGCGTTGAAGTACTTGTTGACAAAGCAAGATTCCAAACCAAGACTTCTTCGCTGGGTTTTGCTGCTCCAGGAATTTAAAATCGACATCCGCGATAAAAAAGGAGCAGAAAACTTAGCCGCGGACCATCTTAGCAGACTTGAGGACCCATACCAAGGGGATCATCCGAGGAAAGAAATCAATGATTCTTTTCCCTTGGAGACCTTATTCTCTGTAAACTCGAAGCCGAATGAAACCCCGTGGTTTGCGGACTTTGCAAACTACTTGGCGGGTGGAATTCTCAAGGAAGGGTTGACGTCCCAGCAAAAGAAGAAGTTCTTTACCGACATCAAGACTTACTTTTGGGACGACCCTTACCTATTCAAACAATGTGCTGATTTGATAATTCGCCGATGTGTTGATGGACCGGCAGCGTCGGACATCCTTGATGCTTGCCACAAAGGACCCACCGGTGGTCACTTTGGTCCCAACTACACTGCTAAGAAAGTGTTTGACTCGGGATTTTATTGGCCCTCCATATATCGTGATGCTCACAATATGGTTAAGCGATGTGATGTTTGCCAAAAGCAAGGCAAAATCACACATAAAGACGAGATGCCTCAGAATTTCATTCAAGAGTGTGAAATTTTTGATGTTTGGGGTATCGACTTTATGGGGCCATTCCCTTCATCTAAAGGAAACAAATACATCCTTGTAGCCGTTGACTACGTTTCAAAGTGGGTTGAAGCCAAAGCTTTGCCTACTAATGACGCAAGGGTGGTTTGTAACTTTTTGAAAGCTCTTTTCGCTAGATTCGGTGTGCCTCGCGCCATTATTAGTGATCGTGGGACTCATTTCTGCAATGACCAATTTGCTCGAGTCATGGCTAAGTACGGTGTAAACCATCGTCTTTCCACAGCCTACCACCCACAAACTAATGGCCAGGCTGAAATATCCAACCGAGGGCTGAAGCGAATTCTTGAAAGGACCGTGGGAGAGCATCGTGCCTCATGGGCTGATAAATTGGATGATGCTTTGTGGGCTTTCCGTACTGCTTACAAGACCCCGATCGGCTGTACGCCTTATCGTCTTGTGTACGGGAAAGCGTGCCACCTTCCCATTGAGTTGGAGCACAAGGCTTATTGGGCCTTGAAGTGGGCCAATTTTGATATTAACAAAGCCGGTGACCTACGCAAGATCCAACTCAATAAGCTGAATGAACTTCGGAATGAGGCTTATGAAAATTCTTTGATCTATAAGGAAAGAACTAAGCTCATTCACGACTCCAAGATCAAAAACCGAGAGTTCCATGTTGGAGACAAAGTCTTACTTTTTAACTCTCGGTTGAAAATCTTTTCGGGCAAGCTCAAATCTCGTTGGTCCGGCCCATTCACCATCGCCCAAATTTTTCCATATGGTACTCTCGAGCTCGCTCAACCTAATGGACCAAATTTTAAGGTGAATGGCCAACGAGTGAAGTTGTACTTTGGTGAGGACACCTCTAAGGAGGTGATTCCATCCCTCACCACGTTTCCCATGAACTAATTTTGGGCCGAGTCAGGCTCGTGACTCGGTTATCAAAAACAAGCGCTCCTCGGGAGGCAGCCCGAGTATCTATCCTTGCATGTTTTAATCCCCTAAGTGTAGGGGGGACTTCTATATGTGTTTGCCTTTTGTGGTGATGTGATTACAGGGATATGTGCACTCTTGGAATTCTTGAAGAACCGTGCTCCCGTGTTTATCCGAAATCCGGTTCTATCTCTCAACTATCGTGATTCAATTTTCTTCATACTCACATTTGAAATTGATCACTTTAGTCGTCTCTTCCTTAACTTGAGATTAACCAACGTGCACAATGTCATAAGTGTAGGGGAACCTTTTCCCACATGCTTAAACATTGAGGACAATGTTTATCTTAAGTGTAGGGGGGACTTCTATCGAAGTTTTAAGTGGACTTTTCCATGAAAATGCCTTCAAATAACCGGAAAATCCTATTTTTCAACATTTTTCAAATTTTTTATTAACTTTGGCCATTTAGTCGTAATTTTTAAAATTTTTATCGTTGCTTTCATATGTATATATCCCGCAATAAAGTCAAAAATATTAATAAATTGGTGTAGCTAGTTTAGATATCTTTGACATATTAGGCCCGTTGCGTTTATTTTGACTCAACCCGAATAGACTTATCCAAGTTTATTCTAGCTAGTATCCTTAACCATATAGACCTTAATTGGTTTATTAGGCTAAGTGTCCACGAGTCTCATTACTTGAGATTTTAAATTGTGGAGGACGAGAAATGATAGAGTCAATTATAAGTCGGTATTCTTGCGCAAGATCACTTGGTGTAATTATTTGCCTATTCTCCCATCACTTGCTAATAATTTATCTGCAATAAGTAAGGTCTTACGATTTGAAAAGTTACTTAGCTTCTAGCCCAAGATCGTTTAAAAGTTGCTCGGTAATGATAAGAGTTCATAGCCAAGGCATAACTTATGAAGCGGGGCGCGAAGATTGGCGAGTCCGAAAAGGCCCTAACAAGGCATGAGGATTCAATTTTATTGCTGAAGATCCAAAGTGATGTGAAAAGCATTATTCCTAAAGTCAATATGAAGGATCAAGACTCACGACGAAAAGCAATCAACTCCCATAAAGATCATGGAGAAGTCTATCCGAAAAGACCCTAACAAGGTATGAGGATAAATAGATCCAAGTCCGAAAAGGAGGCGGATCGTTGTATCTCAAAATCCCAATTAGAGATTGAAGAAATAATCATGAAGTCGTGGTCAACAAAGTTGGAGAACCCCTCAAAAGTCTCCAAGTGAAGAAACTCTACTATGATGAGAAGACCATTATCTCAAGAACGTCTCTCGAAGATATGAAGTATGAAGTACATGCCAAATATCGGCCCGAGAAAGGTCTCAAATCGTGAACCAAGTTATGCCAAGATATGAACTTTTTGATATCCCGAGAAGCAGTTTTAAGAGATTTTGTCCTTTAGCTAACTATTGATCAAATCGTCCTACTTTGCTTTCAGCCTTAATCAACTATCGAAATAAGTCCAAAAATGCATCTTCATGATCATTCTAAGACAAAAATAAAATATAAGAGATACACCTAGGAATAAGGGAGTTTAAGCATTTAACTAAGCCATGTGTGTAAGTGTTTGAATTGCTAACTTATAATAACAATGATCTCGTTTTTAAGCTTAGTTTGGGGAACGTGAAACTTGAGGGTGATAAATCTTCGCAGCACCAAAGCCCTAATGTAAGTCATCGATTTCTCTACAAGTTATTTCCATGTAGCTATTTTCACGTGAAAATGGTTTTCTATCCCTTTGTTATCTTTGAAGTTTTATTTCTTTAATTTTTGTTTAGTAGAATTTTAAATAAGGCCAAGGTTGATTAAATATGAGAAAAGTGTAAACTTGCTTTATCACTAAGCATTGCATGAGGGCATGGCAATGGTCAAGTGTAGGGGATTTGATAGGTGTGTAAACACCCATCCTTTTACCACTTAATTCGGGCTAAAACGAGACCAAAACACGTATTTAATATCATTTGTTTGGAATTATGCGTGGTTTTTGTGTTTGATGTGTTTTCAGAGCCAACCGGATAAATATTGAAGAAAACATGGGATTGCACGGGTTTTACTGAAGAAAAAGACTCAAGATAAAGTCTATTGTCCAAGAGATGCAAAAGATTTAAAGTCGCTGGGCCTATTCGAAGATTTATCGAAGAAAAGGACCAAAGATGGAAGATTTATATAAGTCGAAGAAACTCAAGTCTATTAAACGAAGAAATTAAAAGACGAGTTGAATTTAATCGACTACAAATCCCGAATCAGAATCGAAAACGGAAACTTTTCTGAAAAGACAAAAAGACACGAAGAACGGGAGAAAGCCCACTCACCAACCAAAGGAAACACCTATAAATAGGCCATCCCACACACATTTTTGGGGCTAGCTAGTTTTTCTTTCTTCCTCCCTTTTCTTTCTCCTGGTTCGTTTAACACCATCACCACTAGGGTGATTGGTGATTTTTATTTTTAGTTCTTCAATCTTGTAATTTTAACCTTTGTTTCATCTTGTCAAAACATTAATCATCCAATTCAAAGTTCTTGTTTAATCTTTCATTTCATCTTGTTCATCTCCATTTTTATCTTCAAGTTCTTAAGTTTTATTTTTCTTGATTTGATCTTCAAAAGTTGTTTGGATTTGTGTTTTTGTTAGTGGGATTTGTTACTTGAATTGTCTAAATGATTTGTGTTTAATTTGGTAAAATCTTTTTAAGAGTTTGATTTGATTTTGATTAAAAACCTGTGTTCCGTGTTCTTCGTTACTGTCTCTGTATCTGGGTTTCCAAAGTTCCGAATCAAGACAAAAAGTTCCGAATGAAGGCTTCATTCGGAAACTTCCGAACCAAGCATTAGAGTTCCGGATCAGTGACTTCCGGATCAGCAACTTCCGAATCAACCTTCATCCGGAAGGTTCCGAATCAAACCATAAGTTCCGAACCAGTTATTCATTCGGAAGTTTAAAACTTCCGAACCAGTGACTTCCGGACGTAACAAAAGTTCCGAATCAGCTCAGACTTCCGAATCAAGGAGAAGTTCCGAATCAACCTTTTCATTCGGAAAGTTCCGAATGAGTATGTTCCGAATGAGTATGTTCCGAATGAGAAAGTTCCGGATGAGTGGATAGTGTCTTCCGAATCAGTTAGTTCCGAATCAGTTTATTTTTGGGTATTTTAAAAGATTACTGTTTTACTGTTGATTAATTTACTGTTTCTCTACTCATATTTCACAATTTATTTGTTAACTTTAATTTTAATTTGATTCTATTTTGAACTTTAAATTTTCAGCCAAGTTTTTGTTAATCTTAATTAAAGTAATTGCCTTTGATTTAAACCTTCATTTCCACTTTCTATTAGACTAGAAAACCCAACCCCTTTATTTAGTAACCAAGAACAATCATTCCACTTAAGACCTAGATCAATTCGAGAGGATATCGAGAGACATAAATAGAACCCATACTAAACCATTGTATCAGTACCGATGTTTGTTTTCGGTATTTCCTTTATGGTCATGTAATGTTTAAGACATTTATCCTTGTATGCTTTGGTGACACACCATAATCACGCGCGACGTTCCATTACCAAAATGAGGTGTTACAATTATGGTATCAGAGCCAAGGCTTTGACCTGTAGGCTCTCAAAACACGACCTGTGATTAGTGGGTAGTCACTATGGTCTTCCTATAACTGATAGTCGGTTTTCATGCATTCATTGTTTTCATGCATACATATATATATGTCATTGTCGAATGTTTATGACTAAGTAATGGTTGGTACAGGACTGGCCCTATTTAGTCGCATGTGCTTTTAACGAAACTTTTAACTTTGGGACCGACCCATTGGCGTCCCCTCGCCATGTCTTTTATTTTGAGTGAACTGACCATAGGCGTTCACCCTCGCTCATATAAAAGTTTCATAAACTGCATCATGCATTCATGTACTAGTTTTCCTGCATAAAATTTTTCTCAGGATTTATTGGTATAAATTTTTCATGTATATATTTTATGTTTTGATCAGTTTAATCATGTATTTTTATGTTATACTGTCAGATGGTTCTCACACGCGAGCAGGAACAGCTCAATGCAGCAGTCCAAGTTGCAATGCAAGCTATGCTTCCTCAGCTGAGGTGCAGGCTGCCAACAATCAGCAACAGCACCCAGTACCTCCTCCTCCTCCTCCAGCAACAATGGTCACATGGCTGGAGAGATTCAATAAGCTACGCCCTCGATCTTTCGAGAAAACATATAGCCTCAGTGAAGCTGAAACTGGTTGGCTCATATTGAGAAGATATTCGAGGCAATAGGCTGTGACCCCGTCTTCAAGTCGAGGTTGTCATGTTACCGGTTTGAAAGTGATGTGCTATCATGGTGGAAGGCACTAAAGCAGTCGGAGGGAGGTGATAATTGGGTAGCTGGTTTGACTTGGGCTCAGTTCAGGGAAATGGTGATGGGACAGTTCTTTCTCAAGGCTGAGCAAGACAAACTGAAGAGAGAGTACCATGGGATCAGACAGAGAGCTGGAGAGAAAATAGCAACGAGTTCATGCAACGCTTTCTTTGTTTGGCTGGTTTTCTTGGCGCAGCATAAGAGCAAGCATACCACTTCCGGTGGGCTCTTCGTACATCGGTCGCAAACAACTTGGTGTGTGCTACGTTCAACGTCGTGGCACAAGTGGCCGATGCAACACGTAAGCTGGAGATGCTGCACGAAAGAGACGAGTTTGGGGAAGCAGAGAGACCCGATAAGAGGTAATCTTCGTTATCTGCGGTGACCAAACCGTATTCTTTCAGTGTATGTCAATTTTTACATCTCTTTTAAATTGCATCTTCCACGCAGAAGACTAGGGACAGGTCTCAGCCGGCTACTCAGCAACAGCCTACTCAGCCCAAGGGAAACAGTCAAACTCACGACCGTTCTACTACGGATAGGCGTGGCGGTAATGATAATTACCGTAACAGCGTTGGAAACTCCAACAGCAGCATGCCCTTATATTTTCTCATTTTCTTATGATTACATGCAATAGTTCATAATTATGACACATTAGAGAATCTTCTACCAGGAATCATGGTAACGGGAGGGACCATAACCAAAGAGGTTCACAGCCTAACCGTCCAGCTATCACTGGTACTCCATCTTACGAACTTTTCGCATTGTCCTTTGTACCTATTATCATGTCTCATGTATACTGTTCTTATCAGGCTCTCGACCAGCAAGGACACCTGCTGGAGGATATACTCATCCTCTTTGCACTACCTGCAACCGTAGGCACCCAGGGCCATGTCGCCATGACAGCAACGCATGCTACAAGTGTGGTCTCCCTGGCCATCGCATGAAGGACTGCCGCAAGGGCGAGATAGAGGGCACATCGGGACATGTTGATACTAAGCCGCCTCCTACTAGTGGACGCGTTTACACGAGATCTCGCGATCAGGCCAACAAGTCTACAGGTACCATCACTGGAATCTTGTATATGTATGGTCAAGCTGCATGTGTTCTTTTTGACATGGGTGCTACTCATTTGATCATTTCTACTGCTTATGCTATGAGTGTTAGGATATCCCTCATGCCATTAGAGAATGTACTGAACATTTCCACGCCTTTAAGAGACTCTGTACGCATAACCCATGTGTACAAGAGCCTTCCCCTAGAGTTCGATGACAAGATTCGTCCTATTGATGCACTTCCGCTGGACATGAATGATTTTGACATGATATTGGGCATGGACTGGCTATCCAAGCATCATACTACCATAGACCACCATTCATATCGAGTCATCTTCGGTGATGTTAATGCACCAGAGTACATTCACAACGGGTTCGTACCCGGAAGGTCTGTACAAATCATATCAACCCTGCAAGCACGTGCATTACTTTCACATGGTTAGGAGGGTTATCTAGCTACTGTTCATGACATGGATGTTGAATCTCCATCAATTCAGAATCAGCCGATAGTGTCAGAATTTCCAGATGTATTTCCAGAAGAACTTCCGGGCATACCACCTGCACGTGAAGTAGAGTTTAATATCGAGCTCATTCCAGGAGCTGAGCCGATTTCTAAGGCTCCTTATCGCATGGCTCCCATAGAGTTGAAGGAGCTGAAGGATCAATTGCAAGAACTTCTGGTACGAGGCTTCATTCGACCAAGCGCATCTACATGGGGCGCACCGGTCTTATTCGTGAAGAAGAAGGACGGAAGTATGCGTCTTTGCGTAGATTATCGCGAGCTCAACAAGATCACCATCAGGAATAGGTATCCTCTACCACGCATTGACGATTTGTTTGACCAACTCCAAGGGGCCAAAAATTTCTCAAAGATTGATCTGAGGTCGGGCTATCATCAGCTACGGGTTAAAGAGCAGGACATCGCCAAGACTGCTTTCTGTACACGCTATGGCCACTACGAATTTGTAGTCATGCCATTTGGCCTTACCAATGCTCCAGCAGTGTTCATGGATTTGATGAACAGAATCTTCCATGAATTTCTGGACAAGTTCGTCATTATCTTCATTTACGACATCCTGATATTCTCTAAGTCCAAGGAGGAACACGAAGACCATCTTTGTACAGTATTACAGATTCTTCGCCAGAAGCAACTGTATGCTAAACTCTCCAAGTGTGAGTTCTGGTTAGATAAGGTGGCATTCTTAGGTCACATTGTATCAGCAAAAGGAATCACTATGGATCCAGCAAAGGGTGAGGCTATTACCAAGTGGCCAAGACCGACATCAGCAACTGAGGTTCGCAGTTTCCTAGGCTTAGCTGGTTACTACCGTAGGTTCGTGGAGAACTTTTCCCGCTTAGCACTACCATTGACCAAACTGATACGGAAAGGGGAGAAATTCGTCTGGACTGAAGAAAGAGAGAAGAGCTTTGGATACCTTAAGCAAAATTTAGTATCTGCACCGATTCTTACTCTCCCATCTGGTACAGGTGGATTTCAGATCTATAGTGATGCATCGGGGAAGGGACTTGGTTGTGTTCTCATGCAACATGGGAAAATGATCGCGTACGCTTCACGGCAGCTTAAGCCTTATAAGGAAAATTACCCTACGCATGACTTGGAACTTGCAGCAGTCGTGTTTGCATTGAAGATATGGAGGCACTACTTGTATGGAGAATCATGTGACACTTTCACGGACCACAAGAGCTTGAAGTACATCTTCACTCAACGTGAATTGAACATGATACAAAGGAGATGGTTAGAGCTATTGAAGGATTATGACATTAATCTGCAATATCATCCCAGCAAGGTGAATGTAGTGGCAGATGCACTTAGCAGGAAGTCCAGAATGATAAACGGCATTAAAATTAAGGAGGAAATTATAAGAGACTTGGAGCGACTAGACATTGAGATCATGATACGTGGACAACACGGTTACTGGGCTAATCTTAAAGTGGAACTCGAGTTACTCTCTAGGATCAAGGAAGCTCAGAAAGATGATGGTGAAATCTGGGCGATAATTCAGAATTTGGAGAAGCAGACAGAATTTCGAGTAGACGCAGACGGTATCTTAAGGCAGGGCACGAGACTTTGTGTTCCTGATGATCTAGAACTCTGGGAAGCGTTGTTAGCTGAGGCTCATAGCTACCCATTTTCCGTTCATCCTGGTTCGACCAAGATGTACCATGACATCAAGCAATACTTTTGGTGGAGTGGTATGAAACAGGATGTTGCGACTTACGTCTCCAAATGTCTTACCTGCCAGCAGGTTAAGATCGAACATCAGCGATCTGGCGGTCTTCTTCAACCGTTAGATATTCTAGAGTGGAAGTGGGACAAGATCACCATGGATTTTGTTACGGGTCTTCCGCAGACAAAGAGGAAGCACGATGCAATTTGTGTTATCGTTGATCGACTTACCAAGTCAGCTCATTTTTTACCGATCCGCAAGGAAGATTCGGTCAGTAAACTCACTGATACGTACAAGAAGGAGATCATGAGACTTCATGGTGCTCCATCCAGCATTGTCTCAGACAGAGATCCTCGTTTCACTTCCCGATTTTGGAGGAGTCTCCAGAAAGCTTGGGGTATAAAACTTAAGCTTAGCACGACTTTTCATCCTCAAACAGACGGGTAATCGGAGCGAACGATTCAGACATTAGAAGACATGTTGAGGTCATGTGCGTTGGAATGGACGGGAGATTGGGATGATTACATCTGTCTGGTAGAGTTTGCATACAACAACAATTGGCACGCAAGTATCAAGTGTGCTCCCTTCGAGATGTTGTATGGCAGGAAGTGTCGCACCCCAATCTACTGGGATCAGGTTGGTGAGCGAACACTTGAAGGACCAGAAATGATAGAGTTGACTAACGAGAAGGTCGCAGTAGCTAAGCAGAAATTGCAAGAAGCACGGTCACATCAGAAGAGTTATGCCGACAAGCATCGTAGGGACTTACATTTTAACGTAGGAGATCACGTCTTCCTTAAGGTATCGCCGGCACGTGGTGTTAGACGTTTTGGAATCAAAGGGAAGCTCAGTCCTCGATTCATCGGACCGTTTGATATCATTGAGCGAGTCGGTGAAGTATCTTATCGTTTAACGTTACCTCCGCAGCTTTCTCATGTTCATGATGTTTTCCATGTGTCCTTACTCAGAGGGTACAATTATCATCCCCTTCACATGGTTCAGTATCCACTGGATTAGATTCGTGAAGATCTTACATTCATAGAAGATCCCGAACGAGTTCTTGACAAACAAGAACGAGTCATGAGGAGGAAGACGATTCTATTCATCAAAATCCTTTGGAGGGATCATACCGAGCGGGAAGCCACTTGGGAAACAGAGGAGTCTATCCGGGCTTCTTACCCTCATTTCATATTCTGAATTCGGGTATGTACTTCTTTTCTAGTTTACGTTGAGATATAATTCGGGGACGAATTATTCTTTTTAGGGGGGGAAGAGTTGTAAAACGCGCATGCTTTTACCATGAACAGAACATATATAATCGTACGTACATGATTAAAACTTTCCTTATATAACATGTCTATGTTTCACGAATAGTAATTACAAGTATTACGTACGTGTTATTACACGATAAGTATTTAAGCATATTAAAACATGATAATTATTATCAACAATAATTATAATCACGAACATGAAATAATGAACGTAAATAATCACGAACCTATTATTATGTATTTACGTAATATTTATTACGATTACATATAAATATATACTATAACACGAAAAACTAATATATATAAATCACGTAAACACGACCACGAGAACACGTAAATAATTAGAACACGGAAAACAAAGGGTTCCCCTTGTAGGCCCCACATACTCGCGGCAAGAAACAAGGAAGGGGCCAAGCCCACTTTAATTTTTGCTAAAATAAAAAAGAGGGGAAAACATGTTTTCATATTACAGAAAAGTTAGAAAAAAACATAAAACCCTAGCCTCTTTTTCTCCCTCTTTTGGCCGCCGGTTTTAAACACACAAGGAAGGGGTGCTTGTTGATCTTGGTTGATTTAATTCAAGTGTGGTGTTCGTGTTATTGTCATCTAATTTTTTCACGCATTCGGTACTCCTTAAACCTTTTTCTTTTAATTATTTATTAGATCAAGAACACATGAATCATGGATTTATTAAAAACTATTAATAAAAACATGTTAATTGAATCATGGGGTAATAAAACATGGTGGTTTAGGGGTGTTGTGGTTCGGCCGACGCGAGGAAACTGAGAGCCAAAGCTCTCGGTGGTTGTTTGATCACCACCAGCCGAGATCCCATGGTCCCGGTGTGGCTGTGTGTCTCGGCCGCAAGGATCAAGGGACCCCGACGCATGTCGGGGTGGCCTTGTGGTGTTGTTGGGGGTCTCGGCTGAAAACAAACAAGCACCATCGGCATAAGCCGGTGGCTAATATGACCAAGCAGGGGGAACCAGCCGCGGTAGTAGGGGGAACCACCGGCTAAATGCCGGTGGGAACTTTGCCTAGCCAGCGGCTAGCCGAGAGACCAAGGGACCACCGGCTTAAGCCGGTGGCAGCGAACCGAAGGCAGGGGCAACCGGCTTAGGCCGGTTTGCCACTGTTTTCGGTAGGGGTGTTTTGTTTGGTCCGGTTCAAGGGTAACACGATCCGGTTCACGACATGTCTAGATTTAAAACACGGCTTCGGTGCACGACTTAATTTTACAAGATTAATTATTTTTTTTACAAGTTGTTTTATTTACAAGAGTAATTAAATTAATTTAACATGCTATATAATTAATTTAATTTAGATATGACTTAGGTTAATTATTATTATTAATAATACATGATTTTAACCTAAGTATTTTATGATTTAATTTAGACTAACGTAATTAATTAATTATTAAAACATGATATATAATTAATTAATTTCCATGACTTAGGTTATATTAATAAAAAATATTAAGACATGTTTTAACCTAAGTATTATATACACTTTAATTTAATTAAATAATGTTATATTTAATTAAATCTTATAATATATAGTTTATATAATTTACATGTATTAATTAATAAACTATACTATTTATCACATGACTTAGAATATTAATTAGTTAAACTTAAGCTTATCTTATTAGCTTAATAATCCAGCTTATTTCTATTTATGGAAACTTTCTATTTTTAGAAACCTATTTATTTTAAGCAGTTAATCTATTTATGGAAACTTTCTACTTTTAGAAACTTATCTATTTTAAGCAGTAAATCTATTTTTGGAAACTTTCTATTTTTGGAAACTTTATATTTTGGAAAGCTGCTATTTTTAGAAAGTTACTTATTATTACACAACAAGTATTATAATACAAGAAATACAAGTAATACTTAATCAGTATATCCATAATACATGATAAACACAGCATAACGATAAAATCAGTAAAACATGACATGAACATGTAAAATAAGCTAAGACATGATATAAATCAGTTACATACACAGTAATCAGAATACTTATACACGTATATTATGTATGTTGCATTAGTGAGATCGAAGTAGGACTCTCTTTCGTTCGTCTTCTTCGTTCACTGGACATAAGGTACGAATTCTCCGTCCTTTCAGTATGGACATTCTTTCCTTATTAGGATTCCCCGTATGCAGCCAACTTTTTTCCCAGTTTATGTTTTATATGTTTTGATTTGCTTATGTTTAAATAAATGCCTAAGCCATATACATGCATGACCAGTTTCACCTAGTTATGGAGGTACCATAACCATAACACTGGAGGCACCAGTGTTATGACTTCACCACGGCGGAGTGATAGCTCATTGCGTCCCTTTCAGCTTTTGGCCATTTTATTATGTTATCATGTGGGGCGTATGGGTGCATCCTAGGTTACATATTTTTTTACAGATTATTCAGGTGAATGTGGTGTGTGCCTTGCATCCTTCACAAGGAGCTAATCCCTCCTACCCATTTACTAGTTAATTAGAGGCAACCCCTCTAATTGCATGATGAGGTCACCCCTCCAAGTATTCATGTACGTTGATATTTCATGACCTATATTGGCTAACGGTAAACATGTTAAACAGTTTTTATAAGATAAACATAAGGCTTTTCAAACAATAAAACCAGTTTTACTAAGTTACGTCAGTTTTTCCAAGGACTTAATCAGTTCTGCTGCTATATGTTGTATATGTTTATGTTATTCATTCTATGCTTGTATATCCATGCACTGAGCGTTATGATCAGCCGTTTTTCCTTTCATGTTCCCAAAACGACAGGTACTCAGGGACACTCGTAGACTTTAAGCGTACGTGCATATGGATTGGAAGCTTTCTAGCCTTCATTACTTTATGCTTATCATCATACTTTTGCTACTTATTTTCATGGACATTGTTTAGTCCTTTTCCATTTATAGTACTTATGTTTGTGTGTGAGAGCTTTACTTTGGGGTACCGATGTTTGTTTCCGGTATTTCTTTTATGGTCATGTAATGTTTAATAAATTTATCTTTGTATGCTTTGATGACACGCCATAATCACGCGTGACATTCCATTTACCAAAATGGGGTGTTACAGTTTGCAAGTCTTAAATTTATATTCAAGATATTACCACACGATTGACTAGAAACATAAACACGGGCAAGTATACCCTTTCATGTGTAGCATAGCTTAATGGTAAAGTCCTGTTCGTTCCACGGGATTGTTGTTATCTCAAGATTAAACATTTACCTCTAGAGTGTCACAAGTTCTAAAGATAGACTAACAATTGGTATTAAAGGGTGCGTTTGGCTAAGGTCACAATCATATGAAAGATAGGTAGCAATGATGAATATAAGCACATAAACAATGTAAGACAACATGCCGATTACTAGTCGTGCACGCAACATCTAATTGATATAACAAAAATCCGACTAAAGACCTTGTTATATCAAAAGCATTAAGAAAGGTTTATGCTTGATTTCGATAACTAAAGTAGTAGATGAAATTATGCAAGAGTTGGTATATGCTTTAATCCACTAATCGCAACAAAAGTGATTAACAAGATTCATTTACTAGATGACATGAAACTCATCCATTCACATGAGTACTAGTCATGCTCGTGGATAAATCCAACATATAACAATGGTCTTACATAATAACATATAATACAAGAGCATCTAAATCACACTTATAATCAAGAACCAGGGAGAAAGTGCGCCGCAATAAACTAATTGTGAGCCACACTTTGCCCCTGCAAAGCTAAAATTCGTATCTTACATAAGGTTGTTAAACCTGAACCAATTGCACGACACACTAATCCATAATAATAGTAAATAAGATCATATCAACAATATGCAAATCAAAGTAAATGAAGAACATGATTAAAATGAGAATTATACCATAAAGTGTTAATCAATAATTGGCCCAAAAGGTTTATAAGCTTTGTTCAAACTTATTACAATCACAAGCAATATTCTAAGATCCTTGCTCCAGCGACAATAGCATGAACCAACTAAGGTTCACCAATTCTAGTAACAATGATCAAGGATTTGGAAATCCTTGATTCTATAGGAACCTCACTAACAATGGAGAACAATGGAATGAGATGATCTCTTTTGCCTGGCTTTGGGTTCATTATATAACCTAAATTTCGTAGTTGGAAAGTCTGAAAGTAAGCTAAAGGTTTCCTCATAATAACCATGCATAATGGCACTTAATTGTGTAACTGCAGCAAATGTGCGCCGCACTTTCCCAATTGTGCGCCACACTTCTGAGATGTAAATGTGCGCCGCACTTTTCAGTTGGTGCGCCACACTTCTGGTAATTCTCCAAAATCGGGGTACTTTGTATGTGCGCCGCACTTTTGTGTTTGTGCGCCGCACTTTGGCTCCTGTTCAACATAATTTCATCCTTAGTCCATTTCTTCTTTATTTCTTCACTCCTTTCCTTTATAGTTTCTTTCCTAGCTATAATCAAAACAATACTCATTATTAGTATCAATTCAACTCATAATTTTTTTATTTATATAGCAAACAAGGACAAATGCATCATTACAAACATGTATAAATAAGGCGTTATCAAATTCCCCCAACTTAACTTCTTGTTTGTCCTCAAGTAAGGTAAAAATATATTTTAATAGGTGTCGAAAGAATAGATAAAGCCAACAATCGAAAGCAAAGATAACGCCACAAAACACCTCACAAAGTAGATATTTTGATTTCTGACACTCTCCTTAATATGGGTATGTAATCGCTCAAAAGCACGGACATGAAAAGTAAATTATCATAAGATTGTACAAGGAACTAAACTAAATCAAATTTGGCGTAAGGACCAAGTAAAATATCAAAAGAGGTCTTCTTCAAAACTTTTATTATCACCGCATGTTTAAAGAATAAATAATACATCATCTTTTACCATTTTGTTGCTCCACAAGTTCATAACTCAAACTTTTTAGGCTTCATTTGCCTTTTATTCATTTTTTATTATTTTTTATTTTTTTATACCACAATTTCTTCAACGATCATTTGGGTAAACTTGTTTTCCCCATACTTATGATCTACTATCATCTCCAACATGGTTTTCAACAATATATAATCATCTTAAAACATCGACAAAACTTTCAATCTCTTCTCTTTTTTTATTTTGCCTCTTTATCGTTTAAAATACCTTTTATCATACAAATATGATCCCGCTATGGTCTCGTAAAGATTACCAAGCACAAGTTTTAGAATTAAACTAATCATCGGCATATACACAAATTAAATTTAAAAACGTAAGAATGCTTACGAATTATTGGCTAGAAATCCTCACAATTATGAATAAGATATTGTCTAAGTAACGTTATCATTTCTGAGTCAAAATAGCTTTACAATTATATGAATTATCAATCCTTCGACAATTTTTTTTTACTGTAGAAAATTTTTCAAAATTCGCCCAGAAAGTGAGGCACACTTTTTGAAATGTGCGGCGTACTTCTGGCCACAGAAAGTCCAAAAACTTTCATTTCTTAAAACGATCTTATTTTTGATCTTATTTTCACTCAATCACCCCATACTTATTATGAGCATTGTCCCCGATGTTAAACATAAGGAAAAAGTAAAATTTAGAGGAAAATAAGAATAATACTCCCCTTTTATTCCAAGTCGTGAACGAAGCCAAAATCTTCAATCTTCGCCTAATTTCGTCTTGACTTGCTTATTTTCTGTAATTTAACACAAATAATATATACACAAACATATTTCACATACCAAATAAAATAAAATCCACACACAAGGTAATAATTTGTCCTACATGCCAAAAAAGGCATATTACATAACCAAATATAATAAATTGTTTGAAAAAAGTTTTCAAATGTGACCAACACAAAAGTCACAAATACAAGAGGCTTCACATATCCTCTTCAGATTCATCATTCCTTGGAGCATGGGATGGGTAAAAGTGTGGTGGTTAGGGTGGTGGTTGTTGGGTGTAATGGAATTGCTTATGGTGATATCCGGGTGGTCCATAAGGTCCACTCATTCGAACATGATATTGTTCTGCCATTCTCTCAAAAACTGAAGCGTATCTATCCATACTATAACATTGGGGCTCCATCATAAGCCCAAGTTGGTCTTGCCTAACATCCATCGTTCCCATTCTTTCACAAACATCCTGGAGTCATGTACGAGGAGCTCGCGCCATGCCCACACGTGGCGCTCTAACCAGCGTGGCTTCTCGGATCAACCTTCCATCCGCTCCAATCAAATCTCTCAAAGTAATTTTGTCAATGATATCACACACGATCGGTGAACTAAGACTACCCACAACTTATTCACTTAAAAGACCCATTCTTCGGGCTATCCTAGTCACAAATTGTCCACACACAATCATGCTACTTGCTTGACTACCATAACCTTTTCTTTTCATCCATTTTGCTATCACCCGAGCCACATTAGTGTATAGCTCACGGTTCTTGTCCCTAAACATGCTCAATAACCACAAATCATTCTTTTGTACTTTATCATATCTCGTGGTTGTTTGGCAAACCGCATAAGCAATCATCCTTTGAAGCACTCTCAAAAGTGGACTAGAAATCCTAGTGGCCGAGCACCTAGATAAGCTTAAAGGATCCTCATCTGGGCAAATTGATGCCCAAAATTCATTAGCATTGAAATTCCCATGATCACGTTCTCCACCTTGAAAATATACTTCAAATCCTTCCTCCATTCTCTCATCTCTAGTATACAACTCCAAGTACTTAGCAAATTCCTTCAAATTTAAAGAATGTCCTTTCCCACAAAGTCTAAAATTTGAAATCTTCCTAGTCACCAACTCATCTCCTTCGACATCCTCATCAAAATGAAAAGTAGAGAAAAACTCAAGAACAAGCTCTGCATAGATCTTTTCCCTACAAGTAAAAGCATGTACCCAAGCATTGGATTCAAATAAAACTTCGTTACCTTCAGCCTCTATCACTACTATCTTAAGCATCTCTCTAATTTGAGCTTCACAACCAAGTTCATTCAAAACTCCAAAATCCACAATGCTAGGTGCGAAAATTTGTTTCGAAAGTAAAAGACTAAGAGCATTGTTGTAGATGGTTTTGGTATCACTAGTACATCCAGGACAATTCAAAAATGGGTGATTTGGAGTTCCCATGAGTGCGACACTTGCCGACTCGACAGGTCTTCGCTTCTTTCCTCGGCTCGACGAGCCGGTCTCATAATTCCAGAACCTGTATTCTACAAAATTTGTCACACAACAAACATATATTAACATTAGATAAACATTAGGGATCAATTGTGCCCCTACGTTGGTTTTCTGAGCTCTCTGTTGGTTTCAAGACAAAAAGTGCGGCGCACACTTTTGGTTGTACGGCGCACACTTTTGGTTGTACGGCGTGTTTCCTAGAGAGATTTCATAAAAGTGCGGCGCACATTTGGTAAAGTGCGGTGCACAATCTGGCTGTCACGGTATATGTCGGAGTAACATTAATGTTTAACCAAATCCTCAAACTACATGGTTACAAACTAACAACAATGGCTAGAGTCGAACACTAATCCATTCCCAGCTCGTTTTAATCCGCGACATTTCTCCATCTTTAAGGTTTAATTTAAAAACCTTCATTTTGATTTTTATGTTTTTCAATATTATCTAATAATCTAATTAATTTCTTAAGAAATATCCCTATTTCTAATTCTTAATCGAATTTTAATTCGTTCGTCAATTACTAAGAACCCTAATTGAAAAATTAATCAAAAATCAAAAACTAATTAAATCAAATAAACATGAATTAAGTATAAGAACTTACCCTAGACATGATCTCGAATGTGAATTGGAGTAAAGATTCAAAAAATATTTTTGGTGATGATTCAAAATCATCAGGTGTGTTTTTGTTGGGTTTTTGTTTTTCGTTTCAAGTGATAAAAACGGGGTATACACAAAATCCGCTCAGAAGTGCGGCGCACTTTTTTATCTGTGCGGGGCACAATCTGTGCATCCAGACAATGTTACTGGTTTTCTTATTTTAAAGTACACTAGACACAAAATCTAAAAAGAAAACCTCCAATTTTATTCTATTTCATAAAAGAAAAATAACAAGACTCTAGGGAAAACACTCCCTTCTTCTAAGACCATCCTAAAACTTCTAGGACTCTTAGATATTACTTAGTCTTATTGATTATCTACATACAAAAATATAAAAAGGCATAAAAGTAACTAGGAGCCAATGATGCACTCCTCTTTCCTTATCTCACTCTCAGTGTAACGTCCCAAGACCTCTCTATTGGTGTCCTTTATCTCGTACATTTTTTCGTACCTCTTTTCACATAGATCAATAATGACCATGGCAACATGACATTCACTATCTCCATCTTTAGCAATATTTTCAAATTCTCACTTATTACCCACTTGCTAATCTTTGTATTTCAATGAGACGAGAAGTACTCCAAGCATCCCCACAATTTTCTTGTACACACAAATATCAAAGAAAGGGTTATGGTAGCTTCTTTCACTTAGTGAAGCATCAAAAAGTTCTTCCGGTTTCCGTCCATGGTTGCAAATGTGGACCATAAATTGGCATACCGCTCTCATCTCTTTTCACGGTGTATTGCTTGTGATCCTCATCATCACTATCATCACATTTCTTCACTTTTAGCACATTATATGTTTGATGGACAAACCCATCAAAGCTAGTCATAATAACTTTTCCAACATCTACCTTTGCACCAATGGTGTGCAAAAACTTCCTTCCAACCACTAGTTGAATATCTCGATCAATAGGAATATCAAGAAGCATAAAATCAGCTAGTATTATGGTTGTTCCTATTTGGCATAGAACTCCAAGCAAACGTCCAAATCCCTCCGCATAGGAGTGATCAAGCATTTTGATACGATCAAACCTTTGTTTGACTCTACCAACATCTAACATTATGAAGATTCCAAGTAGCATGACATTAACATCGAACCTGTATCAACCAAAGCATTGTATGTAGTCTTACCCTCCAACCTTATTGGTAGAATAAAGTAACCCGGATCTTCCTTTCTTTCATTACTTTGTTTTCATGAAGCATTCGGATAGCCACATCTTCATACTACGAGGTTAATCCATCTTAAACTTTCAATTTGTCGAGCAAGACCCCATCAACAATCATTTTATACTTATAACTATATTTTAATATTTCAATGATAGGTCGATTCATGTTCAACAGCATGACTCTTTCTTCAATGTCTTCTCTCAACTCCTCCATTGAGAGTTCTTCTCTAGTCAAGGGCTTGTTAACGGTGAGAGAAGGTCCTTCACCATTATAGTTCAATTTGTAAGCATGAGCGGACTGTTTTCCTTTGTTTCTCTTGCGTTTTCCCATACTGCAAGCAAATTCAGGAGCATCAACTCCATTGGTTTCAGTAGGTATAAACTCATCAAAGTTGAGATTATCAAGTATCTCATCAATTTCTTCAAAGTCCAAGCTTTCATGCACTTTTGGCCATAAAGTGAGTATGCCACAAGTGATGTCAATTTATGTGTTAGATTGCTTCAGGAAAGATCTCCCAAAGATTGCACATGGTTCACAATCATCTTCCTCCGGATTGACAAAGAATTCGACGAAAAAAAATTCGTCCTTGATCATAACGATGAGCTTTTTGTCTAGCTCCTTGTCTCCATTATGATGCGTTTTGTAGGTTAAGCCAAGCTCCACTACAAATTCAATACTAATCAATCTTCTTTCCATCTCCAAGTCCACTTGCCCATCATAAGCAAATTTACCTTCCACATGGCAAGGCATCGAGTACTTTTCACTAGGTGTCAAGTCTTCCAAACGATAGAAAGATAGAACCTTTTGAATCCCACTATCGACTGAGTCCTTACATGCGGATCCTGTCCATTCTCCCTCCGATTCAATTTTATCATTAAGACTAACATGCTCATCCACTCCTAAGCATAGTCTACCCAAGCTAGTGTTTGGATCCATCTTAAAACAACAACACATCAAAAGAAACATTAGTATGTTAGTGCCATTAAATCCAAATGACATTTCATACCCTGTAGTTCTAAGGCAACGTATTAGTTTTAATGAATATCTCCTTTTTAATGCGTTATAAGCAATCTTTTCTTTCTGTTTTTCTAGTTGTGCGACGCACTTTTGAGATGTGTGGCGCACTTTTGTGTGATACAGAAAAGTCGGCGCACTTTTGAGATGTGCGGCGCACTTTCTGTAAGAAAATGTTGTTCCTAACTTTATAATCCGTATACCAATCAAATAAAGTTATAAGACACTTTTCATAACAATTTCTTAACAAGTAGTCAAAATAAGAAATAGTGACCAAGCTTAGCAATATGTTTTCAAGTATTTTGTAAGAATAAGCTATTTCTTCATTTTTGTTTGTTTCCTCATTTTCTTGTATTTTAAGGCTAGCTAAAATTCCAGAAAAGTTACCACAAATCATGATAAATATCAAATAAGATATACCAAATCAAATTATTCTACCAAAGAGTAAATCGAATAGAAAATAAAATTTTGAAAGAAAATATTTTTTATTTTTCTTGAAATGCAATATTAACAAACACAAAAGCTCAAAAAGCACAAGTATACACAAAGCAATTGTCATGTTTTCAGCAGTAAGTGTTAAGAGTAAAAGGTTTTGTTTGTGTTTTAGCATTGTTTCTACCAACATTTTGTAAATTCGACACAAATGTGCGGCGCACTTTTGGAAACGTGCGGCGCACCTTTTAACTGCTTTGTAAAAAATAATTTTCAGATTGCCAGAAATCTGTACGGCTATTTTAGAAATTTTGTTAACCAAGTATTTCGGAATGTTTCAAATAAATAACAAATCAATCCCCGGCAGCCACGCCAAAAATTTGATGTTCGTTTGCAAGTCTTAAATTTATATTCAAGATATTACCACACAATTGACTAGAAACATAAACACGGGCAAGTATACCCTTTCATGTGTAGCATAGCTTAATGGTAAAGTCCAGTTCGTTCCACAGGATTGTTGCTATCTCAAGATAAAACAATTACCTCTAGAGTGTCACAAGTTCTAAAGATATACTAACAATTGGTATTAAAGAGTGTGTTTGGCTAAGGTCACAATCATTTGAAAGATAGGTAGCAATGATGAATATAACACATAAACAATGTAAGACAACATGTCGATTACTAGTCGTACACGCAACATCTAATTGATATAAAAGAAATCCGACTAAAGACCTTGTTATATCAAAATCATTAAGAAAGGTTTATGCTTGATTTCGATAACTAAAGTAGTAGATGAAATTATACAAGAGTTGGTATATGTTTTAATCCACTAATCGCGACAAAAGTGATTAACAATATTCATTTACTAGATGACATGAAACTCATCCATTCACATGAGTACTAGTCATGCTCGTGGATAAATCCAACATATAAAAATGTCTTACATAATAACATATAATACAAGGGTATCTAAATCACACTTATAATCAAGAACCAGGGAGAAAGTGTGCTGCACAAAACTAATTGTGCGCCGCACTTTGCCCCTGCAAAGCTAAAAATTGTATCTTAAATAAGGCTGTTAAACCTTAACCAAGTGCACAACACACTACTCCATAATAACAGTAAATAAGATCTTTTCAACAATATATAAATCAAAGTAAATGAATAACATAATTGAAATGAGAATTATACCACAAAGTGTTAATCAATATTTGCCCCAAAAGGTTTATAAGCTTTGTTCAAACTTATTACAATCACAAGAAATATTCTGAGATCCTTGCTCCAACAACAATAGCATGAACCAACTAAGGTTCACCAATTCTAGTAACAATGATCAAGGATTTGGAAAATCCTTGATTCTATAAGAACCTTACTAACAATGGAGAACAATGGAATGAGATGATCTCTTTTGCCTGGCTTTGGGTTCATTATATAACCCAAATTTCGTAGTTGGAAAGTTTGGAAGTAAGCCAATGGTTTCCCCATAATAACCATGCATAATGGCACTTAATTTTGTAACTGCAGCAAATGTACGCCGTACTTTCCTAATTGTGCGCCGCAATTCTAAGATGTAAATGTGCGCCGCACTTCTGGTAATTCTCCAAAATCGGGGTACTTTGTATGTGTGCTGCACTTTTGTGTTTGTGCGCCGCACTTTGGACCTTGTTCAGCATAATTTCATCCTTAGTCCATTTCTTCTTTATTTCTTTACTCCTTTCCTTCATAGTTTCTTTCCTAGCTATAATCAAAACAATACTCATTATTGGTATCAATTCAACTCATAACTTATTTATTTATATAGCAAACAAGGACAAATGCATCATTACAAACATGTATAAATGAGGCGTTATCAGGTATGTTATCTGTGATCACTACACATGTACGTTGGGTACCTCGTTTGAAGGCTGTGAGATGGCAATACAGATTCTGAAGGTAATGTGAGAGCTTAATGTCTGAGTTCTGCAGCCATTGACAGCTTTTACGTGTAATATGACTGTATGACAAACAATCACGATTCTTTAGTTATCTCGTTTCTTCCTTTATCGGCAAGTGTAGCAATCATGGTTTTAGTTTGATCCAGGTTCCAATAAACTTTTCCCGAACATCTTGTGGAATTACACAGATGGACGTTCCAGTATATGCGAGCATGCAATTCTACACATTATCTAATAAATCTATAGCCTATATGAACTAGACCTCGAGAAAAATTATATTGTTCAACTACCGAAATGATAGTTTTTACATCATTGAACTACAATAAAAAAACATGAATGAATTTTAAAAGTTTATATGGATTCACACCAGTGCCTTACTTTCAGAAAACTCAACAAATTAGGTAAAATCATCTACAAATGAGGAATTTCAAAACGATTCTCCATAGGCTGACTCTTAGATGACCCACTATGCTCTTTGGCTGTGTGATTGGTTCAAACAGGGGGAAAATATCAAAAACAAGGGGAACCACAAACCCAAACAAGGGATGAATCTACATTGAAGATGATGAGTCGCAGAATGCGATAGCCATATCAATTGGGAAAAATTACCTACCACGTTACATGTGTTACGTCTATGAATAGGTTTATGTTTACCATCTCTTTTTCTTTGTTCTTATATTCATTCTAGGTAGATGTTTTAGTATTAAAAGCTAATGTATATGTTGAAATTTTTTACACACAAGAAACAACTGTATCCTATCATATATTAATCGCTCTTGGGACTAACTGAGAATAAATAAAATAAGAGAAAATTTGATTACAAATTCATGATATGATTTGATTAAAAAAATTGTTTATAATCGATATTCAAACTTATTATTGATTGCTATCTCGTAATCGTTAGTAGTGCTTATGCTTTTACTGACAGTACTTGTAATTTCCATTTATTATGTTAAAATATTTCTTGCGTCATAAACAAAGATTGAATATATTATTTGATGATTTGAATACATAAACATACGTTAGAGTATCTGTTCAAGTTTGTTTAAGATTTTGAATTTGTTATTTTCATTAAGTCACCTTGAACTCGTTGGACACATTATGTCCAATATTGGGCTAATGGCGATTCTAGATGGAAGTTGTCATCTTGTAACTCTTGAATTACGTTTGTGCTTGTATATTGATCTCAAGGAAGACATGGGAAAAGAGTGTGTAAAACAGATTAAAAATCTGAAACTTCCTAATGATTTTCTTGAAGATTATCCGTATACTCGTGAATATGTTAGCCGGAACGCGCTGGTATCATTGTTGTGATAGGTGTTGTCACTTCAATCATGATCCTGATGATTATCAAGTATACTTTTGATCATGTTGATTATGATGACTGCACAACCTTTGGTAATGAAGATTTTCTAGTGACTTCGAAGACATGAATACTAATTTTTGTGTTTTAGTTTTGTTTTGGGTTAAGTTTGTTAAGTTAAATATTTTTGAAGGAGTAATATTTAAAATTTGGAACCGGATATTATTTAAAAATATTTGTCTAAAAGGGGGAAAAGGTACTACAGAGGTTGAGCACCGTCAGTCGAGTATTTGCCATAGGACACATGTCATAAATATAATGGAGTTGAGCAGTTGAGCATTTGTGCATGACCATATTTGTCAAAATCTTTTGGCTTGACCATATAGTGGATCAAGGGTAGGGGATTTGACCATTTTGGTCTTTTTCCCAAAAACAAATGGTAAGTGATCTTAGAGGGCTAGATGTCGTAACACCAAAAACCTCAAATAACACCGTCACATGAGTGTCAAATCAGCATAACACCCAAATAATACCAACTCCCTTAATCATAACATCAACCAACATCATTTTTTTATTTTCTTCAAAAAAACCCTCAACAATTATTTTATTTATTAAACAAACTAACACAATTTTATTTATAGTTAAATACACAAAATAAATGAAAAATAAATTAAAAAAATCCTACAAAACATAAAACATTGTAAATATTAGTTGGGCTTACCATTATTATAAATGATATGCTTTTTCTTATTTTGTTTGGGTTTATTTAGCTAGAATCGGTGTAAGACCCGTGAAAGTGCCGTAAGATGCTAAGTTATTGTCTCAAGAGCTGTTCAGTATGAGCATCTCTCTTAAGTTGTGGCTCCCTTGTGGATGTGATATCCCGAGCCCAACGTCATTTATTTAATCCTATTTTACGAATATTTTTGAAATTTTTAAGAAATTTCGTTTGTTATATATTTGACGGTTTAAGTTGAAACCGACGTTTAAGGTCGTAATTTTAACGTTTGACGATTTAAGAAGAACCGATGACGACTACGATACCGACGGATGCCCAAAATTTACCTTTTATTATCGATTGATCGATATTTGAGTTTTTCGAGATTTTATTTTTTTTATTTTTATTTTTATTACGTGTTAAGTCAAGTCGGAACCATATGTATAATCGTTTTGTGTGCGTTTGAACCATTTAAAAGTATTTTGAGGTAGCCGGAACGAAACCCGACTCTCGTAAATTTATAAAAACTTACTAGGTACCATTTTTGCCTTTTTAAAAAAAGTTATCTTACAACTAAGGCCAAAAGAAAACTAATATTACACAATCTACCCTCCCCACCATATAAAAGGCCAATTTTACACACACACCACTCATTTTTCATTTCAAAACACACACACTCTCTCCCTTTTCTCTCTAGGCCACCGGCCTACTACCACCACCACCATAGATCCGCCACAAAAACTTGATTTTTGAAAAATCTAATCAAATACCACCTCTTGTTTCATCATTGTAAGTAATCTAATCAATTAAAAACACACATGCAACATCTTTGATTTTCCAAAAATTTATAATTTTTCAAAAATGGATTTTGATCTAATTAAATGGTACACATGTTTAATTCATGTGTTAATAATGTTGAATCATCAATAAAACAAATTGGGGGCTGTTTTTCTTGGGTGTTTTGGCTACACCAAACCCACGGCCAAAGTGGATTTGGTTGTGGTTTGATGAGTTTGATGTTTTATGTTATGGGTTTGTATGTAGGATGTTGTTTTTGGTGATTTAAATGGATAGAACCAATTGCATGTGTGATTTAGGCTTTGGGTTTTAGTGAGGATTCGGTTTTCATAGTGTTAGAGGCTGTTTGGATGATTGAGAATGGGTATAAGTGGTTAGAATAGGTCTAGGTAATGGTGGAATGGATTGAAAACAAGTAGAAAGGTGATTTTGAATGAGTCGTTTTCAAACAGATTGTTTAGGGCTATTTTCGTGGTTTTAATTTTTTGTCCAGGTTGTGATTGTAGGATATAGTTGTAGTGGTCGTCGAGACGCTCGTTTCGGTATAAGATAGAGCTTTTAACTCCAAACGAGTCAAAAGTTATGTTACTTTGAAAATACGTGTACCGGGAGATGAGAACCAACACAATCCGAATTTGTGTTTGGTTTTGGGTCAAATCCCGGGGACCATAGGTTTAGTTTGGTAAATGGTCAAAGGTTTATTTTTGGTCTCAAACCTGCATATTTGAGTCTATTATAAGACTTAGGTGTCAAATGGGTCAATGGTACATTTTAAATGGGTCAAACAAGTCCAACTTGGTCAATGTGCAAAATCAGCCCGAAAAACGTAGGTTTAGTAATGTGTTGAGTAACGGGTCGTAAAAGCGAAAACTTTTAATGGAATTAAAAATGGGTTTTCTACAGGTCTTAAGGTATTTTTGAGAATTTTCTTAATTTTTATAACAAGGGTTAAGTCTAGTAAAACAGCCCATACTTTTTGTAAGTATCGGCAAAATCGTAAAATGGATAGTAACTTTAATAACATTGATAAATGATATAAGTCTAGTAACAACTACTTGTTTGACTTTGGCGTGAGTTTTCATAAGCATTGAGTGTGTTTGCATTTGCGTGTGTTTAGTACAATAATGTACGCGGAGTATTGATTTGGTTTACGTACCTTGATTTTTAGGTCAAGTGTTTGATTTTCCCGGGCATCCACGTCGTCGGTGAAATTTCTCGTTACGTCTTCGCTAGAACCACTACTACTACGCAAGGTGAGTCTATAGCCTCGCTCTTTACTTATTTCAAATGTTTTTACCCGCGAGGGGGATACATGCTATTTAAATGAAAATGAACATAAGTCATGAATGATTGTTGGACCCGAATGTTGCCTTGAAATTGTGTTGAGTACCTAGTTGCAAAAGGTCCTAATTTCATGAACTATTAACTATTGTCTTGCCCTTGCGAAGGGGGAAATAGCCGCTTATACAAAGTGATAGTACTATGGGGTTGACTAACCTATCCGAGACGAGGGCTAGTACGTTGATACCCCCTGCGGACGGATAATTTGTGATAAGAGATAAGGTATAATTGCAACTAATGCCTTTAGTATGGGCACTGGTTTCATCTGAATCACGCCGGTAATTATTACGCGGGTGATTGAGTTAACGGATTAGTGTCATGAGCTTAAACACAATTGTCTCATCCTTGAATAATAGATTGTTTGCGCGACAATGCTATTGAATGATCATGATTGGTTTTTGGTACTTATGTTCAACTTATGATTTGATAAACCTATAGATTCGCTCAACCTTTGTGTTGACAGTTTTAAGCATGTGTTTCAGGTAACCCAGATTTATAGCAGCGGAGCATGCGAGGATGGAAGTTGTTGTGGCTTGGCGGTCTACTTTGTTTTTCTTCTCTTTTATCACTTAAATCTTTTATATTATGTCATGTGAACGAAAATGTACTTTTGGGTTGAGATTCAGTAGGGACCTAAACGCAAACTCTGTTTTGTATCATCTTGGGAATTGGAAAACTGTAGACTTGTATGATTTTAATAATGTTTAAATTTATGTTTAAACTTTTACGTCTCTTTGAGTCGTTTAATATAGCTTATGTGTGATGATAACTACGTAGCACCCAAATGTTGTAGTTCCGCTGCGCATAGCATTTGTGGGGGTGTTATAGATTGGTAATCAGAGCCATGAGTTATAGAGAACTAGGTTATTTTGAAAAATCCTAAACTATAACTTTTGGTGTCGTAAGAAATTGTCCAAGCACACAACTATCCTGCATGGCTCCGGTAAGCTTTCTTTAGCATCGCTTTATATTTTAGATGTATCCCTCAAATTGATATGAATTCCCTAGTATTTATTAAGTAAATACTTTGATATATATTGAGATATATTATTGTGTACGTTGAGTACTTATCATCGTAATTTACAAATTTTTGTAAGATTATCGTATATGTTGCATGTAATTGGCATAACGGGCTACATTGCATTACATGGCAACACCGTGTTGTAATCCCACGTGTATGTAGGAATGGTTGTATGTATAAGTATGTATATACTATGGTATTTAAAGGCATTGCACGCGAAGCAATGGTCCTTGGGTAATTATCGTACATTAAAATGCGGTTTTGTTGAGAATTCGGCCTTACCGCTAATTATCAATCTTGATAATTACTTTATTGTTCGGATAACCGAATATGAACCTCGTTTGATACTCTAGATACGTAAATAACGCTTCGTAACATATTGTATATTGACTAGACTTATCTCGATTGTCGTTATCGCACCGTGATGTGTCATTTTGGACATTTTCTTTTGAAACATAATTTACTTACGTATTACTTTATTTCCTTTATTCCTTATGGGTTTGATATGTTAATTGGCGTAACTATAATATAGACGAAGTATAATAAACGATAATCACATGTGTGTGTTATAAAACGTGGTTGAGGCGTGTTGCCATTTAATCGTTGTTTACTATTCTACTTGAATTTTAAAGATGTGTTTTAAAATAGACTAGCGTTGTGATCAATCGCGATAACTTGGAATTTGGTTGGTTTTTGTGTTAATTTTGTGGAGTACGATTTCGAGACTCATCCGAGGCCGATAACAATATTTAGTTGACATGCGTATTCTCGTTCCATTTATTTCATTTTGTTTTGTTGTTTCATTATTTTGAAGTTAATATTTGACATGACGAGGTCCGGCATTTGTGCGAGTTAAGTAAGCATCGAATTTTGTTGATTAAATGATTTAAACATAAAGTGTTTTACATATTAAATAAGTGGTGAATGAAACTTTTGGACAAAAATGACTTATGATGTGTCTTGTAAAAAGTAAAACTCTTATAGAGAGTAAAGTGACAAAGTGAAATTGTTTTTCCTTCAACCTTGGTTGGTATATCATAATAAGTAATTTATACTACTCGTAAAATCCTTGTTTTTATATATTAATAATTTGATACTAGAAGCTAGTGATGGATTTGTTAAGAATTTATTTAATATAATTTGAAAAAGGAGTTTATAATAAAATTTACGATATGACTGTTGAGTATATGTAACTTGGATTTAGTATGAATTAATTTTCGGGTCAATGTAGCAAACTTTTGGCGTATCTTGTAATATAAAACATGAGTAGAAGAATTGGTCATGTATTTTGGAGCTAAAAAAAACTTTGTAAAATTGGTTTTCTTTTAAACATAAGGTTATGTTTACGTATGCATTGGTGTAAACTAGAACACGTTACTTGTTGTAGTGAATAAAATGGGATAAAATCAGAATACACACTTTAAGTAAGAAATTATAATGCTTGAAACAAATTACTAAATATTGATGGAACGTTATTTTATTCCGTTGTGAGATGTGTTAAATTTAAAATTGTTGAAAACGGGCTAAAGATTAAAAGTTAAATTTTATATATCTTTGAATTATTGAAATAAGCATCTTAATTATTTATTATTATTATTATTATTATTATTGAGATTCAAGTGTTGGCTAAAATCAGTAATTTATCCGAAATGATACTACGTGAAACTTCTTTATCATTTGAGTCGAGTTGCGCGAATATGATTTAACAAAACAGTTTTAAGGAAAACATGTGTGTAATAAAAAGTCAAGGTTAATTTTAAGAGTCAATTGGACTAATTTGAGTTGTGTTGGTTACTTGCATATAGGTAATAAGATATGTCGTAATAACGTAAAACTTTGAGAATTCTTACTATAAACGTTTTTGGTACTTAAGATATGAAGATTATTGAGATTTTGACGCGAGTATCGAGATTTTCAAAACTAATAATTTTATCAGTTATAATAACCGAGTCACCGAATCAACTAATGTTAGAAATTTTCTTGCAACTATAATTTTTCTAGAAATAAAAACTTTGTATAGATTGAAACATGAAAGGTCTGAAATCTTTAATGGGGTAACCCGAATTAAAAATGTGCAAATATTCGGTTTTACAATGTACCAGGTAGCAGTAACTAGAAAATGCAAATGGATTACCCAACAAACGAGTATTTATATTATTTTCTTAAGATGTATATATAGTGTTTTGAGTCAGGATGGTTCGATCGTCCGACATCCCTTCTTTGATTTTATGAGTCTGTATCTAAACTTGAGTCGTCATGTGACTGTTCATTTTAATATTTTCCATGATATGAAACCAGTATTATTATATTTATTTTAAAACTACTATTTCGCTAGGACTTGATGATGAGGGTATGTCACCCGGAATATTTTGTCCTGTTCATGGACGTTGTGACTTTTCTTCTTACGGTTAATGGAACCTAAAATTCTGTATTTACTTGAATGATGCTATAAATCTTCATTAAATTGGTTATTTATTTATATTGAACAAAAGCAAGGAGACGAAGCCGCTTTATCAAATTGTAGAAGTGAAAGAACTCGATCTTCCTGGTGAAATTGTTTCCATTTAACCAAGTGATTATTCTTCTCTCCCCGTATACCCTTGGTGGAATGTGTGTGCAACTCGAGACGATGGGAATTATGATCGTTGTTTTATTTTTGACGCTTGTGTTGATATTTAATTTTTACTCCATGTATTCGTAGATCGCTGTTGTTATCCCGAGACTTTTGTCATATATTTGAAGTATTTTCGTTTCTGATGTAGTTAATTTTAGCTGGAAATTATATTGCTCGTTTACCTCGTTCGATCTCATTGATTTTTGATTTTATTACTTGTTGTGCTTGCAATGATCTTTAATCATGAACCACCTTACCGTTAATTTGTGAGTAGTTTATTTTGAAAATATGTATGAGTGTGTCAAATGGTTCGTTCAACCAAATGCGAATGGTGTCGATTTATTTATTTATTTATTTATTTATTTTCTCATAAAAAGGCCAAGCAAAAGTATGTTTCCAAAGTGGACGAAAAATGTTTGATGTGTTTCTTAAAACGATGGTAATAATATTTTCCCATTTCAAATTTCATTTCAAATGGTTTAATTATTTTGAAGATTAGGTCGAAAACTTTCGTAGTCATATTTGGTATGTAATAATAATGTTTGTGTCGTCACTCGATCCTCAATTATACACAGCTTAGCTAACTATGCATAATTCGGGAAGAGTCCTGTTTTGTTGGTTGTTGTTGCTTGATCCTTAAGTATGCATGATCTAGCTAATTATGCATAGTTTAGGAAGGGCACGATCGTGTCAAACAAATTGGTCATCTTGAAACTTGTAATGTTTTGATAAACGTTTGGATGAGAACGTTTCTTTTTAAAATGGTGGATCATTTTTGCAAGTAGTCGTAATTTCTTTGATTCTTAAAGAAAATTTTTGAATTTTCTTGTGTTCTTTGAAATCTTTTCTTTTTGTTTGGCGTTGACTTAGTAAGTCACTGTGACCGAGTAATTTTGGAAATGTGTTGTGTGTAACGTGTGAAATTTATCAAAATCGTTAGGGTGTTGATGAAATACCAAAGGGACTCGTACCGACACTGAGAAGAAATTTTAAACAAGAATAGAAGACTGCCAAAGTAGAGGAAATCAGAGTTCAAGTGACTCTGTGGGGAAAGACGAAGACTTCTCCTACATCAAACGTATCGTACTCTATTTATTTATTTTATTTTTTTCATTCTTTTGATATGTTTAACGACACGCGATAAACTGTTGAAGTTTACCAACTGTGCATCGGTAAGTTGAAAGACAATTCCATTGCCGTCTTCGTTCGTTTAAGTGAGGAATCCTCTTTGCTCGACTCAACCATCCTTGATCATCGATGGTTAAACGATGGATAGCCATAGTTGATGTTTTTGTGGTGAACCCTTGTCTTTTACGTGTTTATGTTGTATGTGATCTGGTCAAGTGATCGTAAGTTGTGAGAACTTGAGACGACATTGTCCAATGAAGTCCGATCATGGGGAACACGTGCCATGTAATATATATGTATTTTTTTTATACTGTGAACGATGATGCTTATTGAGATTTTGACCACGTTTGAGACGAAAGTGAGATGGTGTTCTTGTAATATCTTTTGGGTATGAATCCGTGGGTGAGCACCCTGCGATGACGTATGTATGAATCTTATTCTTTGTTTAGGATATGCATCCACAGCTTGCAAGCTCGTGAACCTTCTTTAACTTGCAATTTTCTTTTGACTGGACTCATCCGAGAAATATGTCAACATTTCTTATTTTATCATGGCTTGGCTGATTAGCAAGCATGAGTTAACTTGATTGAACTGATTGTTTTAGCATGGTTTGGCTATGTTGCCAACATGTTGTACTGTGGTCGTTTGTGCTTCATAGTGACTTTTGTGTTTAGTTCGTTTGTGATGTTTTCGAGAGAGTTATGTATACGTCGAATGATTACCGTATCGATGGATTCGTTTTTGATGAAATAGGTTTGTATGTACCTAATATTGCGACAAGGTGATTTTGTACGACTAGTAATAATTACTTCGTCTTGTATATTCTGAACGTTTTCGATGGGGTTATGTGTGCCCCGTGCGATTTTATTTTGTGATAGTTGTTTTTATGAGATGATGAACCAAGTGAAAGGACGATTCGAAAGTTGGAAGACATGCTCCGAACGTGTGTGATTGATTTTGATAGTTGTTGAGATCGATACTTGCCGTTGGTAGTATCTTTGTACAACGACATTTACCACGGTAGCATTGAAGCTGCAGCCTTTGAGGAATTATGATGATGAAAATGTGAATCGCCAGTTGGATAGAATGAAGTAAGAAAAAGTCAGTTGAATGGGCTCGAAATGATTCGAGAAGCTATGGAAGAGATGGTGTAGATTAAGAATCACTTGTTAACCGCGAGGAGCTATGAGAAGAGACGTGTTGATAACCGTAGGAAGAAATTGAGAAATTGAAGTGGAGACCATGGATCGAGATGTTAAGAGATTTAAGCAAGGTATAACACTCATTGTGAAGGTGTGATGGAACCCGAGACGTGAACCGAAGTCCAAATTGGAACGTGAATACCTCTATAGTAAGAAGTACCCCCATCTTTCTAGTAGTAAGAAATGCGAGTATAAGAACCGAAGAGCGCCGGGACGTCGCTCCTTTAAGGAGGGGAGGATGTAAGACCCGTGAAAGTGCCGTAAGATGCTAAGTTATTGTCTCAAGAGCTATTCAGTATGAGCATCTCTCTTAAGTTGTGGCTCCCTTGTGGATGTGATATCCCGAGCCCAACGTCATTTATTTAATCCTATTTTACGAATATTTTTGAAATTTTTAAGAAATTTCGTTTGTTATATATTTGACGGTTTAAGTTGAAACCGACGTTTAAGGTCGTAATTTTAACGTTTGACGATTTAAGAAGAACCGATGACGACTACGATACCGACGGATGCCCAAAATTTACCTTTTATTATCGATTGATCGATATTTGAGTTTTTCGAGATTTTTTTTTTTTATTACGTGTTAAGTCGAGTCGGAACCATATGTATAATCGTTTTGTGTGCGTTTGAACCATTTAAAAGTATTTTGAGGTAGCCGGGACTAAACCCGACTCTCGTAAATTTATAAAAACTTACTAGGTACCATTTTTGCCTTTTTTAAAAAAGTTATCTTACAACTAAGGCCAAAAGAAAACTAATATTACACAATCTACCCTCCCCACCATATAAAAGGCCAATTTTACACACACACCACTCATTTTTCATTTCAAAACACACACACTCTCTCCCTTTTCTCTCTAGGTCGTCGGCCTACTACCACCACCACCATAGATCCGCCACAAAAACTTGATTTTTGAAAAATCCAATCAAATACCACCTCTTGTTTCATCATTGTAAGTAATCTAATCAATTAAAAACACACATGCAACATCTTTGATTTTCCAAAAATTTATAATTTTTCAAAAATGGATTTTGATCTAATTAAATGGTACACATGTTTAATTCATGTGTTAATAATGTTGAATCATCAATAAAACAAATTGGGGGCTGTTTTTCTTGGGTGTTTTGGCTACACCAAACCCACGGCCAAAGTGGGTTTGGTTGTGGTTTGATGAGTTTGATGTTTTATGTTATGGGTTTGTATGTAGGATGTTGTTTTTGGTGATTTAAATGGATAGAACCAATTGCATGTGTGATTTAGGCTTTGGGTTTTAGTGAGGATTCGATTTTCATAGTGTTAGAGGCTGTTTGGATTATTGGGAATGGGTATAAGTGGTTAGAATAGGTCTAGGTAATGGTGGAATGGATTGAAAACAAGTAGAAAGGTGATTTTGAATGAGTCGTTTTCAAACAATTGTTTAGGGCTATTTTCGTGGTTTTAATTTTTGGTCCAGGTTGTGATTGTAGGATATAGTTGTATTGGTCGTCGAGACGCTCGTTTCGGTATAAGATAGAGCTTTTAACTCCAAACGAGTCAAAAGTTATGTTACTTTGAAAATACGTGTACCGGGAGATGAGAACCAACACAATCCGAATTTGTGTTTGGTTTTGGGTCAAATCCCGGGGACCATAGGTTTAGTTTGGTAAATGGTCAAAGGTTGATTTTTGGTCTCAAACCTGCATATTTGAGTCTATTATAAGACTTAGGTGTCAAATGGGTCAATGATACATTTTAAATGGGTCAAACAAGTCCAACTTGGTCAATGTGCAAAATCAGCCCGAAAAACGTAGGTTTAGTAATGTGTTGAGTAACGGGTCGTAAAAGTGAAAACTTTTAATGGGATTAAAAATGGGTTTTCTACAGGTCTTAAGGTATTTTTTAGAATTTTCTTAATTTTTATAACAAGGGTTAAGTCTAGTAAAACAGCCCATACTTTTGGTAAGTATCGGCAAAATCGTAAAATGGATAGTAACTTTAATAACATTGATAAATGATATAAGTCTAGTAACAACTACTTGTTTGACTTTGGCGTGAGTTTTCATAAGCATTGAGTGTGTTTGCATTTGCGTGTGTTTAGTACAATAATGTACGCGGAGTATTGATTTGGTTTACGTACCTTGATTTTTAGGTCAAGTGTTTGATTTTCCCGGGCATCCACGTCGTCGGTGACATTTCTCGTTACGTCTTCGCTAGAACCACTACTACTACGCAAGGTGAGTCTATAGCCTCGATCTTTACTTATTTCAAATGTTTTTACCCGCGAGGGGGATACATGCTATTTAAATGAAAATGAACATATGTCATGAATGATTGTTGGACCCGAATGTTGCCTTGAAATTGTGTTGAGTACCTAGTTGCAAAAGGCCCTAATTTCATGAACTATTAACTATTGTCTTGCCCTTGCGAAGGGGGAAATAGCCGCTTATACAAAGTGATAGTACTATGGGGTTGACTACCCTATCCGAGACGAGGGCTAGTACGTTGATACCCCCTGCGGACGGATAATTTGTGATAAGAGATAAGGTATAATTGCAACTAATGCCTTTAGTATGGGCACTGGTTTCATCTGAATCACGCCGGTAATTATTACGCGGGTGATTGAGTTAACGGATTAGTGTCATGAGCTTAAACACAATTGTCTCATCCTTGAATAATAGATTGTTTGCGCAACAATGCTATTGAATGATCATGATTGGTTTTTGGTACTTATGTTCAACTTATGATTTGATAAACCTATAGATTCGCTCAACCTTTGTGTTGACAGTTTTAAGCATGTGTTTCAGGTAACCAAGATTGATAGCAGCGGAGCATGCGAGGATGGAAGTTGTTGTGGCTTGGCGGTCTACTTTGTTTTTCTTCCCTTTTATCACTTAAATCTTTTATATTATGTCATGTGAACGAAAATGTACTTTTGGGTTGAGATTCAGTAGGGACCTAAACGCAAACTCTGTTTTGTATCATCTTGGGAATTGGAAAACTGTAGACTTGTATGATTTTAATAATGTTTAAATTTATGTTTAAACTTTTACGTCTCTTTGAGTCGTTTAATATAGCTTATGTGTGATGATAACTACGTAGCACCCAAATGTTGTAGTTCCGCTGCGCATAGCATTTGTGGGGGTGTTATAATCGGCCCAAAAGGAAAGCAACCCAAATAACATTGCCTACAAACAAAACTATTAGGCTTTTTTTAACCGCCTCCAATCTCTCTTTTTCTTCTTCGTTTGTCACCTAAAAAAAACAGTATCATCTTCATCAAACTTGCAATCTTCGTATATCCTATGGCAGAAAATGGAAATAGTGGCAGCGGATGGCAAAGATAAAACACGGAGGAGGTAAAAGATATTTTTTTTACACTTTATACCCCTATTTACCCAGCCAACCTGGGGCGTAACGACGTTGGCTTAAGTACAGGTGGGGTGTAGTAACGGGAGGTAACGCGGGGCAACGCCCGTTACCCCGTTACCGTACCTAGCGCTCTTAGAGTATTTTAAAAAGTAACTCTTCTTTTATCTTTATCATGAAGCTCGAGTTATGTTTATTAAGACATCGAGTGATTCTTGATATTAGTCACAGAGATTAGCAATGTAGGTTTGATAATAATCACTACAAAATTCGAGCTTTTCTCTGGCTAACTTCCGACCTTTTTTCTAGCGACTTTCAATAGGGAAAACCATCTCTGGCGACAAGTCGCCAGGGATCAGCCGTAAGGATTGTTTCACTGTCGACTTGTAAAGTTTTCTCTGACGACGAAGTGGACCCCACCGCTTTTTGGTCATGAGATTAGTTGCCACGCAGAAACTTGTAAGGGAAGGTATCCCAGACAACATCTGTCACCAGGAAAAATGGGAGTTATTAATCACACTTAACTAAAGTGTTAATCTTCACTTTTCCCCGGCGACAACCATCGCCGGGGTTACCTTCCCTTACGTTGACAAGTAAAACTGACCACGTTACAACTTATTTAATTGACCAAGTTCCCCCGGCGACATGTCACCAGAGAGAACATTTGATGACTTTTTTAAAAGTCAAAGGTGCCACAAGTTTTCCCGGCGACATCTTGTTAGAGAAATTTTTATTGACTTTTAAAAAGTCAAATGCGTCATAATTTTCCCTGGCGACATGTCGCCGGGGAAAATTCGACTTTTTAATACAGCCTGCACAGTAGGCTATTTCCAGATTTTTTCCGGAATTTTTTCTAAAAAAATCTACCAAAACCTGGGAATACAATCTGGAATAAAACATCCGCAAAGCTAGTACCAAAACACACTAACATAAAACCTGTTGATCGATTAACTCAATACAAATACATACATCACAACTTGAGTATAAATACATTGGTTCCTAGTTACAATTCGGGGTTTACAATTATTAAACATGCATGCTAAGGTACGAAAAACAAGAAATACTAACCACTGGTGACATTCTACTCGTCATCATTGTCATTACCACTCCCGCCACTCCCTTTCGCGCCACTCCCACCCGCGTCACTCCCGCCCGCTCCACTCCCTTGCCATCCACGCCACTCCTGCTAGCACCACCCGATAGGTGTTGTGCGAACGCATCAGCAAACCTATGGTCACTTCTTAAAGAAGTCCACATTTTCTCCGTTCGTTGGTCGATGGCGGGTAGGGGGTATATGGGATATTTTGGAGCATTCCTAGCACTATCTGACCGACACCTGGCATGTGATCGCGCTGCTTACCGCCTCTGACTCTACGGTTGATCTCGTTGTCCGTATATTGGCATGTAGCCTACAAAGCAAGCATATCCTCCTAATGAAGTGACAAAAACAGACGATAGTTAATATATTATTTATTAATCGGGTTGCTATATTATTTTTCTCGGCAAGGAATAGTCGAAAACCAAGGTATATTCAAAAAAATAAAATAATAAATAATTTAATTTAAAGAATATAAAAAATACTTACATGCATAGTGTGGTCCTTGTCGTGAATAAACTCTCCAACGTTGTAGGTGTGTGTCAAGAAGAATTGCTCAATGAGAGACGGGGGCTGATGATCAGTTGTAGCTTGCGTATGTACATACATAAACACGCATATAGAATGAAACAAATTCAAAACAAAAAATCACAACACACCAAAACATATAATCAAAGACATATATGTATGTAAATTAATTATTAAATTTCTTACCAAATCGTCTTGAAGGCGGGCTAGTGATCGGAATCCCTGCCAACACGGGGTCTTCATCTTAGCCCGATTTTGCGAATTTATCTGGGATCTTCGTTCGTTGTCGGATCATTCCAGAAGTTTATGTGCTTTTCCCACTCTTTAGCATTAATCTTCTCAGGACACGCCCTCCGGATCCTGTCCAAGTCAACCCTACCGGTTTCAGGGTCTCGGCGCCAATGAGTTATCTTGAAAGTAGATTTCTTTTTATTGTATAACTTTTGAATCAAAGTAGTGATGCCACCCTTTATGGTTTCCCATTCTTCATCCAACTTGTGGGTCTTAAATAAAAGTTAGCCTGCATTTATATACAACAAATAACACAAACACAGAGTTAGAGTTATAGATATAATTTATACATTATTTTGTTTATTTATTTAATGACGTATATATTTATTTAAATTTATTTATTTATTTATATGATATAAACAAATAAGATATAATTTGTATAGTTATTTAAATTTGTTATTTATTTATATGATATAAATAAATAAACAAATTTAGATAAATATATGTGCCATTAAATAAATAAACACAATAATGTAAAACATAAAAATGACAATTGACCTTTATTTCTCCCCAAATGTTCGCCTTGAGCTCTGTCGGGACCTCTCTCCAACTTGGGTAGTAAAATGGCACGAGCCTCCTGAGAGACTCCCCGATTAAGTTAACAAAATGCTGAGCATGGTCGTTGAGAGGCCGGAATGTAGGTCCCCGCGAATCAAAGGGCATCGATACTAGGCCATTCATCTCAACGAATTTCTGCAACTCGAGATTTCTATTAACAGACTGAGTATTTAACCTACCAACCGCTTTGCCGCCTAAATTTTGTTTCTTTTTGCCTTTACCTTCAAAAATCAAGTGAGTGACAAAGTCATAAAAATCAAGGCAAGCAACATATATGTACCAAATTTATGATTGTGTTACAATAATCCAAATTTACCTTTGTTTCTAAATGAAGCGAGGCAACCGGTGCGGATGTTTGGCGTAGGAGGCTCATCCTCACCGCCACCGTCACCACCGTGTGATCGTGCAACATCTGCGAACAAAATAATATAAGCATGCACAAATCCAAATACAACACATCCAACTAAATATAGACATTTAAAAATCCACAATAATTAGATTCATTCATTCAAACAAATAAGTGTCTTTTGCAAGTTATAATTATAGGTCAATCTTCATCTTCACTGGAATAAACTTTGTCTTCACCATCATCATCATTGATACGTTCTTCATCACTTAAATAATGAGGGACGTATTCATCACCAGTAATACCATCGTCTTCGTCAGCAACATCAATGATAGTGCGGTGCATCAACCTCCGTTAATTGGCCATCTATATGCAAGATTACATCATCCAAGTCATTCAAAGTAGTGGAAAGTGGTAGATCAGATGAGTTGTCAAAATGTATAATATCAGGAACGGCATCTGACACGATGACACCCCCGTTGGAAAACTTTTTATGATTAACATGTTCAACGACCTTCCAGTTGGGTTTGTTCTTATCTTCAATGTAGAAGACTTGTTTGACTTGTGTTGCGAGAATGTATTGATCATCTTTCCATCACTCGCCTCTTGTGTCGGTGAGTTGTGTCATGTTGTTTCTATAGATAAGACGTTGTTTACGTGATTCGTTGCGAGTGTCTAACCACTTAACTCAGAACAACACAACATTGAATGACAAATACTTAAACACGAGGATCTGTTAAAGCTGACCATAAGACATTGTGTTCTTAGGGCCAGGCACACAAATGCATCTGTTTTGAGTTGTACGACGTTCATTGCGACTGTGCACGACATACCTCACACCGTCGACTACACAAGAGTTTAGTGAGATTGGAGTCGGTGATAGTCCACAAGCCAAAGCGAATAACTCGTTGGTTTTGATAACCTCTTTGTCTTTGTCATTGTCTTTGTCATTGTCTATGTAACATTCACGGATCTATGAGGAATAAAGGATTAGATAGAGAAAACTATTTATGATACTATTAATTTTTACACTTAAGTACTCAAAATAAGTCTAATTTTACCTTCGACCCAACCCAAGCGGGGAATTCTTTTTTCGTTTCTTTATGAGGATATAAACTGAAAAACTTTCATGGTATTAGAATAAGTCGTTATTGTTAAGAAAAAGAGGTTTCAAAATAAAATAAAAAACACGTACCTCTTGAACTCGGAAATGTACTTGTCGATTTTAAGATTGTTGTATAGTACATACCATTCCACTTTCTTAAACTCTTGATAAGGAAATGGAATAAAAGACTTTTCCCAATCAGGTTACATATCGATCGGAACACCTAAAACTGGCACGTTGGGGGGGGTCCACATTACGGTCTAGACGATTAAATTTAGTGGTAACATCATCCCGAAGAAACTGAGAACTGAAAGTCAATGCTTTTTGTTCAACATAACCCTCCGCAATCGAACCTTCTGGCTTAGCTTTATTTCGTATATAACCTTTTAGAGTTTTCAGGTATCTTTCAAATGAAAACATCCACCTGGGGCGGATAGGCCCGCCTTCAATGACCTCATCAGGTAAATGGATAACCAAGTGAACCATAATATCAAAGAAATCAGGAGGATATATGAGCTTAAGATCGCACAGAATGTCAACCACCTTTTTCACAGCATTCAACATGTCATCCACCATTAAAGTTGCTGAGCAGAGTTGCTTAAACTAGTTACATAGGTCGATTAGTGGTCTTGCAATCTTATCAGGCAAGTATTCCTGAAGTGAGAAAGGAAGTAAACGTTACATCATTATATGACAGTCATGAGACTTCAGGCCCGTTATATTGGTATCGTTATCGGTTACTTTGTGCTTGAAGTTGGATCCAAACCCATCTGGTAGTTTAACTTATATGATGTACTTACAAATCTTTTTCCTGTTCTTTGGTGTGAAGGAATATGAAGCCTGAGGCTTCTGGCACTTCTCGTATTTATTTTGGGTGAGCCACAAGCTTTTTTGAATACTCAACTTTTGCAACTATTATCTTGCCTTGGCGGTGTCTTTAGATTTTTCATTCATCAACAAAGTGTACAGGATGGCCTCCAACACATTTTTTTCAATATGTATGATGTCTAAATTGTGTCTTAGTGAAAGAAAAGGCCAATACTCTAGCTCGTAAAAAATAGACCGTTTAGACCAGTTAGGCTAAAGATGAAAATTGTGTGTTATCTTCATACCCCCATATTTCTTATGTTTACCTGGCAGTCGCTTTGGTAGTGTAGCATGCTGAGCCTTAATCTGGTCTATGTTAAATGTTTTAGGACAGGGATTGTGTTCGGTTTCACTATTGAATTCACGTGAATAACTAAATTTATGGGCGGGCGGTAAGGATCTTATGTGGCCAACATAAACTATTTTGCTTGCCACATGAACAGATGGAGTGTTGTCATTACATGTAGGGAAAGTGTTGTAACCTTTCCCACTCCACCAAGACCAACTACTTCGAGTCGTAAAATCATTGATGGTCCATAAAAGCATCGCTCTCATTTCGAATGTCTCGCCTTTAGCTTGGTCTCTAGTATCAAAACCCTTCCATAAATATTGTAGATCATTAATTAAAGGTCTCAAGTAAACATCAATGTCCTTGCCTGGGGATTTAGGGCCAGGAATTAACAGCGTCAGCATTAAAGAACTCTCTTTCATACACAACCATGGAGGTAGGTTGTATGTTGTCAATATCATCGTCCACATGCTGTAAGTCTGACTACAGTTGCCGAATGGATTGAAACCATCAGCAGCCAACCCAGTCGAACATTTCTGGGTTCTTTTGCAAAGTCAGTATACTTAGCGTCAAATTTCTTCCAGGCTGCACCATCGCACGGGTGTTGCATCTTACCGGGCTCCGTACACTTTCTAGTAGCATGCCAAATCATATCCTTTGCACGTTGTACTAGACTTGTACAAACGTTGTAGTCTACGATTGATTGCAAAGTAACGCAACACCTTCTTAGGAACTTTCTTCCCCGACGTGTTACTGTCTTTCCATCTACTTGTATTACACATCGGACATAAATCCAAATCTATGTTTCCTTCCCAAAATAAGAAGCAATCGTGTTCACAAGCATGTGTCGAGTCTTACCCCTAACCCGATCGTTTTAAATGTCTTCTTTATTGCATAGTATGATGATGAGAGCTTGAATCCTTTGCTGGGGGGAAAGATAATTTGCATATACTTCAAAATTTCATTGAATATGGTATCGGTGATTTTACCTTTGGCCTTAAAATGTGTATAGTTTGCTATACAGTCTAACCGAGTCGCTTTTTAACAACCATGGTACAGCTCCTCATTGGCACTGGCATATAACTCTTCAAACTCATCAGCTTGAGTCGGTATGTTACTTAAGTCAGGTTCATTATTCGGAGGAATATAGTTCGTAGGAATATAGCTAAAATCATCAAGTAACGTTGTCATGTCACTAATCAAAGGTTGTCTTGTGATATTTATTACTGGCGGTGGTGGCGGTGTTGGTGGAGGAGGTGGAGGAGGAGCCAGTTCACCATGGTGTACCCATGTTGTATAACCTTGGTCAAACCCGTATTTCATAATGTGGTCACAAACAAAGTCGATATGTACCGGGAGTCTTGTTCGACAAGACTTTCATGGACATGGTATGTTCCCAAAACTATTCACAAACGACTTGGAATGATTGACAAATCTGTTAAGACCTATTATAAATTCTGGCTCATGGCGCTGTAACCGTGTCTAAAACTTATCAATGAGTACCATAATTGTGTTTTAACGATACATTTAGTTATTATATGTAACTTAATTAAAAAAAGGAATTTTAAAAATATAATTATTATATACTTCATAAATAATAACATGTATTATATCAAAATATAAAAAATAATGACAAAATATATAATTATTATTTATAAAGTATATAATTATATAATATTCTTTATTAAAAGATATAATTATCAAGTATAGAAGATAGTATGTTCACCTAGTACAAATATGGAAGGCAATCCTAACCCACCCTTCGAATGTTTCGTCTCATATAATGTGTATAACCGATTTACTATTTGAAATAATTACGGCAGCATTTCCCCTCAACTCTCCAAATATGTGTTTAAAGACATATTCGTTGGAGTAAAGGAGAAACACTGTCGAAATCATCTCAAATAGTAAACCACTTATACGCATTCATATCCTAAATGAGACAAAACATTAAAAAAGCAGTCCCAAACATGGGACTTTCCGAAGTTAATTCCTAATAAATTAACTTCGGACGGGTTTTCTATAGGTTGATCAATTTCAGACGAGAATTTTCCGAAATTAATCGCTAAAATCCTAATACATTCCTAAGGTTTATTTCAATCAAACATTTATATCAAATAATAAAAACAGCTTATTCTGATAAGCTTATCAGAATAAACTGATTTCAAACAGCTTATCCTGATAAGCTTATGGAGATAAGCTGTTTTCAAACAGCTTATCGGGATAAGTTGTTTCAAACAGCTATAAGTCGTTTGAAACAACTTATCCTGATAAGCTGTATGAAAACAACTTATTTGGATAAGCTTATCATCTTATTCTTATCAAAAAGGCAGCTTATGGAGTGTTTGGTTGTGTGTTTTACAATGTTAAGAAGTGTTTGTATTTACGTTTAACCAAAATTAACTAGTTTATAAATCCCGACGACATGTCATCAGGAAAACCTAAATGAAAAAATAGTAAATAATCATATGTATTATGAATTAGAATTAAAAAACATACTTGTTAGCCGGTTGCGGTCGTTGGTGTCGGGCTGCGTCTCGGCTGTGGTCGGGGCTGTGTCTCGGTTGTGGTCGGGGTTGTGTCTCCGGCTGCGGTCGGGGCTACAATAACATAAAACAAACCCATTTTGATTATCAATTATAATAAGTTAAACAAACCAATTTTATTATAAAATTAAAATCAAAAATTAAAATTACAACCTTTTAAAATCGGGAAATATTGGATGTTTAAAGGGTTAGAAAAAAAAAAGAAATAGAATTATGAATTAGAGGTGGTGAAGAGTGGCAGAGTGGTGGCGATGAGTGCACGTGTGCATGTGCGGTGGTGAGAGGTGGTGATATAAGGTGGTGATAAAGATAGTGGTGATGATAAAGATGGTGGTGATACAAGGTGGTGATAGCAGGTGGTGCTTGTGGTGATGTAAACATCGTTGGTTGGTTTTTTTAGGATAAGTGTGTTTGTGGAGTAGAAGATCTGATCAAAAAGGGTAAATATTTGGACAAAACTTTCCCCGACGACATGTCGTCGGGGATGCTTTTGGTTTTGTCGCCAAGAAAAAAACGCGCGTGATTGAAAAATTTAGGAAGGATGTGACAAAGATTCTCCGGTGACATGTCGCCAGGGATTCTTTTGACTTCTCAAGGCATATTTACATACCTACTTTTGTCGTTTTTCTTATACCTTCCCCGACGACATGTCGCTAGAGATTCTATTTTTTTTTAACGGCAGATTTATATAAAACTAGCAAAAGCTAGAAACAATTACAAAGAAGATATACTAGCAATAGGATTTTTTAACCAACATACCCAACTAAACAATAGATTTGGATTTCTAGAGGAAATCCACATAAACGACTAAGAAACAATTTTATCCCATAGCAAAGCCTTTTTAGGAGAAGAATTAGAGAAAATCAAATCGTTCTGGAATCTCCAAATGTGCCATAAGAGGACTCCGCCGACACCATCAAGAAAAACACACACCTTTTTGGGGAAATGAGAAGAATCGAGCCAAGAGATCCAATCCGCCATATTTGCGCATATAGGAATATCAACCACCCACCATTTCGCTAACATAGACCACAAAGTAGAAGCCATCTCGTATGTGAAAAAAATATGATTAGCCGTTTCAACATCCTCTTGACAAATGAGGCATAAAATAGAAGGGACGTCAATTCCTCTCCTATCTAAGTTTACCCTAGAAGGAAGCTTATTCAACGACAACTTCCACAAAAAGATATTAACTTTCAGAGGAATGCATCTATTACAACGAGTAGCGGTGGGAGAAACTTCTAAGATATGGGAGTCGATCAGGTTTCTAGCCGAGGCAACTGAGAACCCTTTAGAGGTATTAGGAGACCAATTCCAAGCATCATTGTGATCTGATAAAACCACATCTCCAATTCTGCCCATCAAATCCGCGAGTTGCGTCGCTTCAATACCACCCCTTTGGATTCTTCTAAAAACTTGACTCCAATCAATAAGAGGAACACGGTTAGCAACATTGTAATTTCTATCGGAATCAAGCAAGTATACGCGAGGATAGATTGCTTTTAAGGGAAGAGTCTCATTCCAAACATCCTCCCAAAACCGGATAGAACCTCCGTTTCCAAGCTTCCGAGTACATAAAGAAAGAAGATCAACACCTTTAAGTTTGAAAGAGTTAATGGAAGAAACAATACCACACCACGAGCTGAGACTTGACCGATGCATTAGACCATCAAATATACCACCATGATGCCCATAGATGGTCTTGATAATTTTAATCCAAAAATCAGAAGAAACGTTTTGAAGGAACCTCCAAATCCATTTGAATAAAAGACAAACATTGAGACCATAAATACTTCCAATACCAAGCCCTCCCGATGTCTTGCTAGCAAGACATTCTTTCCAACTAACCCAAGTCATTTTTTCTCTCCCAAATCACTACCTAAGAAGAACTGATTACGCATGGATTCCAACCTGTTGCAAACGGAAATTGGCACCTTGTATAACGACATGAAATATAAAATAAGACTTCCAAGAACAGATTTAAGTAAGGTAAGTCGGCCTCCAACCGAGAGAAGGCGAGCTTTCCAAATGGGACATGCTTGTAGAAAATTTATGGATGATTGAATCCCAATTAGAACATCGAGCCATATTACAGCCTACAGGCACGCCAAGGCATTTGAAAGGAATATTAGCATCTCCACATCCAATAACATTAGCATAGCCAAGATATCTTCATCAGAAACACAAATACCTGATATTTTGCTTTTGTTGACATTGATTTTAAGCCCAGAGACAAGAAAAAAGCAACAAAGAATACAAACCAAATTGTGAGCATTATGGAGAGACCAGTCACCCATAAATATGACGTCATTGGCGTACATGAGATGAGAGACACGAAGATTATTCCCAATGGAAATGTCCTTATAAATACCCATATTGATCGCTTTGCAAATGAAAACGTGAAGACCTTCCATAGCTAAAATAAATAAATAAAAAGGAGATAGAGGATCACCTTGTCTAAGGCCTCTATTGATATGTCTTCGGGGATACGTACTGTCAAATATAATTATTATTATAAAATAGTAATTTTATATATAAATATAATTATTATTATAACATAGTTATTTTTATTTATAAATAAAATTATTATTATTTATAAAATAATTACTATTATTATTTAAATATTATTATTATTTATAAAATAATAATAATTATTATTATAAATAAATATTATTATTTATAAAGTTATTATTATTTATAAAATAATAATTATTATTATTTATAAAATAATAATATCATCCCGGTCAGTTTAATTTCTCAATTTAATCCGGTCGAGTCGGTTTAGTTTCTCGATTTATTTTGGTTCGGTAACCATTGAACATCTAACGTGTAACCATAACATACCGACTCAACTATTGAACATATAATGTGCAACCATAAGCTACCGACTCATCCATTGAACATCTAAATGTGACCATAAGCTACCGACTCATCCATTGAACATATAACGTATAACCATAACCTATCAACTCATCCATTGAACATCTAACGTGTAACCAATACATACCGACTCATCCATTGAACATATAACGTGTAACCATAACCAATCAACTCATCCATTGAACCAATAACGTGTAACCAATACATACCGACTCATCCATTGAACATCTAATATGTAACCATAACCTACCGACTAAACTATTTAACATATAATGTGTAACCAGAACCTATCAACTCATCCTTTGAACATATAATGTGTAACCATAACCTATTGACTCATCCATTAAACATATAACATGTAACCATAACCTACCGACTCAACCATTGAACATCTAACGTATAACGATAACCTACCGACTCAACTATTAAACATATAACGTGCAACCATAACCTATTGACTCATCCATTAAACATATAACGTGTAACCATAACCTACCGACTCATCCATTGAACATCTAACGTGTAACCATACATACCGACTCATCCATTAAACGTCTAACTTGTAACCATAACCTATCGACTCATCCATTAAACATCTAACGTGTAACCATAACCTATCGACTCATCCATTGAATATCTAACGTGTAACCAATACCTACCGCCTCAACCATTATAAGTTGGTGGGAAAACGTTGGCGAAAAAAATTGGTGGGAAAGGACAATATGTTATCTTTATAACCCACAAACATCCTTATCATCACAACCACCAGCAGATCACATACACACTTATCATCACAAACACATTGTTATTACGAGGATGTTGGAGCATGAAGCTTTTCTGTGTAAGTATGGACGTGGAGACGTAGTTGTTGGAGAATCGTGGCAAAAAGAATCCATTGGTAGGCAATACTATGCTTGTCCATGTTCACAGGTGAAACCTAAAGTTTCATATTGATGCAATTTATTTCTAGAAAGACGAACGAGTCAGACTAGTAGTCAGTTCTCTTGGAGCTTCAACGAGATTTTCTCCTCCAAGCTCTTCTTCGAGACCTGCAACGACTCCATTTTTTTCTCCATGCTCTTCAACGTGTGCAAATTGTGCTCACTTGAATGGAAAGATCAAGGTACTTGAGAATACAGTAGATATGTACCGTCATGGCGATAGGCACACAGTGAATTCAACTGCACTACTTCACGACCTTTACGATGACATGGGGAACATTAGTTTGAACTAGTTTGTGGTGTGTTTTTTTCGTGTTTATAAGTCTATTATCGTTGTAATATCCATGTTTAATTAAGCGTGTGTTTAAGTGTCCGTGTCGAATAAAAATTATGGTTAGGCGTGTCTGTCTGTAAGTCTCTCATGTGTTTACACAAGGGGTATATGTAATATATTGAATAAATAAATATTTATTTTACAAATGTCTCAATTTTTATTATATAAACATCGCGAAAATAAAATGACAACGGCCGATAGTTATATAGTTACATTTTATATTAAATAAGTAAAAAAATAATAATTATTATATAGTTTTTCTTAAATAATAATTATATGTTAAATATGTAAAAAAACAAATAATAATTATATAATTTTTTCATAATAAGCAAAACACAATAAATAACCTTTTGACAGATTGTATTCCCGCCGACATGTCGTCGGGGAAAGTTTGGCGGGTAAAAGCCCGCCTACCATTTTGCTAAATAATCCACGAGTTTGTCGTCGAGCACACTTATCCCTGGCGACATGTCGCCGGGGAAAAATTGATGGTTTGGCGGGTAAACACCCGTCAACATTTTCGGCTAATAATTTCACTTTTTGTTGTCTAGCGAGATCATTCCTGGCGACATGTCGCCAGGAAAAACTTGGTCAGGTTATTAACCCGAATGATTAAGGTTAATTACGCGTATTTGTTCTGGATTACTTATCTCCGGCGACATGTCGCCAGAGATAATCGGGAGGGAAAATATCCGCTTTTTCTTTTGGTAGACTTTTTTGTCAATGCTGGTCGAAGATTCCCGACGACATGTCGCCAGAGATAATCTAATCAAAATTTGACCTAAACAAGTCTTTATGACTTTTTGCCAGGTCAGCAAAGTCGCCACGGATTAATGGTTTTCCCCGGCGACATCGTGGCGCCGAGAAAACACCCGTCACCTGATCATTCGAAGTGAATGCTAGACTGGCAGACATGTTTTAGAAATGGAAGTAGCCTGATGAATGGTTGTGAAAGTCCCTATTCTTAGTCTGGCTGCTTAGTATGGATGTGGAGGACAAGAAGTACGTACGGTCGTACGGATTGATAAAAAGAAAAGGGAGGTACAGTTTTCTGTTACTCTAGTCATGTATGGAATTTTATTAAGAAAGATGCAAAGATATCTCTATGAAGTAATGACTGGAAAGCAATTATTGAGTAGATGATTAAGCAACCACGTTTAGCAGTATATGCGATATGGGCACAAAGAAATAGGAGGTTGTTTCAAGATGAAAAGAAGAACTGGGAGGTTGTTGCTAATGAGATCATTAGTACAGTTAGATTGAAACTTTTTGGGTTGAAGGTGAAAAGCTCCAAAGCTGTTAAGGAATTTGGTTTGTTTGGTTGCTAGTTTGGCTTACGTACCTCTGTCTTCTCCTTTTATGGTGCATGCACTTGAGGCGAATATCTCAGAATTTTGGGCTCATGGCATGCCCTTTCGAAATATGTATTTATAAGGCAATAGCGTATTTGTCAAGCACAGTCATGCGCTCGAGACAGGGGAGGTTCAGTTGCCCCTGATAAATCTTAATTTCGCTGCTGTATACAATTAGCCAAACAACCCCCATCATATCTGTCAAAATAACGATTTTGCCCTTGTGTAACTTTCGTCTTTCGAGCACTCAACAACGACTCTGAGCTTCTTCCTGGACTTCCAAACAACCCTCCTCCTTCTGGCGTGTTCGGGGCAATTCCTTTTACAGGGCTTTTGGGATTAAATTTGTCAGAAAGTGACTGTTGACTCCCACGAATATGGAGGGCTTAGAAACTTGGTACCCATACAACAAGAGTCTGAGTTCGAAACCCTACTGGTTGACATTGCTAAGTTAATAATCGATTATTTGTAATACTGACTCAACTCTATTTGATTATGTATAGTAATTGGAATATCTCAATACAAAGGAAATCTAAACAAGGTGTTACACATCAGAAACCTTTAATAGATGGAAATGATGCAAAACATTATACAAATTAACAGCATTATGCAATATATTTGAATGACCCTCACGGTTAAAAATGGGTCAGTACAAGTACTCATATCGTTCCCTAACAAATATGCCACCACCATACGTAGCACTTACCAGTTCAACGATAAGAGGACATTGCAAGGTCACAAAAGATGTAATTGGAAGGCATGTCAATGCACCTATTGGAATAAGCATCGACAATTTACCTTGTCCAAATACAAGGAACAATGTTGCTCCAAAAGCTATGATCATTGCCGTTGTGGAGAGGAACAACATAGTGAGGCCAATAATCAGCTTTGTCGGTAACTTATAGAGAAAGTCTTGTTCCGCAAATCGTGCTGTAAGGATCGATAAAAACATTAACAACGACGTCACAGCTGTGAATAATGATATCGCATCTGCTATAGCAAATACTGTGAACGCAATGTTGTTGGTGAAAATTGGAATCCCTGAATCCTGATTATTTCCACCGGGCACTGTTATAGCTGCTGCAAATACAATGGTGATGATGAGTGCAGCTGTAATTGTATATGACTCGGCAGTTTTCTTTATCCAGTTCTCTCCCTCGATCACCAAGTCTTTATGTTCTCTTGTGAACACCATTTCAGGTGTTTCACCATCTGTGTTCTTTTGTATCCGGTTTAAGGGACATACAAATTGTTCAACTTCCTGATAAATATTACTACTTTGTATTAACCTTGGAAGATATATATAAAGAAATTCAAACTTCGAGTCATTGGTTAAAGTACGCACCTTGAACCATTGTAGTTCTCGTTGGATTTGCAAAGCTGCCCCCGAGATTAGATTCAATTTGTTAGAAGGTGCTAATCTTGCAGCCAGATGCAAAAGGTTATTCCCAGAATAATCTTTGATTGTTTTATATATATTCTTGTGGTCGCTCATCTCGTATAGTAGGTTGTAAATCTTCTCTGAACGATTGATCACCGAATATTGAATAAGATTGTGTCCATCTTCATTGGTAATCCAAATTGCATCTGGAAAGCCTCCCATAATTGTTCTAATAAAAGTGGATGTATTTCGTCTTGTGGCTTCAAAAATAGAATTGGTGTAATAATGACGGTAGGTGCTGGAGTCTTTCGTACTTATCTTTTTGCATACCCTAACTAATAGACGTGTTGCACCATCATGAAATTCAGATGTATCCTGAGCGGACGGTCGCACTAAAGATAGAGACAAATCAGAATCTCAAGCAAATAAGTACAGTAACTTTTTTGTTCTCAGTCATATAATTACTGCAAGTTTTGATTCGTCTTACCAAATACCTTAACGAATTGGTAGAACACAGATGCTGGCTGCACGCAAAAGCCTGCATAAGATGAGTTACAGTCTAACAAGTTATAATATCATTAAATAGTGTTAAAACGTGGCGACACGTCATACTATTAGACATAAAACCAGACATTATCTTTTATGTCCCAATCGTTTCTTATATAAAATTTTACGATCATTATTTATTCACAACCTTCTCTGCATTGGGGACATGTTTAGAAGCTTATTAACCTTGTTTCTCTTAACTGATGTTTATCATCTCATGACCTACCATTAAAGAGACGATAAAATGTCCATAGGAGCCATTGCAAACAATTGGTATAAGGAAACTCCCTTAGTCTTCCAAGGTAGTGATATACTCTCAGTTCAATCATCCCTGCAACATAGATAAAAACTTGAGTGCAGAAGCTTAATGATTAATTGAAAAAGTTAATGAAACAAATTCATCACCTCTCCTTTCCCAGAACTTGAGTTCACGTGGGAAGTTTTGAGCTAAAGCCGTGAGCACAGCGTCACTATTGGGAACTATGGCATGGTAATCATTGATTATCATTTTCGCCAAGCCTACATATTGTAAAAACAGAATTAATGGACAAACTAATATGTATCAATAAAAAAAGAGCATCATACCCTTTTTCGTGCTCGCTATCTATATATTACTGATTATCATCTAAGGTTTTTCAATAGATGAGACTTACTGAAATCTTGACAAGAAATAGCAAGAACGGTCAGATCCTCACCACTTTGACCCGAAAAAAGAGCACTATACCCATGTACTTTCATATACTCAAACAGACACTTGGATGTCTTAATATGCATATTGGAAACCGATAAGGCAAGTGGAATTTGACCCTCCTTGTCCGTTGCTAATAACAATTGTGGGTTTCTTTTCACCAAGATGTTAACAGCTTCAGTGTTGCCACCAATAGCAGCAACATGAAGAAGAGTGCTTCCATCTGAATTTCTTAAATCTAGTAGTGTATACTCCTCGTCCTCGGGAGTCATTTCCAACAATTTCTCTAATAATTCATGATTCTTAGTAGAAGAACCCACAGCTACATGGAGTACCGTGTTTCCATTATTTGTGATTCTGTCCCATGGTTTATGACCATCATTCTCTAAAATGTGAATTACAGAATTTGTTTGTCCATTTAGAACATACCAATAAACACTTCTCTTCCAGGAATCTTTCGTCAGTATTTCAATTGTCTCCAATATATTTGTTGGCTCGTCTTTTGATTTTGCATCTTCGGATATTGAACTCACTTCTATTACTGATTCTTCTTGTCTTGTTAATTTTTTTTCTGCATGATCAAAATTTTCAATTTGCTTATCAAGGTTAAGAAAAACTAGAAGATAGAAGATATGTGTTCTAACTTAAATCACCAGGCTAGGGATTTCAAACTAAAGCAAAGACGAACATATATCTAGCTTCAGATTTAACGCTCAATTGGTAACAGCATCTCAAGAGTATGTACAGTTACTTTGGGGCAAGGGGTGTAAAAATGCATATACGAGAGATACAACTAAAAAGCACATCTCTAACAATGGTCAGAATATAATTAAAATAAAGTTGTTTGTAAAGTTGTATAAGATTTTTGCATAAAAAGATTCTACCTGCTGCTTGTTCGCGAACTGATAAACCATAAGTACGTTGCAGTTCATCCCATAAATCTTTTGCAGTGAAATCTGTGTCCTTTTGCTTGTGAGTGAGATGATTGACAACCTTGTTGACTGCTTCTTCAGAAAGTGAACCAAGAATCCAACCTTTGACAAGGGAATCTGATATAATCCATGCCTCCATGTCTGCAACTTTCCCCTTCCCATTCCCCTCAGGACATGGAAACTGACCGTCAATGAAACCATACATCCGATGACTCTTTAAGAGACATAACATCTGTGTTTTCCACATATTGTACTTATTTCTACCGCTTAGCTTCACGGTAACAAAATTTGGGGCAATAACATGTGAAGAGTACGGGTATGCTTCACCAACATCGACTATGAAACTTGGATTCGAAGTTGAAGCTGCATTCATCGTCTTCATCTTAGTTTAAAAAATTTTCGTCAAACTAAAAGATGATGAACTTGGCTTTAATATTGCTAAAGCTGTAACAAAAGTGACAATAGGAGGATTTGGTGGCATGCATAAAAGTTAGATTCGGATATTTATGTCTCAAGATAAGATAAGATATAATCTGACTATTTTATTTTGGGGGAATTTACAAATATATCCCGTGAAACTTGTTTATTTGATATATTTTTTAAAATACAAGTTTTTAATGTATAATTACAATACTGTTTAAGCGATATTTGATAAAATATGCCAATATGAATAGTTCACATATGTAATTGCCTCTTTATCAAAGTTATATTGCTTATATGCCTTAGTTCGTTTTTCCCTAATTGTAATTTGATTGATCATTTTTAGTTCTCTACTTAGTGAAGTGAACATATGTTAAAACATGAAAAAGAGACAAAGAACCAGATCTTATCACCCAACCAGCCACCCCTTGGTGATTTATTAACAAGATTCAAATACAGAAACAAAAAGATAAAGGATTAGTCCCCAAATGGGTGCTAATCAAACAATACAAGATAAATGGTGAAAACGTCCCAACTAGGTTGATCCGTTTTCCCTCACTACAGATTCACTCAACACTCAATGAATCTAATCTAAGAGATGTGACATAGATGAAGATCCTCCCATGGCAGCAATCTTCTTCTGGAAGAGAGAGCGTCTCACACAAAGTGTGTGTGAGAAGATATGAGTGAATGAATCAGCAAACCCTAGCAAAGCTAGGTTAAGTAAGAGAACAAGCGCCCACATGGGCCTCAACGGCTAGCCCATCATGAAAGCCCAAGAGAGTAAGTAACACCAAATACCTTGTACAAATAAAACGTGACACAAAGGAAAATAATGAACACAAAATAAGAGAGGTAAGTTTGATAAAATAACATCCTCCCTCAAACTTACCAGCAGGGAGGATTACCTTTTGAACATGTCCACCATTCCTAATTGTTTGCACAATTTGGAATGTTGGAGGGAACCATGGCCCTTAGTGAAAAGATCAGCAGTTTGATCAGCAGAAGCAACTTTGATGGTTTTGATAATCCCACACTGTACCTTTTCTCTCACAAGATGAACATCAACCTCAAAATGCTTGGTCCTCTCATGAAAGACAGGATTGGCAGCAATTTGAATAGCTGAAGAACTGTCACTATACAAGTTTATAGGCAACAATCTGGGAATGCTCAAGTTACTAAGCAAGTTGGAAATCCAAATGACCTCACATGTTGCACTGGCCATGCATCTGTATTCAGCCTCAGCTGAGGATCTGGAAACAGTAGCTTGTTTCTTACTTTTCCATGAGACAAGAGTGTTCCCAAGGAACACACAATAGCCAGAGACAGATTTCCTGGTTCTCAAACACTTAGCCCAATCAGAGTCAGTAAAGCAAGATAACTTGAGCTGATTATCTTTGTAAATTTGAATGCCAATTCCAGGAGCATTTTTAAGATATCTGATAACCCTTAGAGCAATTTTAAGATGAGATTGTAAAGGAGCATGCATGTGCTGACTTAAGCATTGAACAGCATAAGAGATATCAGGCCTGGTGTGGGTCAAGTAAATAAGTTTGCCAATAAGTTTTTGATAGTTAAACACATTCATGAGGAATTTATCAGAGTCACTCTCTTCCACAGCAAGAACACAGTTCTCAGGAAGGGGAGTGGTGACAGGTTTGGATGCTAAAAGGCCAAACTCATGAATAAGGTCCAGGCAATATTTTCTTTGAGTCATACACACACCAGACTTGTTGTAAAGAACCTCAATACCAAGGAAATATTTCATGGAACCAAGGTCTTTAATCATAAACTTGTTTTTGAGAAACCTTTTAAATTTCTCAATCTCAGACAAATCATTACCAGTAACAACAAGGTCATCTACATATACAAGAATGATAATAAAAATATTACCAGTATGCTTAATGTAGAGAGAATAATCAAACCTGCTTTGAACAAAGCCATGCTCAGCCAGGGCAGTGGTAAGCTTAGCATTCCACTGCCTTGGGGCTTGCTTTAGACCATAAAGGGACTTGTTTAACTTACAAACCTTTGAGGGATTTGGATTATCAAAACCAGGGGGAAGGGTCATATAGACCTCCTCTTCCAAATCCCCATAGAGAAAAGCATTGTTAACATCCATTTGAAACAAAGGCCAATCATTGGCCATGGCAATGCACATAATACATCTAACAGTGACCATTTTGACAACAGGACTAAAAGTCTCATCAAAGTCAATTCCCTCCTTTTGACCAAACCCTTTGGCAACCACCCTAGCTTTATATTTGTCAATAACCCCAGATGACCCATATTTGATTTTATACAACCATTTGCAACCAAGAGCTTTTCTACCCAATGGCAGGTCAGTGATGGTCCAGGTGTTGTTCCTAATAAGGGCCTCAATTTCATTATTCATAGCCTCAATCCAATTAGGGTCATTTTTGGCTTCATTAAAAGTGCAAGGTTCAACAGATTTGTTGAGGGTGGTGGCAAAGCAAAGGTTCACAGAATTAAGTCTGGAGTAATTAACATGTTTTTCAATACCATATCTAAGTTTGCTATCAATAACATAGTCATTAAGTTTAGCAGGAACCTTAGTACTTCTCACAGACTTCCTAATGGGGGCAGGCACCTCATTAGTCATAGGATTATCACTGTTGTGAACTGGTTCAGAAGACATGGGCAAAGAGTTTTGAATGTTGCCCTCAGATAGAATGTTATCATCTATTTGGGTTGCTGAATCCTCTTCAAGTGATTGTTGAGTATTAGACTCATCACTTGGAGGGATTCTGCCATCCTCAGTAGATGTAGCTCTCTCTTCATCATTGGGTCTTATGGGGGTAGGATTATCAAAGAAAGAAAGGAGTTCAGCATCACTTGTTTTCACATCAGCCAAATCACCATCCTTATTGTTTTTCATTTTAAAAGGAAACACAGTTTCATAAAATCTCACATCCCTAGAGTATAGGACACCCCTAGTGTCCAAACTTAAAAGTTTATAAGCTTTTTTACCAGCAGAATACCCTATCAAGACACATTTCTCAGACCTAGGGGAGAGTTTATCACTGTTGTTCAAATTTGTAGAAAAACAAAGACAACCAAAACACCTAATGTGAGAGAGATTAGGTTTTTTGTTATAAACCAGTTCATAAGGTGACTTTCCTTTTAAGACAGATGAGGGGAGCCTGTTGATAAGGTACACAGCAGTTAGAATGCAATCAGACCAAAAACTAAGAGGAATCCCCCCCTGAAACATAAGGCTCCTTGCAACATTGAGCAAGTGCCTATGTTTCCTTTCAACAATACCATTTTGTTGGGGGGTGTAAGTGCAAGAGGTTTGATGGACCATTCCAAGGTCAGAAAACAAAGAGAACATTTTCTTGTTAACAAATTCAGTACCATTGTCAGATCTGACAACCTTGATGTTTATATTAAATTGATTTTTAATCAGTTTTATGTAATTAACAAAGGTGTCAAACACTTCATCTTTACCTTTTAAAAGAAAAGTCCAAACAGCCCTGGAATAGTCATCAACAATGGTCAAAAAATACTTGTACCCCTCTCTGCTAGAGATCCTGTAGGGTCCCCACAAGTCAAGGTGAACAAGCTCACCCAGATGAGTGGACTTGTGTTCACTTAAGGGGAATGGTTCTCTTGTCTGTTTGGCCCTATGGCAAACATCACAAACAGGGACACAAGTGTTTTTTGAGAGGTTAAGATCAGATTTGAGAGCAGAGAGAACTTGATCAGCAGGGTGACCAAGTCTGCTATGCCACAAGTCTTTGGACACATTAAAGGACATAATCATGTTAACATTACCTACACTCTTGTTGTTTTTTTCAAGGTCAAACAAGTAGAGGCCCCCAGACTCACTACCAGTCCCCAGAGTAATTCCCTTGGTCAAATCCTGAATATAGCATTTATCCTCATCAAAACCCACATACAACTTACTATCTTTAATTAATTTATTAACAGATAAAAGACTGACACAATACCCAGGAACCACAAGGACATCATAGAGAATAACATTGTTAGACAATCTCAAATTCCCCACATGACTTATGGTGGCAATAGTCCCATTGGGATGCCCCACAGTGAGATTGAGATTGGCTACATCAACAACATTGAACATACCAATAGTGGAAACAGTCAAGTGTTGGTTACACCCAGAATCAATGATCCATCCAAGGGTGATAGTGGTAACCAACCCTTTCAAGTGACCACAGTAGTATCTAGAAAAATTAATATTGAACAAGACATTAAAGTTGTAAAAAGAGCAACTACCTGCCATGTTGGCATGAATGTTGCCAGAGGAAGGGTCATTAATCAAGAGCAGAAGTTTCCTCATTTGATCAGAAGTGAAGGAAGAAGGCACATCACAAGTAGCAGATTTGTCAACAGTCTTAACATCATTCAGCTTAATATCACAATTAGCATTGAAATTAGGTTTAGGCACATAATTCTTAGGATTAGAGGGCCTTTTGTATCCAGGAGGATACCCAATGATCTCATAGCACCTATCCACAGTGTGACCAATCATCCCACAATTAGTGCAATTGAGATTAGGATTGGGGCCCCTATTAGGGGAAGACTGATTGCCACCTTTTGAGGAATTCTTATTAGGATTAGAAGAATTTCCTCTCCTTTGTTGACCAAAGGACTTGGCAGCAAAGGAGGTGGCATTGGGCTTGGGATCAATCACACTAGAAGGTTCAGGGATACCTCTATGTGACTCTTCCCTGGAGACCATCACATAAGCATCCTTCACATCAGGGAGAGGATCCCTGGTGAGAAGGGCAGTTCTAACAGGTTGATAACACTCATCAAGCCCCATTAGAAACTGCATAAGCTTCATGAGCTGCTGATGCAGGATGGATTCAGTACTAGCAGGACAAGAACACTTAATAGCACACACACATTTAGGCAATTTAGTTAAAGCATCAAATTCCCTCCATAATGAGTTAAGTCTATGATAGTATTCAGCAACAGATGTGCCCCCTTGTTTCACAGAATTAATTTTTTGAAGAAGATTATACACAACAGACCCATCTACCTTATCATAAGTTTCAGATAACTCATTCCACACATCAGAAGCATTTTCAGAATAAACCAATCCCATATAAACATCTTGAGACACAGAATTCATAATCCAAGTTAAGACCATAGCATTACATCTATCCCATTGAGCAGATAAAGCATGACTGTGAGCATAAGTCTCTTTCAAACAAGTACCATTGATAAAACCAATTTTATTTCTAGATTGAAGAGCAAGTTTCATAGCATTGTTCCACATACGATAATTAGCAGTACCAAGAAGTTTAAAAGGAATTAAAGCAGTAGCACTACTATCACTATTCTGAATATGCAAAGGATCACCAGCATCAAGGCTGCTGATCAAAATAGGTTCAGTAACAACACCACCTGTGTTAACAGGAGGTGGAGTACTAGAGCCAGCACTCATGATAACAAAGCAACAAGAGCAGGCAACAAAAAAGATATAAACTAACCAAGTAAGCAGAAACCAGCACCCAAGTAATCACAAGAAGAAAAAGCAAACAAGTATAATAAGCACCAAAAAGAAACAACACCCAGAAGAGGGTTACTAGAAATGCCAGTTGTGGACTGGGATTGACCAGAGCAGGTATCCACACCAGTCAAGGCTGGAGGGTCAAGGAGTTAATCAATCCGTTTGCACCCACAGAACAGGCAACAGTAACCCACAAGTAACCAAGAGAAGAGAGATAAGAAGGGAAAGAGAACCTTACAGTGCAATACAGCAAGAAAAAAGGACCCAATCTCTAGATTCACTTAGTCTAGAGGATGGGTGGAACACCACCAAGAATCCAAGTTAGGGTTTCAAAACCCTAAAACAGATTCAGCCAACGGCACCACCAGATTGATCAACGGCACCACCAATATTAGCTTCCTAAGGACCAAACAAGCAAGATCCCCAAAAAAAGATTAGGGTTTGACAAAACCCTAACTTTTAAATGCAAGAAACCAACGGCAACACCTGTTAAATCAACGGCAACGCGCAGGGAAGCGATTAAGAGCACAAGAATCAAGAAACCCCAAAAAATAAATTAGGGTTTCAGGAAACCCTAATTAAATTTTTTCGAGTAAAAATAAATAATCAAGAGTGAGCAAGATTAGAGATACAATCCAAGATCTTCATGCTCTGATACCATGTTAAAACATGAAAAAGAGACAAAGAACCAGATCTTATCACCCAACCAGCCACCCCTTGGTGATTTATTAACAAGATTCAAATACAGAAACAAAAAGATAAAGGATTAGTCCCCAAATGGGTGCTAATCAAACAATACAAGATAAATGGTGAAAACGTCCCAACTAGGTTGATCCGTTTTCCCTCACTACAGATTCACTCAACACTCAATGAATCTAATCTAAGAGATGTGACATAGATGAAGATCCTCCCATGGCAGCAATCTTCTTCTGGAAGAGAGAGCGTCTCACACAAAGTGTGTGTGAGAAGATATGAGTGAATGAATCAGCAAACCCTAGCAAAGCTAGGTTAAGTAAGAGAACAAGCGCCCACATGGGCCTCAACGGCTAGCCCATCATGAAAGCCCAAGAGAGTAAGTAACACCAAATACCTTGTACAAATAAAACGTGACACAAAGGAAAATAATGAACACAAAATAAGAGAGGTAAGTTTGATAAAATAACAACATATTTTCAATGATACGTTCGCAAGTGAAATAGCTACACACACCATGAAGTGTTTTACATACGTCTTCTCATGATTAAATTATATATTGACTTTGCGACAGTGTGCGCTTATTAAGTGTGTGGTAGCCAAGGATAAGAAATTGAGGGTCAAGGAAGCGTTAGAATAAGAGTGAGTTGCAAAAACGAAAAACCATCTTCGTCGTATATTTTCCAAAGTGCAGACACGGTTCGTGTGAGAAACTGTGTTTGGTGTAGAGAATTGAAGAAAAAGAAATGGAAATGATTTCATTTCTATTGTTTGGTTAGTAGAGAAATAAAAGAGGTGAAAAATTCAATTTTTAAGGAATTGAATCCTTTGTAATATGTGTGGAAATCATTTTCACTATTTTTGGTGTGGAAACCATTTCTATTATTTTTATAAAATCCTATTATTTTAATAATAATAATAATAATTGTGCCCGGATTTTGTGCCCGGTCGTGCGGTGGTTGATGCTGTAAAACGTAAACGTGTTAAGTATATGGCTAAGTGTGCGGCTATTGGTTATGGGTTTCTCCCATTTTCTTTTTCTTCCTTTGGGGAATTAGAGGAGGATGCGGTTGCTTTGCTGAAGCGGATCCGAAAGTTTTCTATGGTTCAAGACATTGGAGTACGTGTTGCTGCTCATATATTTAATAGGATCGGTTTCGCTATTGTTAAAGGAGTGGGGCTCAGATAGTATCTCGGTTTCCCACTAACTTTTTGTAAATCCTATTATTCTAATGCAGTGATATTTTATAAAAAATAATAATAATAATAATAATAATAATAAACAATAATAATAACAAAAATAATAAATAATAACTATAATAATAATAAAATAATAATAATAATAAAATAATAACAATAATAATTATTATAATAATTATTATTATAATTATTTATAGCATTATTTTATTATTTTTTATTTTATTATTATTATTTATTTATTTTTATTGTTATTTATTTTTATTATTATTATTATTATTATTTTAATATTATTTTTTATTTTTATTATTATTTATTATTTATTATTTATTATATATTATTATATTTAATTATTTATTTATTTTTATTTATTATTATTATTATTTATTAATATTATAATTGTTATTTTAGTATTGTTATTTTTATTTATATTTTTAAAATTTATTATTATTATTTATTTTTAAAGTATTATATATTTTTATTGTTGTTATTATTTATTATAATAATAATAATATTTTTATTTATTTATTATTTCTATTTAAAAGTTTTTCATAAGTATCCTTTTTCAAATATATGACGCTACCAAACAAAAGAATTCGATAAATCATTTCTTTAGATTTCATTTCCAAGAATACAACTCTCTACTTCATTTCTAATCCCTCAAACTCTTTCTACCAAATGTGCCCTAAGTGAATATCCAACCCACCGGAAAGTAAAATGACTAAAATGCCAACGTATTTTTTGTTTCATGGGCATTATGGTCATTTTTTGAATAATTCAACCCAAAAATTTCTCACAAGACTGCAATTTCAAAAATGTGATGCTCACATGGAAGATTTTGCAATTTACTCTGTGAGTAACGTTTGGCAGCTACAATGAGTAAGAAATGAGAAGAAAATGCATAAAACCCGAACGTTTTGAGGGTGGGTTGGGGCATGCTTATCAGCTTACAGGACATGGGAGCTTTAACTCTGACAATGAGTAGAGATGGCAAAAATATCTAATCCCCTAACCCGAAAATTTTGGGGCAGGGGGCATGCTTATCGGGTAATTATGGGTGGACTTGGGGCGTTAACAGTGATTTTTATTGAAGCAGGAAAGAACATACGTGATTTTTATCACATCTGTAAGAGACGTATAATTCATTAGGGGGTAAGTTATCATCATTGTGTTTAGTACTATCGTGAAGACTTAATAATGGAAGTGCGTACCTTATATTAATAAGTTCCCGGTAAGATCCCTTATGTGAATGAGACGGGTTCGGGGGAATGTCGCGTAAGGTATCAGTGATCACCCGCATAACCAACCAAAACACATCAACAAGAACCGGTAAGATCCATTATGGGAATGACGCGGGTTTGGGGGAATGTCGTGTAAGGTATCGGTGTCGGTGATCACCCGATAACCAACCAAAACACATCAACAAGAAACAATATAAACTAGAGTACGAATGAATATAAAAAAAAGGCGTCGAAATATTCATTTGATTCGCGTAAATTCACCAAAATAGATAAGCAATGTAAAAGTGTGGCACACATAAAGTATCACTTCCCATTTGCACATTATCAAAGTAGCAATGGAAGCACAACCCCAGAAACAATATAAACTTAATTTTCATTTACTACACAATAGCCAAACGCCGTGTATATGGAAAAAACAAAAGACGGGTTCTCTGTACATAATCTAACTCAATGATCATACGTGTGATGGAACCTAAATGTACATCGTACCTTATCTAGGCACGAAACGAACAACTTTTTGATAATATCTTCTTGCATCATTAGGAGGGCACTCGTTATAGCTGCCAATTGCTGATGACTCGTGGTAAACGAAAAAATGATCTTTTATCAGCTTATACAGATCTGAGATGACAAGAAAACAGAGTTAGTTATGTCAATTATATGTATTTATAGACAACTAGTAACTGCATGTATCATAATAGCGTTCCTCAATATAAATTTTTGACTAACGACTGAAGAGTGATGGGCTTGAAAAACAAGGTGAAAGTGTTAAGCGAAGCCAAGTACGATAACATACATCAAAGATGGTAAGTTCAACATGTTTACCGATAAATGGATTGATTCGTGTTAAATTTTATGCCTAATGGGTCAAACGGGTAAAGCAAAAGCTAATGGAACGGTTTAAATGGGTCGAATGGACGAAAAGAGACTCAAAAAGTCATTTGAATGCTAACAATCTTCACAATTGCCTTATTCATGAAACGCTAAAGTATTCCTACAGCATAGTTTACGCTATCATTTTAATACACTACACCCTTAAAGGTAACTATTACGTAGTAATTGTAACTCGAGAAAATGGGGACAAAAATGTAGGTGACATGTTCTGACCCAAATCTGTTTTCGCCCTTCCCGCCCATTTCACCACCTCTACCATCTACTAAACTTCTTGTCAATCAAAACGAATGTGAGAAAGATATGGCACATGCTATATGCAGCGGGTGTTTTATCTTTCCGTTATGAAAGCGGTGTTTAATAACTTCTGGTCCCGGGCCAAGAGCAAATATAGAGAAAAAAAAAATAACAAGCACAAATATTAGTTACTAGGGATGTTCAGCTACCTGTTTTTAATTTCGCTGCTGTATGCAATTAGCCAAATAGCCCCCATCATATCTGTCAAAATAACGATTTTGCCCTTGTGTAACTTTCGTCTTTCGAGCACTCAACAACGACTCTGAGCTTCTCCCTGGACTTCCAAACCACCCTCCTGGTGTGTTCGGAGCAATTCCTCTTGCAGGGCTGTCGGGATAAAACCTGTCAGTAAGTGACTGCTGACTCCCACGAAAAGGTGAACTTGGACTATGAAACGACCCTTCTGTCCTCCACCAATATTTAGGGCTTAGAAACTCGGTACCAATACAACAAGAGTCCGAGTTCGAAACTCTACCAGTTGATACTGCTAAATCATACGATATTTCATCCAATGCCTTTTCTAAACCGTTTACTCGTGTTTCTAAAGAATTCATGCCACTACGTGAACTTCCAATGAAACTCTAAAATTAACGAAACAAGGGGTCAGATATGAAGCAAAATATATAACCGATGAAACAAAAAATACCAAAGGGTGTCATGTCAAGGCACCTGCAAAAGATTTAAGAGATTTGACTGCTGATTTTCAATCTGAACGAGCTGATTTTGGATCCGAGATATATCCTCAACCTCTTTCTGGTTCCCATAACCATGTTCAACTGCATGTCCACTTATATCTGTATCCAACTCACGCTCATCAACAAATGGAACCACACGAGAACCAAATCTTGAACCACCAAGTTTTCCAAAGCTGCTATCTTTTGTTTTACTATATATAACTTGTTCTGTGACTCTCTTTTCCGTTTCTAGGATGACTTTTTTCTCAGTATCCGCCATATTCTCTCTCGTTGCTTTTTCTTTACAACTTCTGTCTAAAGATACAGGCTTCAGTATAGAAACATCAATCTTTTGCACAGTTTCTTTGTCGAAATCCACCTTTCTAGCAATTGAACCACTTTGTTTCCTGTAGTTACTCTTTGGAGGACTTCTACTTTGTGGCGTAATTGGAGAGAAACGATGAACAGGAGAATGCTTGCTATTGGAAATTGTTTCCTTTGGTGGAGTTTCCACAGCTGTAGCAGGAGAAATTTTCGGACGTATAGCAGGGGATTTCCTAATGCCATTATCTGTGATTTCAAATTTTATAAAAATATTACTAACTAGAATAAATTATATCTATAGTTAACAAGTCCATATGTTGCACAGCTAACATTCTAAAAAGACAATCAACACGCATTCATAAGTACTTAAAAGGCACAATAAGCCAGCTTTTCCTCCCACTCAAGGTATGAATAATCTTTTAAAGAAGGGAAGGTATGAATACCCAATTTTTTCTTCAAAAAGCCAAAATACCCATAAATTTCGCAAAAATTGACAACTTTGCCAAATAGAAAAAAAAATCGAAATTTTTAAGAAATTTTGCAAAATTTTTAAGAAATTTCGCAAAAATTTTAAGAAATTTCGCAAAGATTGACAACTTTGCGAAATAGAAAAAAAATCGAAATTTTTAAGAAATTCCTAAGAAATTTTGCGAAATTTCTTTTTAATTTCGACAATATTAAAGGGGATGTTTGGCAACGCGTTTAACAGCGACAGAACTGTTAAACGTGTTGCCAAACACCCCTTTAAAACAGAAAAAGCTCAAATTAGCTTATTTTGGTTACTTCTTGGTCTGGAAGGAAGCTATTGTACTTGTGTGGTCTGGTTTAAGAGTTCTTGTGGCATTGTCTCATTCTCGGTCTCTTATGGCAAATTCTTCTTGATACTTATAAAAGATTTATTATAAAGTAACTTCGGAGCCTTGAATAGGTACCCTTTTTCTTATTAAAGATTCATATCCATCGTTTTTCCACATTAATCCTTCATTTTGGCTTTTAAACAGCTTAATTAAGCTAATTTGAGCTTTTTCTGTTTCGAAAGGGGTGTTTGGCAACACCAGCAACACATATAGTGTATTGCTGTTAAACGCGTTGCCAAACACCCTTTAATATTTTCGAAAATTTTAAGAAATTTCGCAAAAAATCATCAAAATTTTGAACAATTTCGATTTTTTTTTGTATTTCGCAAAGTTCTCCAATTTTTCGAAATTTATGGGTATTTTTGCTTTTTGAAGAAGAAAATGAGTATTTTGTGAAGTTAGGTTAAAAAAATAGGTATTTTTTTTTTCACCTTATTTCTTAGTCCTGGTACCGTACCGAACGGAATTCGAATATCGAGAATCCGGTTCCGGTTCGATTTAAAGATTCGAGTCAAAATGTTCATCCCTAGATTAAAGTCATAAAATATAAAATGGAAATCAATGGGTGTGCTATCATGAAAGTGACCAAACAAAATCAAAGATATTGTAATACACATGACATCCATTTATTCATTTAATTATCATAAAGTGTCACTATATTCCACCCAACCTACACCAACAATCCAAAAGACCAAAACCACCAAACCATAAAAATAACATTAAAAGGTAACAAAACAAAATGTTTCATGTTGCAACCTTTAATCATTTGATTTAGTATGATACAATTAAGCCAGCTTTCTATGAATAATGTTAGTTTAGCTAACCTAAACCTTTTAACCAACCACGATATAACTCCATAAGTCTTGAGCTGATAAGAAAACAGGCTAGCCGTGTCTTTCGTATGTTGATGAGCAATAATTAAAGTTCGAATATGGATAATTTAGTGTTGTTTGTGATGATTGAATGGATGTCATGTTTAGTATATTATCACTAATGCAGCTTTTATGATTAGACCTTTATGATGGAATGGCCTAATCGGCGCCTAAGTCAATTATACTCGCTTGCGATTTTGTTTGGTCAACTGATCTTAGTTTAGCTCGCCTAAATCTTTACCAGATAAACAACAACCATAAGTACTTACTAACGAAACATAATACAAACACATAAGCACAAGACAAACAACTAACTAACCAACTAATATGCCACCAACTTATCAGAAGTGTAATCGCAATTTACAAAAACAGCTTACCTTTTGACGACGAATTCCCATCCACTTGAGGCGAAACAGACACCTCATCTGAACTTCCAGGAATTCCCCTCCACAATTCTAGTGTTTGATTCATTGATTCCCGAACTACCTTCACCTGTTACATTCATCAACCATCAGACCTAACAAAATCATCCAAATTAAAGTATCCATACAATCATCTATCTATTGATAATATAACAAAACCCATTTAAGAGTAAACTGAGAAACAATCAGATTGCCCAATTTCGCCACATTAGCATACTAAAATATTCATACTATACCTTATCGAATCGTTTATTCTCTAAAGCCTAAATAAACCCGACTTAACTACATTCATCTTTTATATATAATACAGGGTCAATTCCATATTTACCCAACATAAACATAAAATTGCATATTTAGCCGGAACACGTTTTAACTACATTGTACACCCTCGACTTAAACTCTAAAATTGAACAATCTGGTTAGCCAATTTCTATATATTACTCCTATCATACCTTATCAAATCGTTAGTAGGTACTCTGAAGCCAAAACACACGTTGATTTAACTACTCATATTATACCTTATCAAAATCGTTAGTACTCTAAAGGTACTCTAAAGCCAAAACACACGCTGATTTAACTACGTTCATCTTTTATATGAAACATAAAACACATTTTGAATGTAATTCGATAAACAACCAAATTTCTCAATTAGGCCACATCAGCAAAATTAAGCAATGTGATTAACCAGCTATCAATCTATCATACCTTATCGAATCGTTTATTCTCCAAAGCCAAAACACACCCCGCCTTAAACTCAACCAAACTCGCCCTCCCCTTTTCGCCCGTCACCACCTTCCCTAACGCCGATACCGCCCCTTTCCTCACCGCCCAATCCTCACTCCCCAAAAACTCCACCAAACTCTTCACCACCCCACCCAACATCCCCCCATTCGCCCCTCCCACAACCCCACACCCACACACACTCCCAATCACCCCCAACAACGCCCCCGCCCCTTTCGCCCCCTTCCCCCCTTCATTTCTCAACATCTTCATCACTTTCGCCAACACCTTCGTCAAATACATTTTCTCATTTTCATTGTATAGTTTAATCTCCATTCGCGCCTCAATTGCACCAGATAAACACATAGCAGCCCCATTTCGCGAATTCACGTCGTTTTCATTTGCAAGAATCTCAACCAGCTTCCCAACTATAGTAACAAGCTCAAATTCTTTCACGATAGCTTTTACAGCCTCGATACAAGCTTCCCTCACCCCGTTGCACTCCCCGTCATGCAAACGTTTGACGACACCAGACATGATCTTGGAAACAAGACTGGGTGAGAGCGTTTGAGAGTGGATCACAGCTACTAATGCAAGGAGCTTGATGCATTGTTTTCTAACAGGCGACTTGTCGGACAGTGAAGTGTTGGAAAGATGAGTGATGAACTGAGAAATATGGGTTGCTGGGAGCGTTTGAGTTAACGTTTCGAGTTCTGATGAAGCTGCAGGGAAAGTGTCACGGTCTGAGAGTTTGGAGATGTGTGTGAGGGTTTTGAGCTTGAGGTCTTGGTGGTGTGTGTGTTCTGGAGTTGGGGTTGACATTTTAGGAAAGGTGGTGGTGGTGGGACGGTGGTTTGTGACGGTGGGGATCTGGTTATGGTTATGGGTTTGTTGTTTATGATATAAATAGAAAGTTGGGGGGAAGGGGAACGTGGGGGAGGGAGAGAGGGAAGGAATGGATATATATGTATGTATGTTTCTTTTTTATGATATTTATGGGAGGTCATAATGTTTTTTTATGTTATGCGCGTAAGTTTTTCAGAGTTTATCGTAAAATAAGTTTATTATTTGTTTAAAAACAAAATTATTATTAAAAGTAAATTTTGTTTGGTTGACAAAGATTGTTAAGAAAATTAGCTTAGAAATTGTATGCTAATTAAAGTACCATGTAAGAATAAGATTAAGCTATATATTTCACCATTCAACTCTAACAATTCGTTTCAGCAATCCGCTCCTACTCCTAAAAATACCAAAAGAAAGATTAGCATCATTTTCTATGGTCGTAGAAAAAAAATATGTGCATAAAAAATAATACTTATATTTTTAAAAATTATATTATAGTTTAGTATATTATTTTATATATTTTAAATTAATAATTTATTTTTTTTAAATAAATAAAAAATATATTTTAAGTTCATATTATCACCTCACTTGAAATTATTATTACAAACAATAAAGATATAGTACTAATATAATTGGGTCTGAAAAAGTAACAATTTTATTAAATTTCGTGTTTTTATCGATGAATTATAATTTTGAGACGCAAGAAGTATGATATTACATTTTTATAAGAATATGATATTACATTTTTATAAGAATAATTATTTCAATAAAAAGTAGTAAAAAAATAAAATAAAATAATGTCATGAGTCTTCATATATTTCATTTTATTACATAAAATAAAAAATAATCATTGATGTAGCTTATGTGAGTTGATATTTACGACGCTAGAAAGTTTGGCACCTATAAAAGAGCGGTGCGCCATTCATTTTGTGGAGCCACGATCTTGAACGACAATTATGACGTTACCACTCTTCGGGCTTTTAGTCTCACGACTTTTTTGAGTTCTAATGTTTCAACTTTAATATTAAATATATTTTTAACATAATACTTTATACAAATTATAAAAATTATATAGGTTTTAGATATATTTTTACTTGGTATAATACAATAAGATATATTTAAAATAAAAGTTGAAAAAAAAACTACAAAAGTTAAAACCGAACATTTTATATGAAACGAAGTAGTAATACGCTTTTCAACTTCTATTTTAAAATGTCATAAACCGAGTGTATTTTTATGTGAGAATTGACCAATAATGAGTGCCTTACTACTCTCTCCTGTAGCTAGGAGGTTTTCGGGATGCACGAAAATCTGATGGAATTTTGTAGCGTAATATATATATATTTACTAAAAATATTTATATTTTCAAAATGAACCCGGTCCGAAAACTATGTACGATATACATATATTCGTATTAAAAATTTTGTGCATTCGATGGTTTTTTAGTCTGACTTCGCCCCTGCTTCTTAAAAAAGTTCAATCAGCACGTAAATTTTGATAACCGAACTCACCCGGTAAATTTGCGTTTCCATTCCCTTTTAGCCTTGGCGTAAAGTATAATCATACCATAAATATACTCGCTTTCTCTCGAGGTTATGGTTTTCCCTTTTCACTTTTCAGATGAAAAATCTAGTGCAAAATTTTTATACCATTTTGAGTTGACTAGTTGTGAGTGTAGCTTAATTTAAATAATCATCATAACCAATCACGTAACGATTGGATAATACAGATGGTATTATTCCCCCTATTATTTTAATAGCAAGATGACGAAAATGCCAATTGGCCACGACGCCTCTGCGCCAAGAATGATAAAATACGCAAATGTTTTGAAATCTGGTTTTTAAATCGACTTAGTTGAGTCATCAGTTCCGAGTTAACTCGATTCGATCCGGATTAACTTGTTTTCTTAAAAAAAATAATTTTTTTTTATATTTTTAATAATTAACAGAAATTATGTAAAAAAACATAAAAACTCTGGTATAAGATATAAAATGTTTATCAATCAATATAATATGTAAAAATAAAACTATGTCGTAAATACGTAAAATTTACAAAATTTTTTAAAAAAACCCCGAAAAAATCGAAACCCGTCCGGGTCTTGAAAAAAGGGTTGACATTGGTCACCCGAAACCTGGTGAGTCTAGCCGAGTTTCAAAAATATGAAACCCGAGTCAACATAACCTGTTTTTCGGTTGAAACCGAATCAACTGGTTGACTCAATCAGATCGACCCGAGTTTGAAACACCGAAAATACGAAGGTCAAAAACCTTATTTTGTTACATTGGTTTGTGTTCAATTGCAGATAAATTAGTTGTATAAAATTAGCTGTAAGCTGTAAATTATAAAATTATTAACATGAGATGTAAGTTGTATCTATTTTATAAATAAAAATGTTTGATAAATTAGTTGTTGACTATAATATGAAGATGTAAAATGACTATAAAAAATATTTTTTTAAACCATGGTTTTCGACTAACTGTCGACTAATTCATGGTATTTGAATCCATCATCACACAGATTTAAACTAGATAAATCTCTCTTTTTTCAGAAAGTTAACGTGATTACTTCAAATTTATTTACACCTAACACACTCATATTAGAATGATAAAAGTTTTATCATTCTAAATTTGAAGTTATCAAACATATTTAAATAAATTATAATGTAGTTAGAAGATATATTAGTAACTCACGGTTTTTAATGTTTTTAATAATTTAATAAGTTAGTTTTTCATTTAAAACCTATTTGGTTAAAATAAAAATTATTTATTTTTAAAACAAAAATTAACTTTTAAAACAAAATATTAACAGTAAACAGATTGTTTATTTTCAAACTATTATCCATTTAAATAAACTTAATTATAGGATTTTATTTATTTCTTCCTATATTCAGGGTTCATTTAATATGAAAGATGTCGATTTGATAGATGTTGGAAGTTGGAAGCATGTTATTTTCGAAACTTAAAAAAAACATTAAAAAAAAACATTTTTCGAGAAAAGAAAACATTTTTCGAAAGGGTTAAAACTTTTTTTAAAAAAATTTGAAATTTTTTTGAAATTTTTTTTGGAAAATTTTTTTTTTTTGAAAGTTAGGTGCAAAAATCATCCCTAGGTTGTAAAAGGACTAAAATACCCCTAAGATAACAAACACTTTTAACCCTTAACGGAAAAATATTTGCACCATCCGTCCTCAGGGATGTATGGTGTACTATTTTACAACCACAATGATGTATATTGCGCGAAATATTAACGAGGGATGTAATTTAAACTTTTGACAAACCACAGGAATGATTTTTGCACTTTACTCTAAATTATAAGAGGGTATAGAGGTTTAAGATAGTCTTTTCTGAAGAAGAAAAAAACACAAAATGCAACAAGAGCATTAGGTATAGGCAATGTTGCAAAAAAAAGTCAACAAAGACGATTAATCGTCAATTAATAGCTAAAAGGTCATCAACTTTACCGATTAATAAAAAAGCGATTTACGGCGGTCAACTATGGTCAACGACGGTCAAAGGAGGTCAAAGTTGTAGAAACCTTGCAAATTTGGCCAAAAATACTAAAAACGCATTGTAACTTATGTTTATCACTTATACTAACTATTTATATGTATGATAAATTGTATATTAAGAATAACATTGCTAAAAATACCTAAAAATGTCAACTCGATTAATCCCGCTTAAAACGATTACAAGTTACAAAGAGATCGACCGACCGGTTAACGATTCACGATTTTTACAACCATAGGTATAAGGTTTGGTGTTATGTGGTGGTGTCGTAAGAAAAGTGATATCATTTTGAAATTTTTTGCTTTTACATAAGAGATTATAACTTAAAAATATTTTTTCACATATTTTCTGATGCATCATAACACATTCTAGTTTAACATAACTTACTGCAACACAAATAAAAATATGAAAATAATCACCGTGTAGATGGGTGACTTAACCAATCGAAACAAAATATAAATCTAGCATCATATATGTGGAGTTGTGATATCGGTCATGCTTATTAACTTACCGTACCATATACTCTGACTATGAAAAATGTTAAAATTCATACCTAATCTGACACTCATATTTAACTAGGAGAACTTAGAACAACCACAATGCTAACTTGACTAAAGACTTTTTACTATTTGTTCAAGTCTTTTGAATGACTTGCTCCATTGTGAGATAAGCTTGATGAAAGACTTTGAGAACTAAAGCTTGGTAAACACCAAGTGGTTGACACAAAATATAACAAGTCATTACCATTTAATTAAGAAGTAAAAAAGCTTTTAGAAAACTTTTTTGCATTGGAAGAGGATTTTTAGAAATGGCTTTTTGAAAGATTGAATATGAAAAATTTAATGATAATTAAGAGAAAAAGTCATCATAGCTTGTTTGCATTGGGTATGCTCTTATGTTGCCATGTTTTATAACTTTCGGTTAGCAAAGGGACTTGGTGTGCATTGCTCCTTGGAATAGAGGGACTGAAGTTGATGATTGATGATTGTTGTTGTTGGACTCTTAGCTCAAGCCCATAAAGCCCAAAGTTGTGGCCCCTTGGTTCTAACGGCTATCAACCTTAGGATTTTATTAATGAGAGGAGCGTCTCTCATTGTTAAATCGCCTCACTTTCATATGTGTGTTTTACAGACACTATTACTCTCTCTCTCAAAACATTTGATCTCAGAAATCTGTTTAATCTTTTCATTTGTTATCTTTGTTTGTAAAAACTATTATCATGTAGATAATAGGGCTACACGTGAGTAGCACTGGTAGCCTTTGTTTTTTTGCTTCTTGTTTGTGGTCTGTTTTGATTAATCAAAGAGTTAAGAGTTTGAGTCTGTTTATCCATGTTTTTCTACATGGTATCAGAGATTGGTTCTTGAAAAAACGATGAAAGATTATTTTTAGGGTTTCAAAAATTTTGGGGGTTTTTTACGGTACATACTTTTTTGTGTAGATCTGCTATTGAGATAGCATGATCTGTTTATATTACTTATAGATTCAAAGTTTTGAGGCCTCAATTTTATTTTGAAAAATTAGGGTTTCTGAGATCTGGTGTTTCATATACTTTGGTTACTTTTTTGTTCGATTGGTTCTACTATATTTCAATTAAATTAATTTTCCCTATTTTTTCTTGAAAAAAAATTAGGATTTCACTTTTGATTGTTATATCTGTTGATTGGTGGTGTTCTTATTAAGAAGAACGTTTGGTCATACTGGTGGTTCACTGTTTTGGTCACTTTCCCTATTTTTCCCTCGAAGGAAAATTAGGGTTTGTGATTTGGAGGTTTTGTTGCCTTCTAGACTAAGTGAATCTAGGAGCAACAGTTCGATTGTGCTTATTTGTGTGTTCGGTAACACCTCTCACACTCTCTCTTTTACTTGGTATTTGATATTTGTTTTTATTTGATTGTTTCTGTTTGATTATTGTTGTGTTTTCTTTATATTCACCCTTTTATTGGATCCTCACCCTTTGCCTTGCCCTTGACCTGCCACCCTTGAGTGGTTTGGAAGCCTGGGAACTTTATTGGCTTAGGACTGAGTTATTTTTTGACCTGTTGACCTGTCACCATGTTTGAGCATGGTGATACTGATACTGAGAATGTAACTGACCAAGTTACACTTATCAGTAAGCTTGATTTAAGTGACCCTTTGCATTTGCACCCTAATGATTCTGTTGTCTTGACTGTTGTCACTGTTAAACTTAAGGGAACTGAAAATTATCAGATTTGGGCTAATGCCATGTTACTTGCTTTGGAAGTAAAAAACAAAATTGGTTTTATTGATGGGTCTTGTAAAAGATCTGTTACTAATGAAATTTTGGGAATACAGTGGGACAGGGTGAATGCTGTTGTTTTGGGATGGATCCTTAACTCTATTTCTAAGGAACTTTTTCTTGGTCAATTTTTTTCAAAAAAGGCTAAACATGTTTGGAAGGAACTTAAAGAGACCTATCATAAGGTTGATGGGTCTGTTATTTTTAATCTGCATCACAAGATTAATACATTGAAGCAAATTCTAATCTGTCTGATTATTATCATAAGTTGAATACCTATTGGAAACAATATGATGCCATGGTTGAATTACCTGCTTGTGTGTGTTCTGCTTCCAATGAGTTTAAAAAGCATAATCAGTTGTTGAAGTTAATGCAATTTTTGATGGGATTGGATGATTCTTACATGACTATAAGAATTTCTATTTTGTCTAGAGAGAATCTCCCTAATGTTAAGGGAGCTTATCCCATCATTTCCAGTGAGGAATCTCACAGGATGGCTTTTGGTAGTGGTTCTGGGTCCTCTCAAAGGACTCAAAACTCTGCTTTTTTCTCTAATGGGCCTGCTAGAAACAATACTCAAAGACCTCAGAACCCTCAAAGTTCTCAAGCTAGTAATTTCAGACCTAACCCTAGAAACAATGGCAACTTTAGACCTAATTCTAGCACCACTGGTTTTAGACCTAATGCTCCTAACAAAAATGGGTATAGACCTAATGGTAATAGTAATGTTGAAATTGTTTGTGAAAATTGTGGTTATAATGGACACACTATTGATAGATGATTTAAAATCATTGGTTATCCTAGTGACTTTGGAAAAAGAAAGGGGGAGGGGCAAAATTTTAAAGGGAAAAGTGTTTCCAACAATTCTGTTGGGACATCTTCTTCTACTGGGTTCACTGATGAACGATTGACCACTTTGCTCTCTCTTATTAAGAATAACTGTTGGGAATCCAAGTTTGTTAGATTCCCTGATCATAGATTTAAACATAATTAAGATGTTAGATAGTCCCTTGTCTGTGCCTAGGAGGCAGGCAAGTATCGCAAGACTTACAGAGATCCAAGTCTCTGTGAGCAACCTCAGAAGAGTCCATATCAGAGACATTGTCAAGGAAGTCAAAGATTACTTGAAGACATACTCATTGGCTGTGATGGATAATAGCCAAGATGTATCAGGGACTCTGAGGGGTTGAGGGTTAACAGGGGTGGCAATACCCTGTTAACACTCAGCACACTTTGGACATGCCATTTGTGTGTTCGAGAAAATGAAGAAAAAGGAAACTGTTTCAAGATCTGTTTCCTTAAAGCATAATGGCAGACTACCAAGAATAGAAGAGCATCATGTGACTGATGTCTGAAAAGTGAATGTCTTGTGTAGTCACCATCAAGTACTATTTAGGTCAACCTCGTATCACTATAAATAGTATGTGTATCCCATCATTAATGTTTAACACTTTGAGAATATTCATAACAATAATGCTTAGAACTTACTGAATCAAACAGCTGCGACTGTATTCATAAGTTAGGGTTTATAGTTGTTCAAAGTGTGCACAACACATTGTCATCAAACGGTGTTATCAATAACACTTGTAATTCTTTATTATACAATAATAAGATTACGTTTGAAAAGTATTAACATGTGTTGATTAGTTAAGTTTAGTGTTTCTAGCATTGATTATGGACTTTCACTTGGTATCAGAGCGGTGTTTGATATTAAAACCTTCAAGAAACATCGTTCTCAGTTTTATAATCAAGATCCACCATGCCAGAAACTTCTAACCCACCACATTCACCTTCTGGTAACAATAACAATGCAACACCATCTTCACCAAGACTCACCCCTCCTCTTAATGACGATGATCTACCCCAACTTCTTGACTCAAGAGGTGGATCACATGTCACAAGTGTACCAGTCTTTGATGAAGAAGATTTTGCTAGTTGGAAGAGTCAATTTCTTGTGTATCTCGATGGACTTGAACCATTTATTCTAGAAATTTTAGAAAATGGTCCTTATGTTCCCATGGCGCTTACCTCCACTGAAGAAAACCCTCTTCCCAAACCTCTCAAACAATGGACTCCAGCTGATAGAAAATTGGCAAACCAAGATAAACGTCTCAAAAGCATCATCATATCCTGTCTTCCTAAACATATCATGAAGTCTGTCATTCAGTGTCCCACAGCCAAGCAAATGTGGACAGGCCTCATCCTTGGCCATGAAGGATCCTCTGAAACCAGAGAAACAAAGATTCAGGCTCTCAGACTTCAGTTCAATGCTTTCAAGTCACTTGAAGGTGAAAAGGTTCAACAAACCTATACAAGGCTGAAGATTCTTCTCAATGACCTAGCTATGAATGATGTCACCATTGGTCAAGCTGAGATTAATGCCACATTTGTCAACAGCCTTCCAAGAAAGTGGCTGAGTATGAATCAGACTCAGAGAGCAAATAACTCAATCAAGAATGACACCTTAGCTCAGCTTTATGGAAAGTATAATTATGAAGAAGGGCTGATTGATACTATATACAAGTCAGAGACTGAAAGATTTGTAGTTCAAGGAGCATCTTCCAAAGCCTTGATCTCTGCACCACATCCTCATGACAGCGACTCTGATGTTGAAGAAGATACCCGCAGCGGCCAAGAGTTCTTAACAGACCTTAATGCAGAGTTTCATGAAAGAGCCTTGCTAGCCAACCAAAGATGATTCTTCAGAAGATCAGGGAGAATAGGATCAGCTAGTAAACAAACTGACAGGTCAAAAGAAACTTGCTTTGCCTGTGGAAAGCTTGGACACTTCCAAAAAGACTGTCCTTCCACCAAGACATCCTCGCCTTCCTATCCATCATCTTCCACCAAACCTTACAAGTTCAAACAACAACAAAATAACTCATCTCACCAATCCAAGTCATTAGACAATGAGAAGAAGGATTACAAAAACAAGTACAAGGCACTTAAAGCTGAGTTAGAACAGATGAATTTGAAGTTTGAAGCTCTGTCTAAGAAGAAGGGAGCTGATAAAAAGACAGAGAAAGGGTTGGTAGCAGAAGTTTATGATTGGAATGATGAGCCACTGACTTCAGATGAGGAAGATACTACTAGAGTCAGGGCTTTCATGGCTATAGTTTAGGATGAACCAGCTGATGGAAAAGGTGATGCAAGATCAGGACAATGGGTTGACATCACAATGAAAAAGGTACACAGGCTTTTATCTATGTCTGATAGTGATGAACGCAAACATGTCCTTGACTACACCATTGTTGATTTACACTTCGTTGAGGAACAAAGAAAGAACCTACTTGATAAGTTTCACTCTGTTAAAATTGAACTGCTAAATGCTAAATCTGAATGTGAAACTCTCAGACGGGTTAATTTAGAGAAAATATCCATTCAAAATGAAGTCACTAGGTTAACCTTGAAAAACATTGCCTTAAATGATCAAGTGTCTGAATTAAACAAGGTTATTGAAAAATGGTTGTGTGGTAGGTTCACTATAGATCAATTGCTTAATGATGAGCTGACTGCTGACATTAAAAGGGATATATCTGCTAAGAAAAATAAGCTGAGAATTCTCACCAAACCCAAAGAGATTGTTTTCAAATCCACAGAGACTATTCATATGTCAGATCCCATTTTGACTGATGACCCTGTCTCTGAAGATGTGGCTGAATTACCACCTTTGCCCAAACTCTCTGGAGTTGAACCCAGCAGTTCCTCACGAGCTGCTAAGGGTGATCTTAAAACAGATGTTGAGAAACCACCAACTAAAATATTTTCTGTACCTGTTAAACAATCTGGTAAACAAGTTTCTTTTAAGCCTGTCTCAACAAAAGTTGTGAACAAGGTTGACCCTTCCACTGAAGAACGCCTATTGTCTCTAATGAAAGAAGTAGAACTCTTAAAACAACACATTAAGCCTTCCGCTGAATGCTCTACTTCTCGTGAACCTAAGTCCGTCCTAGGTGAACCCAAAGGGGAAAGGTTAGTCAAACCTTATTGCAATATCTGAAAGAACTCTCACCACATTACCTTAGATCATGATAGACACATGGCAGTTAAGAGAGCACAGACACCCTCTAGGGATAGACAACAGGGTTCAAAAAGACAACAAGGAAACTATAGACCTTATCTTCCCTGTAAATTATATGGATTCACAGACCATCACTCAGACGAGTGTGGTGACTTCCCAGGTTGTGATATATGTGGAAGTTTTACCCATGAGACAGCTAATTGTCCCTCCCATCGCCAAAAGTTCTACAAGAACACAAGAATTGCTAATCAGCAATTCAGGGAACCCACTGGAAAGTGGGTTCACCATAGGAACTAACCTGTTTCTATGTATCTGTGCAGAAACATCTCAAGGAATCGGTATGGTATCTAGACAGTGGCTGCTCTAGACACATGACAGGGATTCAACAATACCTGCATAGATACTCAAGGGAGCCAGGTCCTAAAGTGGTGTTTGGAGATAATTCTTCTGGTGACACAGAGGGATACGGCTCAGTGAACTGCAATGGGATAACGTTTACCAGGGTTGCATATGTGAATGGTCTTAAACACAATCTTATTAGCATCAGCCAATTGTGTGATGCTGACTACAAGGTTTTGTTTACTAAGACTCAGAGAACCATATTCAACAAAAACAATGATGTTGTGCTTATTGCACCTAGAAGGAGAGATGTTTATGTCATCAACATGGTTGTTTTCTCTGAAGACAGCTCAACTTGTTTTCTTGCTAAAGCCTTTGAAAGTGTCAATTGGCTGTGGCACAAAAGACTGTCTCATCTCAACTTCAAGAACATCAACAAGATAGCCACACAAAACCTGGTTGCTGGTCTACCTTCAGTGATGTTTTCTAAAGACAAGACTTGTTCTGCCTGTGTCAAAAGAAAGCATCACAGGTCTTCATTCAAGACTAGGCAATCATTCTCTATTGACAAGTGCTTACATCTCCTTCACATGGATTTGTTTGGCCTGTCAAACCTCAGACCATTAATCACAACAAATACACCTTGGTCATAGTTGATGAGTTTTCAAGATACACATGGGTGTTCTTCCTCAGAAGGAAAAGTGATGCAGCTGATACCATCATGTCCTTCATCAGACAGGTTGAAAATATGAATGATGTTAGAGTCAAAGCTCTAAGAAGTGATAATGGTACTTAATTCAAGAATCATCAACTTGAATCTTTTTGTGATGAAAAAGGTATTTCACAAAACTTCTCTTCAGCTGGCACCCCTGAACAAAATGGTGTGGCTGAAAGAAGAAACATGACTTTGTTTGAAGCAGCCAGAACCATGTTGAATGGTGCAGCCCTGCCAAAGCAATTTTGGGGAGAAGCTGTTCACACTGCCTGCTACACACAAAATAGATCAATCATTGTCAAAAGACATGGCAAAACTTCCTATGAAGTTTTCAGAAAAAGATCTCCAGATGTCAGCTATTTTCATGTTTTTGGATGCCCTGTGTTCATTTATAACTACAGGGATAAACTTGGAAAATTTGATGAAAAAGCTGATGATGGTTTCTTCTTGGGATACTCTCTAACAGCCAAAGCCTTCAGAGTATTCAACATCAGAAGACAAGAAGTAGAAGAAACCTTTCATGTCAGATTCAATGAAGATGATGATGTCATACAGAGAACTAGAACAGAGGGTGATGAAATTGATTTTAATGAAAATATGTCTTTCCCAAGTGATGAATTCTCCGAACCTAGACCTGCCAGTCATCACCATCATCACTCCAACACTCTCACTCCTTGTGTTCCTGCTTTTGACCCTCTGTCTACTCACAACATAGAAGTTCCTACCTCTCAGGAGCTTGATAAAGAAGAACCACATACCTCTTGTAGTCCTTCTTCTTCTACTGCTATTGATGACTCACCAATTCTTCAAATCCCTGAAGAATCTCCTGCTGATAATGAACTTGTACCTCTTGATATGGATGAAGTAGACTCTGACACTGAAGTAGTCTTTGAAGAAAGCCATCCTAGTCAGCAGGATGAAACTCAAATAGTACCAGCTGTCCCTACAAGTGTTCCTGTCATTGAGTCCCCAGGTCCTCAAAATAAGTGGTCAAGAGATCAACACATTCTTCTTGTCAACATTATTGGGGAACCTAATGTAGGGGTTACCACTAGACAACGAATTCATGACTCAGAATCTGCATCAGCCAATGAATGTCTCTTTGCTGAATTTCTCTCTCAAACTGAACCTAAGAGAGTAGCTGAGGCTCTTGTAGAAGATGGGTGGGTAGTTGTTATGCAAGAAGAAATCAATCAGTTCAAAAGGAACAAAGTATGGACACTAGTGCCAGCTCCACCTGGAAAGAATATCACAGGCACTAGATGGATCTATAGAAATAAGATGAATGAAATTGGAAACATCATCAGAAACAAGGCCAGGCTGGTGGCACAGGGGTATACAAAGACTGAAGGAATTGACTATGATGAAACATTTGCTCCTGTTGCAAGACTTGAAGCCATCAGAATCTTTCTGGCTTATGCTGCTTACATGAACTTCACTGTGTATCAGATGGATGTTAAGAGTGCATTCCTCAATGGAGATTTGGCTGAGGAAGTGTATGTTGAACAACCTGAAGGATTTGAGAACAACGAGTTTCCAAATCATGTGTACAGATTACACAAAGCCATGTATGGGCTGAAACAAGCTCCAAGAGCATGGTATGAAACTCTCTCTAATTTCTTAACTGAAAACAAATTTGTCAGGGGTTCTATTGATAAAACACTCTTTACCTTCAAGGATAAGAGTGATTTCATCATTGTGCAGATTTATGTGGATGATATCATCTTTGGGTCAACAAATGTTAATCTTAGTAAACGATTTGCTAAATTAATGACCAAGAAATATGAGATGAGTATGATGGGTGAATTAACTTACTTTTTGGGTTTTCAAATTAAACAATGTCCTAAGGGAATTTCAATTTGTCAAGAAAAGTATGTTAATGATTTACTTAAAAAAATATGACTTAGCTGATTGTGCATCAGTGAAATGCCCCATGCTTCCACCCAACAACTTGGGTCCTGATGAGTCAGGGGTCTCTGTTAATGAGACTTTATATAGAGGCATGATTGGGTCACTCATGTATCTGACAGCTAGTCGTCCTGATATCTAATTCTCCACATGTCTATGTGCAAGGTACCAAGCTAACCCAAAAGAATCCCATCTAGTGGCTGTTAAGAAAATTTTCAGGTATCTCAAAGGAACACCATCCCTAGGTCTATGGTATCCCAAGGAATCAGGCTTTGATCTCAAGGCCTATTCAAATTCAGACTATGCTGGATGCTGTATTGACAGGAAAAGCACCTCAGGCAGCTGTCAAATCCTAGGAGGAAAATTGGTTGGATGGAGTGCTAAGAAGCAAAACTCTGTGGCTATGTCTTCAGCTGAAGCAGAATATGTCGCTGCAGCCAGCTGTTGTGCTCAGGTGCTTTGGATGAAAAGTCAATTGGCTGACTATGAAATTTATATGACAAAGTGCCAATCTTTTGTGACAACACCAGCGCCATTGCCATCTCCAACAACCCTGTTCTTCACTCTCGTACCAAACACATTGATATCAGGTATCATTTTATCAGAGATCACATAATGAAGGGAGATATTGAGCTGCACTTTGTTCCCACAGAGCTGCAACTAGCTGATATTTTCACAAAGCCTTTGGCTGAACCTTCGTTCAACAGGCTAGTTGCTGAGCTAGGGATGCTCAATATCTCAAAGCCTGTGGCTTGATAATAAATGTGTTCATTAAATGACTGATTCTATATTAAATATTTTTCACATGAAACTAGGTAGTTACTTTCCAAGTAAATGCAAAAATCATTCTCAATATTTAATCATTTATTTTTCGAATAACGAGGAGACAAATAAGTTTTAAAAAGTCAAGGGACCCACATGAGCAGTCATCTTCCCACTTTGCATTAAATGTGGTTGAATAACTGTTTACATATTTGAATATATATATTGTCTCTCGTCTCTCCTCACCTACCACTATGCTCATTTCACAAATCTTTTTCTCTCTCTAAGTTCTTCTCTCTCTAAACCCATCCTCCATTTTCATTCTTCTTCGACCTTGAATCCATGGCTTCTCCCATTCCCAAGGCAGCAAACGTTAACTTTGAACTCAACGAAAGCGTCCTTGCATCAAACAACTCCATTGGATGGATCAAGGCTCCAAATGACACCTACTCAGATCTGGTTAACTTCATGCTAAATTGTGATGTTAGTGAAGCATTCACAAAATCCCCAACCACCTTCTACCAAGAATACCTTAGGGAATTCTGGTACTCTGCTGAAGTAGTTGATGACACAATAACCTTTAGCCTCTCTTGCAACGAACACCCATTTTCCTTCTCACTCAAACATTTCTCTAGTGTGGCTGGGTTAAAACATGGTGATGAATGCCTAAAGGTGGTTGATAAAAAGGCTGTTAAGGATGCTCTGGCCACACTTAAACCCTTCCATGATGTAAACCCTGCTCTTACACCCGCTGAGGTCCTCTCAAAGTCTCCTCTGAAGATCAAGTACTTTACACCCATGTGGCGTGTCCTCTTCACCCACATAGTCAAATCCCTGGGAGGAAAAGGATCCCAAGATCAGATGTCCTTCAACCACCAATCTATAGCTTATGGGCTGATCTAGGGAGCTGATGTTGATGTAGGAAGTATTCTCTTCTCCAATCTAGTTGAACAGCTGAAAGGAAGGAACCAAGTCAGGGAAAAGAATATTTGCTATATTCGCTTTCTGTCGCTGATCTTTGAAAGCCTGTTAGGAGACAACTATCATAACTCTGCTCTCACTGCTCTGAAGCCCTATCGCATCACAGGTGCCATCTACAAAGAAATTAGAGCTGAAGATGTCCCTGTCACCTCCTATATGATGAACGTTGCTAACAAACAACCCTCAGCTGAGAAGTCCTTGCTCCCTTCTTCTTAGAAGGTGATTACCTCTGGTGTGTCTGGTAAGTCTAAGTCTTTGACCTTCGGGCAGCACACCACGACGTCCAAGGCTTCTTCTGGCCAACAGCCTAAGAAGAAGAAAAACCCATCTTCTTCCCACACCAAATCTGTTGCTAAGGCCAAGGGAAAGAAGACTGTGAACCAAGACACCTCCTCTATTCCAGATACTCATGTGGAATCAGAGACTCTGGCTAACCAACAACAGGGGTCTAGCATCTCAATGTCAGTCGAGACAACAGGAAACCAGCCAAATCCAGCTGATATCACACAGGTAATCAGTGTAAATTTTTAGAGGTACACAAGCAGCCACTCTCAAATGTTTAGTAGGTGAGAGTGGTGAAGTTAGGGTAATCCTCGACCCATAGAAGTCTGTCTGTGCACTTAGAACTCTTTAAGACTTCTGTACACCCTGTCTATGCACCAGGGAATGATTCATTTATGTCTATAAAGCACCCCGATGACCCTGCACCCTCTAGACAGTATCCAGGCCAACAACAACCTGAATACACATATGTCTCAACCTTGATCAGTTGTACCTCACACAGCCTCTTGGTTCCCTCAGAAAAAGAATCCCAAAAGTTTTACTTTTAGGGGAGCTGAATAATCATCCTCAGCTCTTCTAGGGACAGTGTAATAAGATGATCTTCACCCATAAATTTTTCACCTTAAAAGAATCCCAAAGGATTTATCCTTTTCAGGGGGAGCTGAATCATCACCCTCAGCTTTCCTAGGGGCAGCATAACAGGCGACCTTCACCTACATATGTTTCACTATTAAAAGAGTCCCAAAGGTTTTTTAACCTTTTGGGGGGGCTGAATAATCACCCTCAGCCTTCCTAGGGGCAGCGAATGGCGATCCTTAAACAACATATGTTTCACAATCAAAAGAGTCCCAAAGGTTTTAACCTTTTGGGGGGGGGGGGGGGCTGAATAATCACACTCAGCTTTCCTAGGGGAAGCAAATGGCGATCATTAACCATATAACTTTCACTCTTAAAAGAATCCCAAGGATTTATCCTTTGGAGTGGCTGAGTAATCACCCTTAGCCTCTATGGGACAGCGAAATGGTGACCATTCTCCTTACTTACTTCCCTGTTACTAATAACAACAACTTCCCTGGAGCAACAGGAGAAAGAGGCTGATACAATTATTCAGGACCAAACAAATGACGAAGAGCCTCTACTTAATATTGAAGAAGAAGTGCTGTCATTAGTGGATGATGATTCTGATCTTGAATCAATGCCTGAAGATGAAATCCCTGAGGGGATGTTTGAGGAGGAGGAGAATGAAGAAGAAGATGATCAACAATCTGTCTCTCCTCCCAAGGAAATAGCTGTGTCCACTCCAGCTGGAAATAATACTCCTCCTCCCAAGGAAGCTGTTGTCACTCCCAACTCTGCTACCTCCACAACAACAGTCTTCCAACGCCCTGCCTATGATCCAACAGCTGAATTTCTCATGTTTGATCATCCTGCCCAAACCAACTTTGATCTTTTACCAAGGGGGATGATTATGCTCAACAAAGCCTGAACATCCATAATCTTCAGTCTGTTCATCATCAATCTGACATTGAACGCTTATCAAGAAAGCTGGATGTTATCAAGTCTGAAATGCATAACTTCACAGTCACATTTCCAGGGATCATCCAAAAGGCAGTCGCTGAAGCAGTCACTGAACCCATCAAGGATGGTGCAAGAAAAGGTGTAGCACAAGGACTTAGTCATTTATCCACAAGAATCAAGGATGTCATTGACACAGAGGTCCCTACCTTATTTCATGAACATGAGTTAACAATGCATAGAGAGTTTGAAGCTGTTCGCAACAGGCAATATCGTCATGCAAAATTCATCGTCAGTCGTGTTCAGGGTAATACAAATGGAAACGGCAACCTTCTGCTGAAGATTGCCAGAGCTTCAAGGAAAAGGCAACGTGCTATGGCTGCCTCTGTTGAACAGATTGCAAGACACTTTCAAACACGTTCATCCAAACGTTTGCGTAGCCAGGATGAACGTGAGGGGGAGAAGGAAAAGATACTTAACCTTGAATCTGCTAAACAGGGCTCAACATCCGCTGACAACACCATTTCTTCACCTGTCCCCCTCCAAGTCATCACACCTGTTATCATACCTGATGATGAGGATAACACTCAGGGGGAGCAACATAATAAAGATGGAGTTGATTCATCAAAGTCCCTGACTTTGGTTAACACTAGCGAGTCTGGGGATGATGGTGAACCAGCTGCCAAGAAGCTAAAGTTCACTGTTAGCTCCCTTCCCAAATCAATACAAACTCAAGCTCTGACAACATTTATCAGAAGAGCTGAAGTTTTGAAAAACATGAGTATGGAATCCTTTGTCTCGAAGAAAGGAAAGGAGATAGTTTTGGTTGACACAGACACAAAACTAAAGAAAATAGCTGCGATGCTAGAGACAGGAGGATCCACCACAGACCTTTCCCAATTTTCAACCTTCACACCTTCCAATGAGAATCCCTTAACACCTGAAGAAATAGAGAAACAGGCTGAGGAATTCACAAGATTAAATGAAATCAAAAATGCTAAGGAACTGAATGAGGCAACTCTGAGGAAGATGACTCCACCTGAAAGGGAGAAGCAGAGACAAAGGTTGAGGGAAATGGAAGCTAAACGCGCAGAGGCACTAAGAAAAGTCAAAGCTGATTATGATGCCTGCGTTAACAACAGGTTTGCACCTGGCAAGATAACCAAGTTCAAAAACACAATTCACAAATCCACCAACACACCACAGATGATCTTGTGGAGAGACAACCAACAGGGAAACATGAATGTATTTGAAAACTTCAGGCTAAAGCAACTTGGGTTATCTGAATGGTTTGAACTTGAAGCCTTAGCTGCCAAAAGAACTGGTCAGGCTAATTTTCTTCTGCTTAAAACTCTTAAGGCTAAGTTCACATGGATCAAAGAAACGGCTGCCAAACTCAAAATAGATCCCCTACCACAGCTTTTTGAACAAGAACCCCCAAAGTCTGGCAAGAAAAGAAGAAGAGTTTCTCAACTTGTTAAGGAAACTTTTGTCACAGATGATGTTCAAGTGGATGGAATGCATAGGGATTTGATCATACCAAATGGTATCGTTGGCCCTGTTGACGGTCAGACATACACAGAGCCTGAAAGAGGAATGACATTCATGAACAAAGCTTTTCCAGTATGCATTTCAAAGAGAAGATGAGCTTGGCTTAGCATCAACAATTCAGTTGCTCTGTCTCAAGAAGGGACTCAAGATTAGCATAGAGTATTCTAAAGTTTTTACAAAAGCTTTGCAGGCAGAATTGGATACTAGATCAGACATAGCTGAAGCTGAAGAAAAGATCAAAAATGATGACTATTGAAGAAATTCACAGCTCAATTTTACCTTCACATTTTATTTCACTTTTGTAATGTACTTGTAATTTTCTTTAAGTATGAATAAAATCATGAGGTATGTTTGTTTAGATCTGTTATGAGTAAGAAGAAGCTGTTAACTCACTTACCTTAACTTAGATAGATCTATCTATATTTATGTTTAAATAGGGGGAGATTGTTGAGAATCCAAGTTTGTTAGATTCCCTGATCATAGATTTAAACATAATTAAGCTGTTAGATAGTCCCTTGCCTGTGCCTAGAAGGCAGGCAAGTATCGCAAGACTCACGGAGATCCAAGTCTCTGTGAGCAACCTTATAAGAGTCCATGTCAGAGACATTGTCAAGGAAGTCAAAGATTACTTGAAGACATACTCATTGGCTGTGATGGATAACAGCCAAGATGTATCAGGGACTCTGAGGGGTTGAGGGTTAATAGGGGTGGCAATACCCTGTTAACACTCAGCACACACTGGACATGCCATTTGTGTGTTCGAGACAATGAAGAAAAAGGAAACTCTTTCAAGATCTGTTTCCTTAAAGCATAATGGCAGACTACCAAGAATAGAAGAGCATCATGTGACTGATGTCTGAAAAGTGAATGTCTTGTGTAGTCACCATCAAGTACTATTTAGGTCAACCTCGTATCACTATAAATAGGATGTGTATCCCAGCATTAATGTTTAACACTTTGAGAATATTCATAACATTAATGCTTAGAACTTATTAAATCAAACAGCTGCGACTGCATTCATAAGTTAGGGTTTATAGTTGTTCAAAGTGTGCACAACACATTGTCATCAAACGATGTTATCCATAACACTTGTAATTCTTTATTATACAATAATAAGATTATGTTTGAAAAGTATTAACTTGTGTTGATTAGTTAAGTTTAGTGTTTCTAGCACTGATTAGGGACTTTCAATAACAAAAGCTCTACTAATGACTCTCAAAAGGTGGTTCATGCCAATATGGCAGGTATCTATTTAAACAACAGCAAAGTTTTTAATGATAATTTTGAGAGATTCTTTTGTTCTAGCACAAACATCAAATCTAATCTGCCTTATAAAGGGAAGGTTGTCGATTCTGGGTCAAACCAACATATGACCAACAATGAATCTGACTTGGACAATGTTTTTTGACATCTCACACTTAAACATTAAAGTGGCTCATCCCAATGGGACTGAAGCTATTATTTCTAAAATTGGTAACCTAAAACTTCCTAATGGGCTGGTTTTATTTAATGTTCTTGTGATCCCTGATTATTGTGTCACTCTTATTTCTGTTCATAAACTTTCTAAGGATAATAAAGTCTTGGTTGTTTTTATGAGAATAAATGTTTTTTGTGTATCAGGATTTGAATCACCAAACTGTTTTAGGGACTGGTAGACAATGTGATGGTCTTTACTATTTAGATATAGAAGGTACTAAGACTGTGCATAATTTCTGTGTGCCCACTTGTTATCTTTCCAAACATGACTGGCATGTTAGATTAGGTCACCCTGCTGACCCTTCTCTAAGTGTTCAAAAAAAGAGTTTGAACATATCTGATTTTGGTCAACATGATTTATGTGAAATATGTCAAAGAGCTAAACAAACTAGAGAACTATTTCCTTTAAGTGATCATAAAACTAAAGTTCTTGGTGATCTTGTTCATTTAGATTTGTAGGGTCCTTATAGGGTGACCAGTCACACTGGTCATAGGTATTTCTTGACTGCTGTGGATGACTATACAAGGGCTGTTTGGGTGTATTTGATCAAAAGTAAAGATGAAGTTGGGACTTATATTGAAATTTTTTTCAATCTTCTAAAAAATCAGTTTAAAACAAATGTCAAAATCTTTAGAAGTGAAAATGAAACTGAATTTGTTAATCATTTTTTTCAAAACTTTTGTCATAATCATGAGATTATACACCAGACCTCTTGTCCCTACACTCTACAACAAAATGGGGATGCTGAAAGGAAACATAGGCATTTACTCAATGTTACTAGATGCCTTATGTTTCAGGGGTGAATTCCTTTAAGATTCTGGACTGAATGCATTCTAACTGCTACCTATCTTATTAACAGATTGCCTTCTTATGTGCTAAATGGTAGATCTCCTTATGAGATGATTTATAATTCATCCCCAAACCTCTCTCATATTTGGACTTTTGGATGTCTTTGTTTTGCTACTATTTTAAATAGTCATGACAAATTGTCCAATAGGTCTCAAAAATGTGTTATGATGGGTTTCTCTAGTTCTCAAAAGGGTTACAAGCTTTATAGTCTTGACAGACATCAATTTCTTGTTTCTAGAGATGTCAAATTTTTTGAATCTATTTTTCCCTTTAAAGATGGTGTTTTAAATAAAAAGAATAATAATGAAGAATTTGATGTTTTCCAAAATGATAAAGCTTTGACATTTTTTGACTTAGAAAACCCTGAGCTACCCTATGATGATGAGAGAGTAAAAAATGGACATAATGGTGACCATGGGTCACCAAGTGCTAGCAACCCACCCATGAGTCTAGGTGACAGTGGACACATTGCCTCAGGCAATGATACCATAGATGCCAGCTCAGGTGGGAATGAGGCTGCCACACTTGATGATAATCATATTTCTGAGGGTCATTTGGAATTTAACCAAAGTCTTCCCTCTCATGATCAAAGCATGGGAGAAGACTTGGGTGATAATTCTAATGTTAATGCTTAGGGAAATCAAGGGTTAAGAAGTTCTTCTAGACCTTCTGTTTTTCTAAAAAATTATAATGATTTTGTTGTTAACTCAAAAGTCAAGTATGGGATTGAAAGGTTTGTGGGATATTCTAGGATCAAGGGTGATGCTTTGTGTTTTGTGACTCAATTGAATAAGAATAGTGAACCTAGAAATTTCTTTGAAGCTTCTCAAAACCCTCAGTGGGTTGATGCTATGAATTTAGAGTTTGCCGCCTTACTTGAAAATGATACTTGGGATTTAGTTGAATTGCCTCATGGTAGAAATGAATTAAATTCTAAGTGGGTTTGGAAGCTTAAGCTTAAATCCAATGGTGAAATAGAAAGGTATAAAGTTAGGCTTGTTGCTATGGGTTATGGTCAAAAGGAAGGAACTGATTATGAGGAAACTTTCTCTCCTGTTGTGAAAATGGTTACTGTTGGATGTTTGATTAATCTTGCTGTTAACCAGTCTTGGCCTATTTATCAACTTGATGTTAACAATGCCTTCTTTTATGGTGAGCTTGATGAAACTGTTTACATGAAACCTCTACAAGGATTTTATACTGGTAACCAAAATCTTGTGTGTAGGCTGAAAAAATCTATTTATGGTCTTAAGCAGTCTCCAAGACAGTGGAACTCTAAGCTCACTTATGTGCTTGTTGAAAATGGGTTTGTCCAAAGCAAATCTGATTACTCTTTTTACACTAAGAAAATTGATAAACTGTTTGTTGCTGTTCTTGTGTATGTTGATGATATTATTGCTACTGGTAATGATCAAAAGGAGATTGACAGTTTTAAAGTTTTTTTGAAAGGAAAATTCAAAATTAAAGATTTGAGAAAACTTTAATATTTTTTCGGAATTGAAGTTATTTACACAGATTCAGGGGTTTGTTTAAATCAAAGAAAATATGTGTTAGATCTCTTGTCTGAATATGGAATGCTTGCTTGCAAACCTGTTAAGACACCCTTAATGTCCAAACTGTCAATCACTAATGAGGATTCTGAGAATGATCATTTTCTTGATAACATTGTTGATTACCGGAAACTCATGGGTAAGTTGATCTACTTGACCAATACTAGACCTGATATATCATATGATGTTCATTGTTTAAGTCAATTTATGCATACCCCTTTAAGGTCTCATCTAAAAATTGCATTTAGAATCTTGAGATACTTAAAGGGAAGTCCTGTTCTTGGGATTCAAGTGGTCAAAATCTCAGGTATGATTCTTAAAGCCTTTTGTGATGCTGACTGGGCTAAATGCATTGTTACAAGGAGGTCAGTTACTGGTTACTGTATTTTTTTTGAACAACAACTTGATATCTTGGAAAAAAAGAAACAACTCACTCCCTAAATCTTCAGCTGAGGATGAGTATAGAGCTCTTGCTTCCACAACTAGTGAAATCATTTGGATTCTGAAAATCTTAAAAGATTTAAATTGTTATGATCTTTTGCCTGTGAATCTATTTTGTGACAGCAACTCTGCTATTAAGATAGCAGTTAACCCTGTTTTTCATGAAAGGACCAAACACCTTGAAATTGACCTTCATTTTGTTGAAGAAAAGATTTTGAATGGTGTTGTAAAAACTGTGAAAGTGGACTCTGCAAACCAAATTGCAGATGTCCTTACTAAAGGGTTGGACATTGAACTACACCAAAAGTTTGTTAACAAACTTGGAATGATAAACTTATATGCGTTATCAGATTAAGGGGTGATGTTAAAATTCATACCTAATCTGACACCCATATTTAACTATGAGGACTTATGTTGTCATGTTTTATAACTTTCAGTTAGCAAAGGGACTTGGTGTGCATTGCTCCTTGGAATAGAGGGACTGAAGTTGATGATTGATGATTGTTGCTGTTGGACTCTTAGCTCAAGCCCATAAAGCCCAAAGTTGTGGCCCCTTGGTTCTAACGGCTATCAGCCTTAGGGTTTTATTAATGAGAGGAGCGTCTCTCATTGTTAAATCGCCTCACTTTCATCTGTGTGTTTTACACACATTATTACTCTCTCTCTCTCTCAAAACATTTGATCTCAGAAATCTGTTTAATCTTTTTATTTGTTATCTTTGTTTGTAAAAACTATTATCATGTAGATAATAGGGCTACACGTGAGTAGCACTGGTAGCCTCTGTTTTTTTGCTTCTTGTTTGTGGTTTATTTTGATTAGTCAAAGAATTAAGATTTTGAGGTCTGTTTATCCATGTTTTTTCTACAAAAATACGTGGAAGTGCATTGAAATAAGTGTTTTTTAAGTCGGTATTACACATGACATCTAGTTTTAACTAATTCTATCAAAAAATCTGATAATTAAACATATTATTATTATTAACAATACTTTATTAAACCGGTCGTAACAAGACCAACACAACTAAGTGTTGTGACATCTAATTAAGATTTATCGACTTGTTTTTTTGACGCGTCTTCAATATCAAAATTTTGGAGACATCGTTGATCTCAAGACCTAATCAAAAATCATGGATGATGATCTTGTGGTCTCAAGTAGAGTTGTATCCGTTGTTGTCTTGTTTTGTGTATAATTGAAGTAAATTTGAGTGGTGAAATTAGGGTTGAGCATTTGGATCGGTGAGTCGGAACAAAAAACCAGACCAGATCATATAAATTTGGTCCGGAGTTTTGGACTAATTCGGTCCTTGATTCAGCCGGTCCGGTTCGGTTCAACTAAAACCCCGTCGATTATATCCAATAGGATCAGACCGGACAAAAACTGATCCGAACAGAGTCAACCTAGACCGAAGATCGATCCGGATCGGGCCTACTTGGACCGGACCGAACCGTTTTGTTCCAGTCTCGGTCCCAGATTATGAATCATTTTAGTTCTCAGTCCAAACTAGTCTTAGTCGATCTGGTCCAGTCCAAACCTGATGCTCACCCAAAATGAAACTAGTGATTTTATTACAGTAAATTTGATGAAATTGATTTAAAAAAAAAAACAAAACTAGTTTGACGCTGATAAATGCTAGTGTATACTGTAGGGTTGAGCACGACATACCCAAAATTGATCCGGACCAGAAAATCAGATCGAACTGGATCGAACCGAACGGGACCGAACAATTTTGATCCGGTCCTCGATCCGAGGTTTTGGACGAATTCGGTACTCGGTACAGTCAGTTCGGTTCGATCTTACCTAAATCTTGTCGATTATGTTTAATATGACTGAACCGAACCGGATCGGACCAACCTGAACCATTTCGGTCTTTGATCCGATCTAGTCTTGACTGATTCAATCCGGTCTCAGACCGATGCTCAGCCCTACTATATTGTACAGTAGTAACTTATTACACCGAAACTCTTTAACATTAAAATTCATAAAAAAAATTCTTAAAATTATTCAAAATTGCAATGATCATTTGAAGGAAATAAATATGGTACATGTACCAAACATGAAAATGTCACACCTAATAATAGCCACGGGATCCAATTTTGTAGGGGGGAATAAAAAATAACACACAACACGATAACTTGTAACATGATTAAAATGTCATACATGTGATATTCTGATGCCTTATTGGTCAACATGGTTTGTTCATTTCTATCACCTACTTAAATACGTACAAGTTTTTAATGAGATTCTATCTATCGAATTGACTTGTAACGACGACATATATGCAATTTAATACTCATGTTTGAGATGGTTAGGTACCGAAAAATGCAGATGAGTTGAAGATAGGTTCATCTGTCGTGAACAGGGTCGTCTTTAGGAAAATGTATGAGGTATTGTTTAATGAGGGTCATTAAGTTTCATATCTTCGATTTTATTATATATTTATAAGTAATATGATGCTCGAGTTTAATTAGTTCATACATTAATAATGCATGTGTATTTTATGTGTATATTTAAAGGTGTATTGGTGGTGATGGCATGGGACGACTGAAATTCATGAAATAGACCTGCTCGTGAACTTGTCTTGTTAAACAAGGGTATGAATATGACATTTAATTGTAGAGTTGCAATTAATTGAATGAAATTAGAAAAAAAAACATTAGACCATCCATAATAAGAGACGGAAGATTCGGTATTGAGGTAAGTACTAAGGAGGACACATCCGCCTGGCTACGCCTCCGTCATAAAGATCGAGGACTGTTTGTGTGCAAGATCGAGTCGTGAAGTCTGTGTTTTGGTTTTTTGCTGTGTGTATATATGTGTTTAAGAGCAAAAGGAACCATCACACCACCACTCCAAAAAAAACCCCACCATGTTTTCATATTAAAAAAAAAAAAACTCATCTAATCATCACACCATTTTCAAATCAAATTTTTCACTAATTTTCATAAATTGCCCTCAACAATTAATTTATTCAAATCCTATTTTACTTTATTCATTAAAACAAACTATCCTCACAATCGCGAGTCGATGTTGAGAGAAATTTTAGTTAGGTGCGTTTAAGCCCAACCAACAATACATTTAATTTTTAGTTGGGTGCTTAGGCTTTGTACTATAAACTTGGGCTAATACTTGGTTACCATAAAAAAACATTTTAACTTATTTTATTACGGCATCATCATCTTTCACTTTATCTTCCACGGCCATCTCTAAGGCTGGGCACAACGCGACGAAAATACTCGATCGAGTGTCGGTCGCGACCGAATCGTCGCGTTGCGGCGATTCGGTCGCCGGTGCAAATCGTGCAAAACCGACCCTAACCGCGACCCTTTCAAAAACAAGTGGAAAAAATGACCGTTTGTAAAAAATGACCGTTACATTTAAAAAAAAAAATTCAATTTTTTTTTAAAACCTATATAAATCAATACATTCTTTCAATATTTTTTACGTTTCACATTTCACACACAAATCTCAACACACATTAAAAATGTCTAGCAAGAGAACTCCCCAAAACAAAACCCCAAAATCCCGAGTTCGTCAAGAATCTGTTCCACATGTGACACCGGACTCGAATTTCCGATTATCCGGTGTGTCTCCACAATTCCGGTTTAGACCCACCGGTTTTGAATATCAATCACACCAACAACCTAACTATTCAAACCGTCCTTTTTATCCCCCACAACGTGATAACCAACAACCTAACTACGAATCGCCTTCGGGTGTGTATCGACCTACTATGGATTCTTCCACTACTTCCTATCCAAACCAACAGTATTCTCCGAGTAAACGTTTTGAGGTTGATGCACAATTTGAAAATATGATATACAACCAAGACAACTATGTGGGTGACGGGCCTAGCCAAGATCAATCTATGGGTCAAGGTTCGGGACACGGGTCTTTTCATGGTGCATACAACCTTGAAGACGATGTGGAAGAAATGTCCCCAATCAAACCTAAGAAGCCCTCAAGACGTGCTACGAAAAACAAACAGGTTGATACAACTGAGGCACCAAAAGAATGGACAAGTGAGGAGGAGTGTGCGTTATGCAGAGGTTGGTGTTATATTTCCGGGAATTGCATCCAAGGAAACAGTCAAAAATCAAAGGGCTTTTGGCTAAAAGTAGTGAAGTACTATGAAACCGAGACGGGTTCTGCTAGAGGGTATGACGCGGTTGTGAGCAAATGGAAAAACAGGTTCCGTCCTAGTGTTGGTGCATTTTGTGGTATTATGAATAACATTGAGCGTACTCATGATAGTGGTGCAAATGATCTCACTGATTTCCAAAAAGCTTGTGCTGAATACAAAGTGACTTACAATAAAGAGTTTCAATACCGGGAGGCGTGGAAGGTGCTCAAAGATCACCCGAGTTGGATAGAGGTTGAAATGCCACGGTTTACAAAGAAACCGTCTAGCAAAAAAGCCAAGACTTCTGAAACCACTTCTGGTTCTGGACACGCTAGTTACATGGATGTGCACGATGATTCTGAAGAAGAGAAACAAGAAAATCGACCAATGGGTCGTGATCGTGCTAAAAAGAAGTCATCAACCTCTTCGTCAACTGGGAAGTCTTCATTTGTTGAAGCTGTAAGCTCCAAATGGGAGAAGATGAAAGACATTGGATGGGGAAAGAAGAAGCAACAACAAGATTCCTACTTTGACTTGAAGCAACGGGAGTTGGATTTGCAGGAGAAAAACGCGGATATCAAAAGAGAAAAGCTCGAGTTACAACGTCGGGGTATCGAGCTTGCTGAAGCAAAGAAACGAGATAAAGACTTGATGTTCTACAACTCGGAAATCGACCCCAACTTGCCGATAGCCAAACAGCAAGCACAACAAGAAATGAAGGACAGAATCAAGGAACTTTATAATTTAAATTACTAGGATTATTGTAATGTTTTTTAATTTCGAATAATTGTGTAATGTTTTTTTTAAATAAATGTAATGTTTTTTATTAAATTTTTTGTGTTTAAAATTTTTTTTTTTTTCAACTAGGTCGCACTAGGTCGCCGGGTTGTGGCAAATAGGTCGCACTAGGTCGCCGGCCGAAAAAACTAGGTCGCGACCCCCATGCGTTATGCCTAGCCTAACAACCTTCAAAGCCGCCGTCATCATCTTTCACTTTATCTTCCACATCCATCTCTAGTAATCTTCAAAGCCGCGATATTTACTAACAAAGGATGCGTTTGTTGGATTAAATTGATAAAGGGGGAGGATGTAAATTAAACGAGGGGATAGTGAAAATTGGATGGTTTTCACGGGCGTGATCGTGACCACGACGTCTTCCACGGGGAAGATCACGGTGTAGTCACGTCGGGCAGTGGCGGACGCAGAAAAGTAGACAGTGGGGGGCAACAAAAAAATTTGCTAATAGTAAAGAGAAAAAACTAAAATTTGAATAAAAAATCTAGTATTATAACTTAAAAATTGAGAATTTTTAGGCTTTACCGTTTTAGAGTGCTAAATGTTGAACTTTAGTGTTTAAGTGAGGGGCAATCTGACTTTCGAATGGGGGGCATTCTAAAAAAAGCTCAAAATTACCGAAAAAATACACTATATTCTCGTATTTTTGTTTAACCATGGGGGCGCCGCCACCCTGTAGTCAGTGGCGGACATACATAGAGAGTTCGGGGGGGCGGCGCCCCCCATGACTAGCCCGATAAACTGAGATTTTAGTGTAAATTTTTTTCGATTTTGAGGATTTTTTGAACGTGCCCCCCACTCGTAAACCAAATTGCCCCCTACTTGCATATTAAAACTCAATATTCAGTACGCCAACACCTTATAAATCTCTCATTTCTAAGTAAAAATACTCGATTTATCATTTCGATATTAATTTTTTTTCCGTATTTTGATGTCATTGTCAAAAAAATTTTTTTTGCCCCCCACTTGCTATATTCCTGCGTCCGCCACTGCGGCTGTAGTTAATGAATACATCCGACGCCGGGCAACGATACACCACGTTGCGACCACTCCTTTTCCTCTAAGTAAGACATGTTTTGATAATGAAGTTGTTTGTAAAAAGTAAAAACTGAGTTAACGTTTATGAAATTTGTCTTAAACTCTCTTATTATGTGTCGGCTTATGAAACTGTGATGTTTAAATAATCAGATAGTTGTTGATCTTTTATTGTCGAGCTCCTTTCAACTAGTTTTTAAACGCTTCACAATCGTTTCTCCAGCTACGAAAATCTTCATTAAATAAGATAGGCGTTTGAAAAAATCAAACAAGAATCTAATAACAGAGACATGAGTGAAAGATGCAGGGGCGGAGCTAGGGGTTCTCGCGGGCGCCCGTGACTCTTATGAATTTTTTATGTGTAGTGTTAATTTGTGAAGAAAATATCGATTTTTTCTAAATGCATCTTAAATGCACTCAGTCAATTGGAACGTGTTTCTACCCTTTGTTTCAATTCAGTTTTTACATATGTTATGTTACGGTTAAAAAAATTTGTGCACCCGGTCATATTTCATCATGGCTTCGTCCCTGGAAAGATGTATGTGTTTTGTTGGATAATAAAACATTTTGTTGTATTTTTCCAAGCTTATCAGTCTTTGCAACTATATAGTTTAGAAAATACTAAAAATCGCTCGGTGCTAGCTAGGCGGTTGAGTACTGTCAAACGATTAATCGATTTGACGAAGATTAATCGAGGTTTTAATCCGATTGGATTTTTTATGTATAAAATTTTGAAATTTTGAAAGTATATGTCCGATTAGGCCGATTTATCCGATTTTTTCCGATATAGCCAATTTATGTTCGAAACCAAGTCGGCCGATTTATCCCTTTTTTAATACCATTCACATCTCTTCGTTACATATGGCATATTTTCTTTTTTATACTTCATCTCTCGTTTTCATGTAAACCTTATCTGGTTATCTTTTTATAGGTATTGTTTGATCTTTTTTTTACTTCATCTCTCTTTCCACCGATTCAATTCTCTCCTAGAACTATTAAAATCCAGATTCACGTAACCACTTTAGTTAAGGTCGGCCGCCATTTAGATATTTGTTATAGAAAATCCAGATTCAAAAGGACAAGAGCACATCGAAACCCAGATTCAGTAACACAAAAATACATTTAACACTCAGATTCAAAAACACAGGAACACAGATGTGATGAAGCGGCGATGAAGGAAGATTAGATGTGACTATCGTCGCATCTGATGGTTTATTAGTATTCATTTGTATAAAAATGTTTCTTGTTAACATCCATGATTAATTGTTTTATTAATATTGTTTTAAGAGGATAGTTTTTCAATAAGGATGAAGATGATGGTTTTTTTAAGAAGAATAAAGATAATTTAGGGGGTGTTTGGTTAAGCTTATATGATGGGCTTATAAGCTTATTAGCTTATATGTGTTAAATAAGCCTAAACAAGTGTTTGGTTAAGCTTATATGACTTGGCTTATAAGCTTATATAAAGGGGTTTTGGTAAGCCAAAACTTTGAGGCTTTTATATGGAGGTGTAGACTTATATAAGAATATCATATTAAAAGACTTTTATACCCTTATTTAATTCATTACACCCATTTTATTTTTTGTACTTTTTAGTCATTCTACCTTATTAGTTATAAAAGCTAAACCAAACACTAATTAAAAACTTATGAGCTTATTATATATAAGCCATAAATGGCTTATATAATATAAGCCTAACCTCAATTCATAAGCTTAACCAAACACCCTCTTAATGATGATCTGTCAAAGACGAATATGATATAGGTTTTGGACTTTAACAAAAAAAGCTTAAAGTAAAAAAAATAGTATAAGTAAAATAAAATAGGTAAAAAATCAATTTATTGGTAACCAGACAAATCCACGCAATATAGAAATTACAGATGTATTATTTTTTAAATTACACCTAGATATAAAGAATGACGTGAAAATATAACCGGTCATCTTGGTAACATTAGTACAAAACAAACAAGTTCGTTGGTAAAGTCAAGAGATAAAAAAGTAAATGTTTAAAGTCGGCATATTATAACAAGTACGTTGGTATTGTTTAGCTTTTACCCTTTCCATAATGAAGTTGGTTGTAAAAAGAAAAAACTGAGTTAACGTTTATGAAATTTGTCTTGAACACTCTTATTATGTGTCGGCTTATGAAACTGTGATGTTTAAATAATCAGATAGTTGTTGATCTTTTATTGTCGAGCTCCATTCAACTAGTTTTTAAATGCTTCACAATCGTTTCTCCAGCTACGAAAATCTTCATTAAATAAGATGGAAGTTTGAAAAAATCAAACAAGAATCTAATAACAGTGACATGAGTGAAAGATGCAGGGGCGGAGCTAGGGGTTCCCGCGGGTGCTCGTGACCCTTATGAATTTTTTCTGTGTAGTGTTAATTTGTGAAGAAAACATCGATTTTTTCTAAATGCATCTTAAATGCACCCAGTCAATTGGAACGTGTTTTTACCCTTTGTTTCAATTTAGTTTTTACATATGTTATGTTACGGTTCAAAAAAATTTGTGCACCCAGTCATATTTCATCCTGGCTTCGTCCCTGGAAAGATGTATGTGTTTTGTTGGATAATAAAACATTTTGTTGTATTTTACCAAGCTTATCAGTTTTTGCAACTATACAGTTTAGAAAATAGTAAAAATCGCTCGGTGCTAGCTAGGCGGTTGAGTACTGTCAAACGATTAATCGATTTGACGAAGATTAATCGAGGATTAATCGGATTGGACTTTTTATGTATAAAATTTAAAATATTGAAAGTATATGCCCGATTAGGCAGATTTATCCGATTTTTTTCCGATATGGCCGATTTATGTTCGAAACCAAGTCGGCCGATTTATCCTTTTTTTAATATTTGACCGATTTATTCCCGATATATGTCTGATTTATCCGATTTTGACCAAACCGATTAATAAGGCCGACTAAAGAAAATCGTGCCAGTTAATCCCCGCCAAGCGAATTGTTCTCGATTAATCGGCCGCCAAAGCCGATTTTTACAACACTGAAAAATACTGATGTGGTATAGAATAATGCATTTTTAAAGTTTTAACATTGTGAATAAGTACCATTACTATAGTGAGTCAAACTATAATAAAATAGTTTTGTGGTAAGTTTTTTTCCTTTTAATTTAGACAACTGGTTAGTGATTCAAACCTCGTTAAATGTATACATTTGAACGTGATCGGAATAAGTTGGGAAACGGTCTTAGTAGTTACCCGGTAAGGTCGCGTATACATAAGTAAAAAGTTTTCGCCCTCCCCAATTAACATGAATAGGAAAAAAAATCCGTTTTATTAGTGAGTCACACCAACATCCATTAATCGAAGGTGTTGGAATTTGGATCATGTTCTAGTTGATAAAACTTACACTGATTGAAAGTTTTTTTTCGAAAGTAGTCTTTTTATTTTCGTTTATATTTTAGTGTAAGCGTAGAATTTGTCTACATTTAACCTTATATATACAATAGAATTAGGGCTTGTATTAGTTACTAAAAAAGTTCAAAAATATTAATCAACAAAAACAAATTTCGGATGTATTTATTGTTTTTGTTGAATAAAGGATGTATTTATTGATGAAGTAAATATGGATGATGTGATGGATGAAACAATTCATGTGACATATCTTGGATTATTAGGCAACCTTTTGGCCAAATCGAACGTTGAAATGTTGTTTTCCATTTGATAAGGTCCCAAGATTTCCGTTTGTTATAAAATTTTTTGCTTTATTTTTTAGTCTTACATCTTCAAAAAGATAAAATAGAACATGGGTGAATTTAATACTCAAGTCAGAAATAAACAATTTTCAAAGATTAGTACGATACTAGGATTTGTACATGTGTGATATGCCCCCATTCTACATTTTAACCTCGACAATTGATACGTCTTAAAACTCGAATTGACTGGACCGAATTAACAGGTTGAATCGTGAACTGGTCGAAATAATCATCTTTGAGAAAGAAATTTGGTTAAACCATTAGTTAAATCGATTGAACCGTATTCGATAGCTCAACGAAATCAATTTAAAACCGGTTTTGAAAACATCAACAATATGATAGTTTGGTTTTATTGTTACAAACATAACCCACCCAAAAATCACAACCAGATTGATTTAAGTATTCAAGAACATTTTTTATACATGTTACAGGCTTTTCATACACCAATAATTAAACAATCAATAGTTCAATGATTAATATACTAGATTATTATATCTAGGAAACACCAGCAAAACTTAGCAAAATTTATAGACCATCTGTCTTTAAATAAGTGTCTATTTTAATTTTTTTGGTGTTTCTTGTTCAAATTTGACTGTAAGTATTTATGTTTGTGTTATATAATATTCGATGCAAAATATATGAATGAATTAAGTTTTAAATAAATTTTTTATTGATATAATTTTCATCAACTATTGTATAACACAAAAAATAATATTTACGGTCAAAATTTAATAAGAAAAACCACAAAAAATCAAAATATACACTTATTTAAGGACGGAAGGAGTAGTGTTTGTTTACTCGAACGTATATACCATCATTACTATCATTCGAAAATTTAAAAAAGAAAAAAACAAGTGTACATACTTCCCTATAGATTTACGACATTATCGAAAATCTTTTAAAAAACAATCTCTCTAACCTCAGTTTTCGGTCTTAGATAAAGGTATGACTGTCTATATCGTAATTTTTTCAACATGCCTCTTTGACAAGATTGGTTTTGATTTTGTCATTGTTGAGATAACAGTCCATAACTTATGTGCCACTTTTTCCTCTAAACAAAAAAACAAATTCATAAGAACTCATGTAACATGACAATAATAAAACAAAATAAAAGGAATTATTAGTACAATAAATTTGGTCTTCAAAATGCATGTTGTATCATGAGGTCCTCTCCCTATTTGGGAACATTACCACATGGAAATTGTATATTGTTTGGTGCAAGTCCAATGTAATGATAACTACTCATTTATTTAGGAATGTAGTACAATGATATAAACTTGTTTCAGATTAGGTTTGGACCAATTGAAGTAATCAGAGTCCGAAATGAGGAAAATAATCGGCCGCGATAGCTACAGTTCGGCCTGAACGTACACCTGGTCTCAGATCGAGCTTGGACTGCTGATCGAGATCGATATGGTTCGAGACATTGACTTAGAGCTAACTTGTTATTTATAGTATTTTGTTAAGACAAAAAGAATAATAATAGTTCGTTTTACATATTGCACACATAGGATATAAGTTACCTACATGGTTAATCGATCTATCTTAAGGATCTATCTGTTTTTTTTATGGAAACTCGGATATTTTTTGGTTATCACACTCTCTTCCGAAGTTTAATTTTCAAGTGAAAGAGAAAATTTTAAGATGATAATTAAATAAATTGTGTTCCTGAGATTATTTTAAGCGAGAAGGTGAAATTAAATAAGAGTAAATTACCTTATAATTTCATCCTTAATCTTCTTCTTAATTTGAGATGATTTGGATAAAAAATAAAGAAGAGTATGGTTGACTGTTTCTAATTTAATTAACTAATATTTTTTATTTTTTCACTCTTTTTTCCAGCTTATTAACACAAAAATCTCACTCTTTTCATTTTCACTCCACTTCTTATCCTCCCACACATTTTATCTTTTTTTTTTGTTAAACTCGAGAATAGAGTGTAAATGAAAAGACGAATTCAAGAAGAGGTATGTCACTTTCATTTACTGTTAGACATATATGTAGTTTATGATAGAGTTGTATTCGTACATAACGACAATATTTTATAATAGTATATGAAGTTATTTTGTTAAATTTTTTAAAAGAAATTCATGACTCAACCAAATTTATTTATCCGGGTTAATAAAAAACTAACGGTTCAATCTATGTCTCAAACAAGCAAAAGACCAGTCACATTTGGTCTGGTATCCAAGCTGGTTCATGAGTCAACGAGTTTAATCGAAAAAATCAACTCGAGTTTTAAAACTTTGATTAACGTGAGTTAAAAGTAAATTTTTACACAAAACATATCTTGATATCTATTACCCTTTTTATCAAAAAAGAGGAATGCTATGTCAATACAATTTTTACAAAATAAAATTCACATATACATGTGTCAATCAATTATTGCTTGAACAAATAAGAAAGAGAAAATGAAATAGAACATGATTGGTGCACCACATTTACCACATCATTGTGTGGATGTCTGTTTGTAAAAATTGTGTGAATATAGTATTTCTCATCAAAATAATAGTACACGGTTTTTTAGATGTATTAAACAATCTATTCTGCCTTTAATTTTATTTATAATTATCAACTATTCGAAAGAAAAGTTTGATCAAGTTTTAATTACTGAGTTTGAAAAATATTTTTTTAATGAGCTAATGTAAAATTGTCATTTTGTTAAAAAATAAAAATTTATAATAATTAGTGTATATGCATGTGTTTATTGTCGGATGGACAATTATTTTACGACAAAAGAGTTATACTATATAACTTTCACGAGCTAAGAAAAATATTTATATGCAACTATGCCTACACAAAACATTCTCTATTTGTCTTCCTCAAGATTGCCCAATGCCTATGTTGAGGATTTGAGGTCTTAATCAATTAGTGGTAGAGGTGTGCACGGTTCGGTTTGGGTCGGTTTTTGGCTAAAACCGAAACCGAACCGACATAATTAGTGGGCAGCCTAGTTTGTTTTAATACTCTTGTACCAATGAATTAGTGGGCATGCATGATGCAATTTGATGCGCATTTTTTGGTACTTAAAACCAAATTTAATATACATGCTTTAGTTTACTTTTATAAACTATTTTCATGGATAAAGAGTTATTCAGCTAAACACAAATGTTTTCCTTATAACTAGTACTGTACTATTTTTGCAGTGAGCCGTAAAATGCTGATAAGAGATAGTTTTCAGCTTTGTTATTGAAACCTAATACAAAATGGAGTACGTGCTGCGTCTTCTAATTTATGTAAATTACGGCCTCGTTTGTTTTTTCAGAGGTTTTACCTCTTCATCTACAAACCATGTCTACAAGAAAAAGAGGTGCATTTAAAGTTTTCATCTACATAAAAAAGACCGTTTGTTTTTTATAATCTTGAACTACTTCTTTCCTACTCTTTTTCTTTTTATATTTTTCATTAGTTCTTTTGTATGTTTTCGTACGTTTTGTCAATTTTTACATTTTTGTACATTTTGTATGATTTTTACGTTTTCATACATTTTGTTCGTGTTTTGTCGCGCTGAAAACTGTTTTGTCGCGCTGAAAACGCTAATACATAATAAAAACATATAAAAGTATACAAACACGTAAAAAATAAATTAAAATATACGAAAATGTATAAAACTTAAAAACTTACGAAACAAACGAAAACGTATGAACACGTGAAAAAATAGAACGAAAACGAACGGAAGCGTAAAAATACACGAAAACATAGAAAAACGTACAAAAGCGTGTAAAATTGACAAAAACGTAAAACACGAAAAAAAAATGAAAAAATCATAAAACATATAAAAACGTGCAAAAAATACGAAATGAATTATTTCGGTACAAAAAGTATAAAAATATAAAAAATGTAAACAAATATTAAAGGTGATGGTGGGATGTGAGTGTTGAAGGAAGTGGGAAGAAGTGAGAAGAAGAGGAAAGGAGATATAATGGTTGAAAAGGGGAGAAGTGATTTTTAGCACTTATGTCTGCAAAAAAACAAACAAATACCTCTGCGCGCCTGCAGAGATTTGCAGACAAAAAAAGGCTAAAAGAGTTTTTTATAAAAAAAAACAAACGAGGCCTACATGTGAATTGTTATATCTTCTAAATAGTAACCAGGTTTTTTAAACTGATCAATATGGACGCTGGGGTGATTTTTGCAAAAGAACTATATTTATAAAAATGATGATAGAGCTTTGGGGGTTATCAAAATAACAGGACTAAAATGGGGTTTATAACAGCCCAACATGAAAAAAAAACTGGTAGCCCAATCTTCTAAACTTGATGGTTTTGATTAACTTTATATAAACCATCTCTAGTTTTTGTACACCATGAAGTTGTTACTTGTTTTCTGACTTTCTCTTGATATAAATTTATAATACACAAATTGAAACAAGTAACGTCTTGTCAAACGGACCATAGGTAGGGACGGACCCAAGATATTTTATCGAGTGTGCTATAAAAAATTTTCAGAGGCATTATATCTTATTTCTTTATCATAAATATGTTTTAGCCTAAACCAAATTAGCGCAAAATTTTTTTGGGTGTTACACATACTAGCGAATCATATTTTTTGGAAAAATTTACACTTCGTAACCTCAAATCGGATGTGACCCATGCCACACCTGGCTCCCATGTGGATCAGCCCCTGGGCCCATAGCTATTTCAAGTGGTGATAGGCATTTGCTATATTTAGAGAGCGGATAATACTTGATCCAATATGTCGACGGCCTTAGGCTTTTTGCCATCCATTTGTATAATTTTCTTTGTGTTACAAGCTATCACAAGGATAACCACCAACCCCACCAAGGGTTTTTTTTTCTTTCCAAATCTTGTAACTAAATATACGAAGGACATGTTTGATACAAAGAAATTTAGAGACTGAAAAATTAAATAGACAATTTAAAAAAACTGTCATTAAAAAATGTGCATATTCTATTTCGAAATCTTAGATCCGTTACTAACTAGCAGATGTGAGATCCTTATAAAATATGCATCAAAAAAAAGAAGGAAGGAAACAATCTCAACCATCCATTCAAGTTCTATCTAATGGTCTAGATTTAATCTTTTTAAATTTAATTTAAAAACCCATTTTCATCCTATTTCTTAAAAATTAAATATCTCTCAAACCGTTAATCGTTACGAAAAACTAATTATACCATCGCGACGGGAATTAAGTTATCTTTCTATAGATAGGCACTTCTATAAACTTTCGGCAAACTTTTTTTTTTTAAAATTTACGCATAAAAAATTACATGTGATTCTCGAAAAATTACATGTAATTTTCGAAAATTACGTGTAATTTTTTTGGCGAGAATTTTTAACACTGTAAATCGTTAACTTTTGTGTGAATTACATGTAATTATGTGTGAATTACATGTAATTTTTGTAATAAAATAGTTTATTAGTGTTAAATGCAAATCACATGTAATTATGTGTGAATTACATGTGATTTTTGTAATAAAGTGGTTAGTTAGTGTTGAATGAAAATTACATGTAATTTTGTGTGAATTACATGTAATTTTGCTCAAATCACATGTGATTTTATAAATAATTACATGTAATTTTGCTCAAATTACATGTGATTTTATACAAAATTACATGTAATTTTGCTTTAAATCACATGTGATTTTATAAATAATAACATGTAATTTTGCTTTAAATCACATGTGATTCATGTAGACTCACATAACTTTACATCTAACTTTGGTCCCATTTGACGCGTTAGTCTTTTTTTTAAGTTACATGTTTTCATAGATTTTTATTTTCAACTTTAATACCAATAATCTAGAAACCAAGTAAATCACATGCGATTCGTGATAAATCACATGTAATTCGTGGTAAATCACATGTGGTTCGTGGTAAATAACATTTTCTCTCCATTCCTCACATCATCCATCCTTCCGAAGTGGTCTTGTGATCCATGTATGCTATCTAAAGTGGTCTTGTGATCCATGTATGCTATCTTGTGATCCATGTATGATACTTACATGTGAATTTGCTTGCATTACATGTAATTCATGGTAAATTACATGTGATTCAAACAAAAGCACATGTGATTCATCTAAAGTGGGTTTGTTAGAAGAAGTTAAAGTTTTGAAATGTTTGAATCACATGTAATGCAAGCAAATTCACATGTAATTATCATCGAATTACATGTGATCCAATGCAAGCAAAATCACATGTAATTATCATCGAATTACATGTAATTCAAGCAGACAATTTAATATATTAACAAGATACATGTGATTAAAAAAATCACATGTGATTCATCTAAAGTGAGTTTGTTAGAAAAAGTTAAGGTTTCGGAATGCTTGAATCACATGTAATGCAAGAAAAATCATATGTAATTATCACCGAATCACATGCAATTCAAGCAGAATTACATGTGATTCAAACAAAATCACATGTAATTTAGAAGCCAATTTGTTTTATATATTTTACATAAATGAAAACATAATACGTGATTAAAAAAATCACATGTGATTCATCTAATGTGGGTTTGTTAGAAAAAGTTACGGTTTCGATATGCTTGAATCATATGTAATGCAAGCAAAATCACATGTAATTATCACCGAATCACATGTAATTCAGAAGCCAATTTGTTTTACATATATTTTTTTTGGATAAAGGGGACTCCACCCCGGTAAAATGAACATATTTTATATTAATGGCAACAAACATTTTAATATATTAACAAAATTACATGTGATTCAAACATTTTAATGTAATTCACATAAATCACGTGTGGTTTTAAAATAATAACGAAAATATTTTTGTCATTTAATAGACGGTTATTTTCATATACTTTTAACGATTTTACAATGTTGAAATTCTCGTAAAAAAAATACACGTGATTTCACAAATCGCATGTGACGTTACAAATTCAAATGTGATTTTTAAAATAATTAATCAAAAATTAGTTTTCGAGAATTACATGTAATTTTTCGAGAATTACATGTGATTTTTTTACGAAATTTTTTAAAAAAAGTTCGCCGAAAGTATATAGAAGTGCATATCTATGGAAAGATAATTTAATTCCCGTCGTGACGGTATAATTATTTTTTCATAACGATTAACGGTTTGAGAGATATTTAATTTTTAAGAAATATGATGAAAATGTGTTTTTTAATTAAATTTAAAAAGATTAATATTGGATGGTGGAAATTGCTTCCTTTGTTCTTTTTTTGATGCATGTTCCTTATAGAACTTTTCTCCTAACTAGCAATGGTATTTTGTGAATAAAGACAACCATATTGCACCGAAATTGTGACATAAACATTGCTTTCATTGTTAGACAAGCATAAGGAGATACTTAATTCAATATTATATTACAAGAATGGTATATAGAATCCAATGAAGATTGAAGCAACGATGAAGTTAAGAAAGGTATAAATATAGGAATTAGCACATACATTACCTTTCGGGTTCTCATTTAGCAAAGTTAAATTTGTTTTTTCCTGATTATTTGGTCCATAAATGCAACAGCAACTCTAATCAATCTAGTATTAATTTTAACTTTTATTAGCCAATTACGAGATTCATTAACTTTTCTACTGTTAAACTTAATTTTAACTTTTTTTTGCTTCAATTTGATTTCCGCCGAGAACCTTCTTTTCTCTGAAATGTTATGCATGTACTGTAGTGAAACTAGAGTTTGCATGCTTTGACGGTTCCGAACACAACCAAGAAAGGAATCCCAATCATGCTTCATTAAGCAAGGAATCCTAACGTGGCTTTTGTTAGCATTAAGTTACTTCATCTTTTAGTTTAAATATGTAAGAAGTCAGAAGGAGGATCGACACAAAGAAAGTAAAAAAGACACAATTTTTAATTTATATTAAGATGATAAATGCAGCTTCTACTTCTAATCCAAGTTTGGTACTGAATGTTGGTGAAGCATACCCATACCCTTCACATGTTATTGCCCCAAATTTCGTTACCGTAAAGCTGAGCGGTAGAAATAAGTATAATATGTGGAAAACACAGATGATGTGTCTCTTAGAGAGTCATCATATGTTTGGTTTCATCGATGGCGAGATTCCATGTCCTGAGTTGCGTGGGAAGGGGAAAGTAGAAGATTTGAAGGCATGGCTTGCATCTGATTCACTTGTGAAAGGTTGGATACTTGGTTCACTTTCAGAGGAATCCGTCAACAAGGTTGTCAATCATCTCACACACCAGCAAAAGAAGACAAATTTCTCTGCAAAAGATTTATGGAATGAAGTGCAACGTAGTTATGGTCCTTTAGTTCGTGAACAAGCAGCCGGTACAGTGTTTCCTCTTGCTAATCATAATTTTATTTTATTATCTTGTATTCATAACTTTTTTATATCAGTTTAATATATATATATATATATATATATATATATATATATATATATATATATATATATATCAAAATTATAGAGGTGGGTTTTTTAGTTTTTTAAAAATTTTAATTTAGTTTTAAGTGTATTTTTAAGGGGACCAATTGAGTGTAAATTCAAGTACATACTTTTGAAATTGAGCGCTAAATCTGAAGTTTGATATACGTACGTCTTTGCTTTAGTTTTTTGTTTGAAATCCTTCCGTGATTTAAACTAAAACAATTTTATAGTTTCTTTTAATAACGGCATGCAAATTGAAAACTTTAAACTGAAGATCCAAAATCAGAAGACCGCACAACAGATGGAAAAACCAGAGATGAAAAGATACATGAAGATACTATCAGAAAACGGGCGCGTAAGCTTCTTTATAAACATATTCTCAAAGGAACTACAAAAGACGACGTTATACGTATTCTAAAAACGTTTACTGTTAACCCCTGGGACAAAATCACAAATAATGGAAACACAGTACTCCATGCAGCAGTGGGTTCTTCTACCGAGAATCAAGAATTATTAAAAGAATTGTTGAGAATGACACCAACAGACAACACACTACTAGGTGTGGTAAATTCAGAGGGAAGCACTGTTCTTCATGTTGCTGCTATTGGTGGCAACATCGAAGCTGTCAACCTCTTGGTGGAAAGAAGCCCAGAATTGTTATCCGCCACGGACAAAGGAGGTCACACTCCCCTAGCCTTATCTATTTCCAATATGTATACCAACACATCTCGCTGTTTGTATGAGCACATGAAAAAAAAAGGGCAGGCTGCCACTTTTTCGGGTCAAAGTGGAGAGGATCTGGTCGTTCTTGCCATTTCTTGTCAAGATTTTAGTAAGTCTCATCTATTGTAAAATCTTAGACGAAAAAGGGTATGATTCTCTTATCTGATTGATACATATTAGCTCGTGCCTTAATTGTATTTTTACAATATGTAGGCTTGGCAAGAATGATAATCCAAAAATGGCCCAATACCATACTGTCTAATAATGACGTTTTGCTAACGACTTTAGCTCAAAACTTTCCACGTGAACTCAACTTCTGGGAAAGAGACCTACCATATGGCGAGTTTGTTTCCTTAACATTTTAATTGATCATTAAGTCTTTGTTCATCAATTTATTTCAATTATGTTACAGGCTTTATGGAGGAGGTTATAGGCAGATCACCTTACAGGCGTGTTGCAAAGTATTTTGATTGGACATTCGGGAGATGGCTGCAAATACCAATTTTCTATTTCATAGTCGGTACGTCATGAGATGGCAATACGTAGTTGGGTGTGAGGTATACTGTATTAGGAAGCATTTTTTATTTTATTCTTATATATTTTTACAAAAACAATTTTTTTCTCATTTACTGAAATTTTTTCGAAACATTCGTGGAAAATTTTGATAAAAGAAAAAAAAACCATAACATACTTGATTTGTATTTTGTATTTATTGTGAGCTTAATCAACCAAGTTAAAAAAATGACAATCTTGAAAAGAAGAACTATCTTAAGCCATGTCAGCTTTTAATTTTTTTTGCTGGTTTAGCCGTTAATCGATAACGATACGAACATATTAACGGGTGAAGTGTTAGATAAAATACTATTTGGATAGTATTTTAAGTACACGTATCATATGAATATATTTAAAAAAATACGTGACTATTTAATATTCTAAACCTAAATAATATAAGTGTAAAATTATGATTTAAAAAGAAGATAAGATAACTAATAAAATTTTAGTAATTAAATTTTAAATAAATAAAATATAGGTATTTGAAACTTATAATGTTACAAATTTTTAAATAACATTAAAGATAAGCAAATGCTCATCTAAATTTTAAATATTAATATTAATAAATAATAGTTTTTTTTATGTAAATTAAATTCACATGCGTAATTATTACTTGTGTTTATACTATAATTTGAAAAAAAATAAGCACGAATAGGTTTTTATATATTAGATTTATGTGTAAACTACGTGCATGCACTATGGCCGTACTTCGTGTAAGATATAAAAATAATAAAAATGTTTAAATACTTAAAACAAAAATCTTCTAGAAGGCGGGGTATTCAATTTATTTTTTAAAGGTGTAGTTTTAAAGAAAATAGCATTACAAAGAAAAGCTCTATTTAGTTCACTGAAATCCCGAGAACCCTTAGTTTGAGGCAAAGGGGATACCTATCACCTATGTTGCACGGAGACGGATACGGAAACGAGGACGGATACGGAGACGGGTACTTAGGAACGCCAATGTCCTAAAATCCATGAAATGGGTACGGTTGGAAACGTTTTTGTATTTATATATATTTATTAATAAATTAAATAAACATGAATTTTTAACCGATAAAACAAGAAAAAATAAATATTAATAGTGAGACATAATATATACTTAACATTAAACAAATACTGATAATCAATTTTTAAAGATTTGTTAGAAGATATGACGACCTACTATATGTATATCCAATATAAATGGACCAAAAAATGTTTCATGGCCCAAAAACTAGCTCAGAAACGTGTTAAAATCCAAAGAAACGTTTCCCTTCGCGTTTCTGCTAGAACCTCGGCGTTTCCTATCTTCAAGAAACGTTTCCCTTTTTGGGGAAACGTTTCCGCCGTGTTTCCGGGCGTTTCCAGCCGTTTCTCGTTTCCAAAACGTTTCCGGGACGGACACGGCACCCGAGAGGCGTTTCCGTGCAACATAGCCGATCACTCCCCATCCTGGACTAGCTCACTCAGAGGCGGAGCCACAGGGGGGTCAAAGGGGTCAGGTGACCCCCCACCGAAAAAAATTATTGTATGAAAATTTTAAAAATATGAGATATTTTTCGTATTTGACCCCTCCAGAAAGTGTCTGAAATATTAAAACTGGAAGTTATCTTCAATTTTTAGGGAGTTTTGAGAGTTGTGAATGATGTTTCTTTGTTGAGATGTGAGGAAAAAGAATTGCCGGAGAAGAAGAAGAAGGTAATATACATTAAATATGACTTAAAAGTACCACTGCATTTATATATGTTTTGTTTTCTCACGTGGAGGTCTAAGCACATAAAAAGAAGTTCTATCATTTATTATATGGTTTATTTAACTTATTTTTCTATTTTCTTGGAGATATTACTGCTTACAAAGTTCACATTAACAAGTTTTTCCTTCTAAACTTACAGCTGACGTAAAAATTATTTTTTTTTGACCCCCCTATAAAATTTTTCTAGCTCCGCCCCTGAGCTCACTCGTACCCTTCGTGTAAAATGATTTTCTAGGATCAAAATTTTTCTCTCAAAAAGTAATTTCCTGACTATTTGATTTTGGTTATAATTTATAAATTATTGCATTATATTCATAAGTTTAATGTATTGTAGTTTTTAAGTTGATGAATGAGATAAATATAGATACCAGAAAAAGATTACAATACTTTTATAAAAATGCCCTACCATTGGTTGTTCTTTTTTCTACGGACGTGATTTTTTCATCTAGTGATACTCTTTTTATTTCTTTTTATTTAATGATATACAATCGTACATATGTTTTAATAATGCTGCACACATTTTATTCTGATATTTTATCATAGATATGTTAGAATAAACTTTAAAGGGCCATATGGTGCAACTTGAACAACTATAGGAAAACCCGATTGTTTTATTGATGCTATATTAAATAGTGGATGGCATATTTAAATCTTCAAATTTAAAATCCTAAAATTAAAAAAAACTTAAAATTCACCAGTAACATATAAATATTTCCTGTTTACTATTCTTAAACACTCAAACTTTTCATTTTCTTTAATAACATATAAACTTCTTTTGCTTTAATAATTAAAAATTAAACTCCTAACTGTTGCATTAAGGATCACACAAAACCCACAAGTTTGCATGTATATTAGTTGTAGGTACACAATATCGTTTTGGATTATTCATTTAGTTTATATAATTAAAAAATCACAGTGACACAAACATGTTCTAGCTATAAAATGGTTCATTTTGATTGGTGAAAGTTGTTGGGATTTTAGAATACGAGTTAAATTATTAATTACGAATATGCAGCGAAATAGATTTAGGATAGCAAATATAATTAAGCACATAAGAAAAATAATTTAAAACCAATCTTTAATAATTGAATAAATCAATTAATGTGTCTTGATTTTAATCTTGAACTTTAACGGTTAAATTACCGTCTCTATCGTTTGCTCACACGACACGTTAAACGAACACACCACGATGATAGTGGTAACTTCACTTCTCAAACAACTAGTGTATATATCTTGTAACTAGAAACCCTAGATTCAAAACCCTAAGTGAGATTACGCAAGGATCGATTTATAGAACGTTACAAGATTGATTATCCAAAAATCACATAAACCCTAATTAGGTTTTATGTATGTCGAACCACCAAGGGGATCAAGAACAAACCAAAACCTTGATACGAGGATCAAGGGTTTAGTATTAGGTTAAGAAACTTCACAAGGGAGTACCAAAAGGCAGTCGATCTTGCAAAGATTTATACTTTAGTGATTTTAGGGTTTAAAGGAAATTTTGTTTGGTTTTCTCCTTTGATCGACCCAAGAAGAGGGGAAAGAGGGACACAAATTATGAGTTATGGAGATGTGTATTTATACTAATCTCCACTTCCTCAAAACTTGGACCCTACTCCAAGAAAAGATAATTAAGGTAAATATTTAGCTTAATTATTAAACAAAAATCCTCTAAAACCCCTAGTAAAAATTCAGCCGACTATGGCCCATAGGTTTTCTAGAGTTTATTTTTAGTCCCTTAAATTTACTAACGCGCTCACGATAAATTAAATAAACACGTAACTAATTTAACCACCGTTAATTAAATAAATAGTGAAGTTTTTGTTAAACGTTTAATTATAAATAAATAAACGTGTTAATAAAAGTGTGTTCTCCATATTGAGTGTGTGCCCCCGATAGGCTCACGCATTTCGGATGGCTAAACGACGCATATCCCAACATCTCCCACTTCTAAGAGTTTAAGACATAGTACGTCCATAGAAAAGTATCTAACGACACTTTATTATAACCAAAAATGATTGAGGTATAGTTTAAAGAAGAATATCTCAAAAGTATAAATTGTATACGATTATGTGACTTGCTAATAATCATCCTTTTGTTACTAGTACCGGTAAACCATGGATATGGATCCTAACTCATTCCATATGGTTTAACTTTTCGTTTCTCATTATAGAAGTTAATTCAGATATACCAAATGTAAACAAGTATCATCTTGATTTACTCTTTGGGTGTGACCACACAATTATCTGATTAATTCTGGAGAGGGCCCAGTGGTAGCAATCTGCACTATAACAAGTGTCTGTGGATCGCTGCTTCATAACACCTCCAATTATATCTTTTATAACTAACTTTTGCAAGATAGCGTTAACATATAATCAATAAGTGATATTCACACATGCACAAACTTGTTTGCATCTCAAGTCTAAGGAAGACTTAATCACCATTTTCGAAATCTTACTCATGACAAGGATCCAAAAGTAATGATTCGAAAGTTCAGGGTGTCCAATATGCATCCCTTATGAATAACACATGAGTTTGGTGGAAACCGTCCATATATTTAAAGAATATAACCAACACTCATATTTGTCTTAATGTAGACAATATTCCCATATTGCTAACTGACAATGGACATATTTAGAAGAATCAAATATTCAAGAATTAAACATAAAAAATATTGGACAACAGTAATTATATGAATGAAAGCAAATATAAAGTATCTTTATTCATCAGAAAGTAATAACTGTCTTACCATCTCAATTATCCAAATACTTAATAGACTGCATGAAACTAATTTAGCAAGTCAAAGTCAAATGTTTATAACATTCTCAACTTTTCGTTACAAGAATTCTAAATAGTCGTCTAAGTAAACTTACCGAATACTTGTTTCAAATTTCACAAATTGTGAATGATTTGAAGAACAAGATGAGTGTCTCATCCTACAGGCTCATACTATTGCAAGTGTCATAGTATGCGGATATCGTCATACCTTGTATTAAGTATTCAAAATTTACGATATACTGACAGTCATCTTTACAGTTTCTTAAAAAAATGTAAAGTATTCTTATTTCTTAATATATAATGCAACAATGCTCTTGGTTGAGCACATCTAGTTTAGCAGATTTATCATAAATGATAAAATCCTACTTTACTAGAATCGATTATCCTCTAGCATTAGTGTACACATATAACACTATGCTTTATAATTCGTAAACATTTGAATTAAAAATAATCTAAATAGTTTGAATTAGATATTGTTGTCGTCATCTCACTCTGCTCTTGTGAAAAAGTGACAACAAGTCATATACACAATATAATATATATACATAATGAATCCTTAGTTAAAAACATAAGGTTTCTATTCATGTAATAAATTATGTCAAATGAAATATATCATTCAAGACTTGCTTCAATGATGTATTGCATTGTGTTGAACTTAATTACTGCATATGTTTATTTCAATAAACATTTATTCCAAGGTCATTAATTTTATTCCATAAATTCCATATGAAGTTTCATTACAATTTTAAGGAGTAACATCTAGCTTAGATGGAATGATATTTTCAATATGTTATACAACATATGAATTCAAAGGAAAAACACAGTGCTTACACTTAACGTCAAGTGTACTCCAAACTATCTAAATTTAATCAAAATCATATTGTATTAAATTCTAGATTTAGTTTCTAGATGCATGATTTAATCCATACTTGGATTATTTTATCTTGTATACTCAATAAAGATTTTATAAACTCATAAACCCTTTTGATTATACACCATCCTTGCTAAAGGTAATCATAAAGGAGAACTATAAAGTTTAATTGACATACTCCATATACATAAAAAATATATGACAATCAATTATCTTTACTTAATCAATGCGTGTATGAAAGAATGATTCAATCATAGTCAATTGCTTAAGTATAATTAAAAGCTTTCTATTATTAATCATGCACCAATTATGTATACAATTTTGTCGTTGTAAGTCTTTCTTCAAAAGAAAGCCATTCCAACCACATAGGTTTATAATTAGACGAAATATCAATCAATTTCAAATGATTGATTTTCCCTCTTAAGGACTGCATCTTATCATTCATAGTTCTAAGACATTTATCAGATTCAAGATATGACAACTTATCTTAGCAGTTAGTAGATTACAAAGATCTCCTAACTTATACTCCTCAACGTTGATATTAAAATATCAATCAAGTGATGAGGTACCTTTGCAGATTATAACTGAGAGTAACATTTACTATTGTTTGACATTTTCATGCTTAACCAAAATATGACATCAACAAGTGGATTTTCATGCTTAACAAGTGATGAGGTACCTTTCTTCATGATTTGTTATAACTCCTACTTACTTTTATAAGTCGAGATAATTCTCTAAATACATAAGTATTTAAGAAACAATAAATTGTTCTTAATAGAGAGACTACGAAACACATTTTAAATTCTTATCTCAAGTTTTTTAATAGCATGCTTGATAAGATATTAACAAATTAAAAGATCTTTAATCAAGACATATTAGGATTCCTTCCAAGAACCCTAATTAGGGTTTATAGTATAAACCCTAATTCTTGCATCTCTTTTTAACCAATAACCTTAGGAAAGTTTTGTGTTACGTCAAGCTAGGAGGAACATGTAGAAAATCGAAAAACCCCAAGAAGTTTTAATTAGACTGGTTTGAGTGGAACAACCGAAAATCCCTAATGATTTAGGGTTTCCAGTTGTGGGTTGACTTGAATACCTTCTAGGTTTAAACTATATTGAGTGTATCAATGACACACACAATTTTCTAACCTTGATAGATCATGGAGGTAGAATAATTAAAGCTATCATAAATCAAACTATACGAATATAATTCCTTTTATCTCTTTAGACATACCATAATATTTTGGTATTCTATGAGTATTGGAATTGTGAGACTACATAATAATTCTATAGATAACTTAATTCTCTTTGGATTAAATACTTTGTCAATTTGATCGTGTACCAAATTACAATATTAGTATTTTAAAACCAAGTGCATGTTATAATGTATATTTCTTGAACAATGCGAGAACCATGTGTTTACAAGAAGACATAGTAGTTCAAGAATTATATATTCATGTGTTTACAAGAAAACAGACCATATCAAGTATACATTATAAGTCTTTGAATAATTCAAAGACTTTATGTTTATGTGTTAACAAGAAGAGATAACTATTTACTACATACTTTATGTTGTAATTCGATGAGTTAATTCAATGACTTTATAATTATGTGTTATAAAAAACATAATTAATACTAACTAAAGTAATCATGAACGCAAACTCTTGAGTTCAATAGTAATTTCAAGTTAATTTTATACTTCAAAATTATGATTATTATATCTTAACCATAATTATATTTACTAGACATGTAGTAAAGATGTTGAAGTAGCTTTCACTATATCATGACATTTAAATGTAGCAGGATAACAAACATCTTGTTTGTTTATGTCCTATTAGAATTATTAGCTTTCTTACGTTGAGGGAAGTGAAACCAATTATATGTTGTTCCTTGCACACACGTTAATATTTCTCCCACTTGTGTAAGGCACAACATCATATTATAAAGACAAGCAATACAACATGTAGTTGATTGTGTAAACAATATGATAATGTCATTGATATTATAAGTAGATTTAGAACCATAACTTTAAATAAGGAATTGTGGATTATTATTCTATAGATAACTTTTCAGAAAGCAACATCAGAAGGACAACGTGTTATCTCATAAAACAAAATGCAATTTCCTTCAAGCAATGGTCGTTCATATTTGGAAGTGATACATTATTTCATAGAAAGTTCGAAATAATATGGGTGACTAAACAAGAAAATAAATCTTGTAGCTCCCACTGAAATTGACAATATTACATGGATAATATTTCAGTAATAAACCGCGACTCTACCACTGAATTTGTCAACATAATAAATGTTACATCACCAGTAGAAAGCAAATAGAAATTTATTGACTTCCTTATCTCTGAAAAATGCCTACAAGTATACATGTACTTAGGTATTTGAGCAAAGTATATGCTATTCTACTTGTGTAGATGAGCGACTAGCCGTTCATGCTTTCAATTAACTTGACTATTTAGCATGCAATTCCTCTTTTATCGCCTACATAGCCAGAAGGATATTTAGCACTTTAAGGAATAACAAGAGTCTAAGAAGGATACTTAGCGGAGTGCTATTAAATTCTTTACTCTTTGCGGTTTTAAACTCATACATCGTGACAAATGCAACATGTCATTTATTTTTGTAGCTATAAACAAAAGTACTCTAGATACACAAATATGTTATCTTTCAAAGATTTCAGAACAGGATTAGGATAATGAAATATTAAAAGTGAGTTTAAATGCAATCGATAATGATTCGATTATACTCCTATCTTTATTCTTGTTAACTAATGAGAAGATATTGGAATAAGTCTCGCTCTTCTTACTAGAAAAAGAGACTATGTTTGTTTTCTATAAGAAAACAACTTTAGTTTACGAATTATGTTGCAATAACACAATTAATCGGAACATAAAAGTTCAATATTGTATTTTTGATAATTAAAATCTTAATAGAATTAACTACCCAATTAATTACTAATAAGACTAAGATCATACTTGCACTCCCACTTAATATTAGAGGCCTGACCAAATAATAAGTAGGGCAAGAGGTAAGCGTCGAGCGTTAATTGCATTACAAGTGAAACTCTTAGAATTATGAGACGTTTCATGAAGTTTATTGTTGTAGAGTGTTTGGATGGGATGTTCTCACAACTCTTTCAGTACGGGTGAACATCTCAAACATACTTGTTCTACATGTAATAAAGTCATGAGTATGTTTCATCTCATCCTATGCCTCGGGTTCCGAATCTGACCTGGAACTCGACTTAGGTCATACCAATGTAAAGCATGCAATAATTAGCATAGATCCGACCTATGACAAAAATCGCATTTGTTATGTAATTCCCCCTAGGTCTGACCAGATGACGAAAAACAACTACAAGTGCTTTTACATTGGATGGCATAGACTTAAAAATTCAAGTAGGTATCACATAAGTTTAGAAAACAAATGTCAAAATCGTGTAAAAAGATGCATGCAATCATCTTTTAGCACAAGTTAAGAAAAACATTTTATTAACTTTATTTTAGGCGTGTTTACCGCGGGAAAGCATTAAAGAATGATCAAACCCTATATCCTGCTCTTCATGCGCCCGAAGGCGCAAGTGATTGGGATGATTATCATATAGATGCCTAAACATGTATATGACATAGGGAGAAATTAAAGATCGTTCAAACCCTAGATAGCTTGACTAGAGCACGTAGTACAATAGCAAGTCCATCATTAGTAAAGCACTAAACATGATTTTTTAAGTATTACAAGATAATTAAATTTTGCAAATCACGTCGTTGAGAAGATAGTTTATAAGCCATCATTACGGTATGTAAGCCCAACTCGAGTGACAATATGATTTCGCAAAACAATTATCTTATAATAAAACCAAGTCTCATAGATCTTATGTCCATATTAATATTTGTTCCAAAAACGATTTTTTACAAATAACACATAGCCGATTCACAAAGAAAAATAAGTGTATTAATATGACATACTTTTAAAGCTAGTTTCGATATAAGTAGAGATCCGGTTTTATGATTCCTATAATCTTGTATTTACGTTTTGCAATTCATAATGGAAAACAAATAAGCACATAAAAACATAATAGAAAGGAGTAGAAGATGAAGACATACTCTATATGAAAGCAATAACATATAAGATCCAAGTCCCGAATGAGTCTTCCCCAAATTGAGGACCAAAGACCCTCATCAAGTTTTCGAGAAAGGTACTTGATGAATTGCCTGAATCATAAAAGTAATATGCTAAAGTCTTTGACGGATAATAAAAACACTCGCAATTTATTAACCAATTCAATTTAAACCTACCCAGTTTATATAGATCTAAATCAAGATTAAAACTTTATGGAAAGAATGCATGTTGTTGCCATAGAAACATAAATAAAAGAGGTTTTAAGTGGATCAAGCGTTCATTCTATGTGTAACCCATGAATGCCATACGATTTGACTCGTGATGCCACTGTTGGGATATTAGAATACTAGTTAAACGATTAACTACGAGTACGCAGCGGAATGGATCTAGTATAGCATACATAATTAAGCACATAAGAAAAACAATTTAAAACTAACCTTTAATTAATTGAATAAATCAATTAATGTGTCTTGATATTGATCTTGAACTTTAGCGGTTAAATTACCGTCTCTATCGTTTGCTCACACGACATGTGAAAAGAACATACCACGATGCTAGTGGTAACTTCACTTCTCAAACAAATGGCGTATATATCTTGTAACTAGAAACCCTAGATCCAAAACCCTAAGTAGGATTACGTAAGGATCGGTTTATAGAACGTTACAAGATTGATTACCCAAAAATCACATAAACCCTAATTAGGGTTTATGTATGTCAAACCACCAAGGGGATCAAGAACAAACCAAAACCTTGATACAGTGACCAAGGGTTTGGTATTAGGTTTAGAAACTTTAAATGGGAGTACCAAAAGCAGTCGATCTTGCAAAGATTTACACTTTAGTGATTTTAGGGTTTAAGGAAATTTTGTTTTTTTTTCTCCTTTGGTCGATCGGTCCAACGCAAGAAGAGGGGAAAGAGGGAAAAAAATTATGAGCTATGGAGATGTGTATTTATACTAATCTCCACATTCTCAAAACTTGGTCCCTACTCCAAGAAAACATAATTAAGGTAATTATTTAGCTTAATTATTAAACAAAAGATGTTCTAGAATCCCCTAGCAAAAATTTGGTCGACTATGGCCCATAGGTAGTCTAGAGTTTATTTTTAGTCCCTTAACGCGCTCACGATAAATTAATTAAACACGTAATTAATTTAACCACCGTTAATTAAATAAATAGTGATGTTTTTATTAAACGTTTAATTATAAATAAATAAACATATTAATAAAACCGTGTTCTCCGTATTGAGTGTGTGCCCCCGATAGGCTCACGTATTTCCGATGACTAAACGATCACATATCCTCACAAAAGTTAATGCATCAAGTTATCACGAATTCCATTATTAGTTTATTTTCAAATGGCCGACGTCTACTTATAATGTTGTGACCCCACAATTCTAACTATCATTCCATCTCTATGCAGGCTTGTACGCTATACCAACGGCCTTCGTCCTATTCCTTAAGGCGATCGGTAAGATCAAATTTTAAAAGACAAAAAAGTTAGTACTTCACTTTTTTTATTGATATTCTGAAATCTCTTTATGTTGCAGTACACCCATTCATTAAAGATACGTCTCAAGTTTTTGAAGAAGCAGATAATCTATTATCTTTTGTAAGTGATCGGATATCTAATAAAAACAAATTGATCAACGACCATCGATACAACAATTCGATTTTTGAAGCCACTAGAAGAAATGCATCCACTTTTATTAGAGAAATTATGGGTAAGTTTCAAGATGCAATTTGGAGTACCAATGAAGATGGACACAATTTTATTCAATATTCCGTGATCAATCGTTCAGAGAAGATTTACAACCTACTATACGAGATGAGCGACCACAAGAATATCTATAAAACAATCAAAGATTATTCTGGGAATAACCTTTTGCATCTGGCTGCAAGATTAGCACCTACTCACAAATTGAATCAAATATCAGGGGCAGCTCTTCAAATCCAACGCGAAATACAATGGTTCAAGGTGAGTACTCTAATGACGTGAAGTTTGAATTTCATTCAGTATACATAAAGTTATTAAGACGTATTATTATATAGCTTCCAAGGTTAATATATCGTAATATTTATTAGGAAGTTGAACGATTTGTATGTCCCTTAAACCGGTCACAAAAGAACTCAGATGATGAAACGCCTGAAATGATTTTCACACGAGAACACAAAGACTTGGTGCTCGAGGGAGAAAATTGGATAAAGAAAACTGCAGAGTCGTATACAATTACAGCTGCACTCATCATCACCATAGTATTTGCAGCAGCTATAACTGTGCCTGGTGGAAATAATCAGGATTCAGGGATACCGATTTTCACTAACAACACTGCGTTCATAGTATTTGCTATATCAGATGCGATATCATTATTCACAGCTGTTACGTCGTTGTTAATGTTTTTATCCATCCTTACGGCGCGCTTTGCGGAACAAGACTTTCTCTATAAGCTACCTACGAAGCTAATTATTGGCCTCACTATGTTGTTCATCTCGACGACGGCAATGATCGTAGCTTTTGGAGCAACATTGTTCCTTGTGTTTGGACAAAATAACTTATTGATGCTTATTCCAATAGGTGTATTGACATTACTTCCAATTACATCTTTTGTGACCCTTCAATTTCCTCTTATTGTGGAATTGGTAAGGGCTACATATTGTGGTGGCATTTTTGTTAGGGAAAGGGATGAATACTTCTACTGAACCATTTTTTATCGTGAGGGTCAAAATTTGTATAATCTTTTGCTTCAAAGGTTTCTTATGTGTTGTTTACATTTCCTTATAACAAATGGGATTTGTGAACAATATGTTAGTATGCAGTATGAATTTGACGTTATCACGATGAATCTCAAGTGTATTAGTCGACAGCTTCATATAAATGGACAAATGTTCGATATGGGCTGATTAGCTAAAGAATTTGCTTCGTTGGTTTTACCCGTTTGCAATAAAACAATAGACATTTGAACTAAATTTGTTATGGACTCATCACTCATCATAGACAATACAACCCATTAAAGTAAAAATTAACTATCATTTAGCTAAAAGAAATTTAATCTATTGGTCACAGTTGGTTGTGGATTAAAATGATCATCCTTAACAAAATATGAAAAACGATATATTAGCCTTAATCTACAATTTTATAGCTAAGTTAACATATACGCGTATTCGTTAAAGTTTGCATAAATTCATAAAAACAGCATAGCATATATGTTTTTTTTTAAAAATGGGCTTGCCATGAGGCCAAAATGTTTGCCACCTGTTCCGACCCGACCCCTCATGAGAATTAGCAAAGAACATGCCTTTTTGGATCAATATTGCCTGTACTTATATATTCACAACATTGACCCAATAGAGAGTCAAGTACAGTAAAATTATTACAAATAATTAATGAATAAATGAGATGGCGGTGATAAATTGTGACCATGCCCTTTAAAAAAAATAAAGATAAATTGTGACCATGGAAGAATAATAGTAGGGTTGATCATCGGGCTGAGACCGGAACGGGTCGGCTAAGATCGGACGGGAACGAGGATCGAAAAGGTCTAAAACCACGGTATTTGATGTAGCCACAAGTATTGAAGAACGGAGACACTTGTTTTTAGAAGCCTAGGATCGTGTGAGAAAAAATGTTTACTAAAATAGGCATAACTTGAGTTCCGAGATGAGTTACAAGGCCCACGAACAGTCAAATCGAAGAAAAGCCGTGACGGGCGTAGTTGTAACCGCACTTTGTCCGGTTACAAAGTTTTAAACGTATCTTTAAGGGGACCAAATGAGTGTCAATTCAAGTACATACTCTTGAAATTGGGGGTTAAATCTGAAGCTTGATATACGTACGTCTTTTCTTTAGTTTGTTGTTTGAATCCCTGGTGATTTAAATTAAAACACCTACATTCTATTTTTTAGTTTTTCTAATAACGGCATGCAAATTGACTATTATGATCATGTAGAAGAAGAATTAGTAGTTTAGTACTAGTTAGTGATACCAGAATGTGAAGATGCAAAATTAGGAGCAGGGCCGGTCCTGAGCTTCTCGCTGCTCTGGGCGAGATCAGCGAAAAATGCCCCTTATGAACGACCGAGTTGGTATTTTTAACAGTTTAAACCTAAGTTAAGGTTGGCGATCCGTTTTGACACTAACTTTCATCTAATAACAATCGAACGTTAACGTACGTATAGTCGTACGTTCACAAACAATATTTTTTTTATGTTCGTTCATATAACTAAACAGATATAATATTTTTTTCATGTTTTCTCAACATTGACCAAAGGTTCAATCCTTTTACAACCTAGTCACATTTATTTGTACGGAAGAGATCTTAAAATGCAGGCAATTTATAGGATAATTGATTAATCACAATTAAAATAAGTACAATTATTGATCTTGCAAATTTCACTAAAATAATTTTTTTACATACTTAATTTTTAGGATTTTCCTAACTACCACTCATAGAGTGGTTTTTAAACATTTTCTAATTAAAAAATTAACAGTTAATGAATCTCAAATATAAGATGTTTAATATATACTTGTTAATTGATAGATATTACATTTAACTTATTTACCTTAATTGTAAATGTTATAATCATACATTTATAAAAATAAGTAATTCACACTTAAAAATATTTTTAATTATAAAAGATTAAAAAACCTTTTTGTTAGCAAAACCTAAATTTTTATTATAATTGACCAGCATGACAAATCTATTTACTTGTGACTTGAAAAGATTTTGACTCAATCTATAGTTCTATACATAGAAAAGATTATACATAAAAATTACCAGTTACATAACATTGCTATGTAAAGAGTATAAATGGAAAATTATTTAGTCATGTAAATATAAATGTTAAGCGATGGTCATCTTTTTACACGTACACATACAAATTAGTAATATAATAGTTCCTTGAAATAAATTTTTCTTTGACCCACGTGTCTACTGACATTAAATACTACAGTACTTCGTAATGTATATTTTTTCTTTCTTTTTTTATTCCTCGTCTTCTTCTTTGAATTATCTGCTCCCATAAAAACTGAAAGATCCTTAAACCTTCATATATATTTTTTACTAATGCAATATGAACTTAGAATTTGATGCCCTTACGACTTTGATGCCTTGGGCCGTCGCCCACATCGCCCAGTACCAGATCCGACCGTGATTAGGAGACTAGCCAACAGAAGATTGGCTTTACAATGATGATTCCCCCCTTTCATGTAATGGCTACTATCAAAGCTTCAACCATACATAAAATATAAACCTTGGTTTTCGATTCATTATCGACTAATTTATGGGGTTTGAACCCACCACCACATAAACTCAAATTAAATAAAGTCTTCTTTTTACAAAAAATGAACGTGATTACTTTAAATTTATTTACACCTAACAAACACTCATATTAGAATGATAAAAGTTTTATCATTCCAAACTATTATTCATTTAAATAAACTTAATTATAGGATTCATTTAATATGAAAGATGTCGATTTGATAGATGTTGGAAGTTGGAAGAATGTTATTGTCAATGGGATGAAAATTCAATTTTAAAATAATAAATCATTTTCTTATTTTTAATGTCATTATTGTAAGATTTTTATATGGATACGATGTCATTGCTTCAGCAAAAGACAATGAAAACGACACAAATACATGTGACTTGCTCATGTTAAACCATGTAATGTATTATATACACGTACTTTACCTCCCCTTGCAGGTTAAAAGTGAAAAATAAAGTATAATTTGGCTTATAATTATAAAAGTGTGTATAGGTTTAAGATAGTCTTTTTAGAAGAAGAAAAAAAACACAAAATGCAACAAGAGCACTAGGTATAGGCAATGTTGAAAAAAAAAAAGTCAACAAGGACGATTAATCGTCAATTAATAGCTAAAAGATCCTCATCTTTACCGATTTATAAAAAAACATTAATAGCGGTCAACTATGGTCAACGACGGTCAAAGTTGTAGAAACCTTGCAAAATTTGGTCAAAAATACTGAAAACGCACAGTAACTTATGTTTATCACTTATACTAACTATTTATATGATAAACACGACGTTGTGATACCGGTCGTGCTTATTAGCTTACCGTACCATATACTCTGACTATGAAAAATACATGGAAGTGCATTGAAATAAGTGTTTTTTATATCGCTATTACACATAACATCTAGTTTTAACTAATTCTGTCAAAAAATCTGATAATTAAACATATTATTATTATTAACAATACTTTATTAAACCGGTCGTAACAAGACCAACACAACTAAGGGCGTGTTTGTTTGCCTTCATTTGGAGGTGTGGAATGACTTTGACTCTCAATAGTGTTGTTTGTTTAGTTGCAAAAAGAAGAAACAATGGGACTAGCCCCACTGACACCAATCCAAAATATAAGGTGGGTTTTGTAAAAATTATAGGGCCCACTACCTTTAACTCTCTGTAAATTTTTATTTTTATTATTATATTTATATATGAAAATAATTTATTTATTAAAATATATTATTTTATTTTTTATACATCAAATCAAAAACCTACATAAAATCAAATCTAAACCTAAATCTAAACCCCCTACTTTATAAACACACACCCAAAGTAAAACCCGACTTCAAACCAAACGCACCCTAAGTGTTGTGACATCTAATTAAGATGCATCGACTTTATTATAGTCTTTTTTTAGACGCGTCTTCAATATCAAACTTTTGGAGACATTGTTGATCTCAAAGACCTTTGATCTTGTGGTCTTAAGTAGACTTGTATGCGTTGTTGTCTTGTTTTGTGTATAATTAAAGTATATTTGAGTGATGAAATTAGGGCTGAGTATTTGGATCGGTGACTCGGAACGAAAAACCAAATTAAACCAGACCGGACCGGATCATATAATTTTGGTCCGGGGTTTTGGACTAATTCGGTCCTTGGTTCGGCAGGTCCGGTTCGGCCAACTAAAACCTTGTCAATTATGTCTAATAGGATCAGATTGGACCAAAAACTGATCCGAACCGAGTCAAACTAGGCCGAAGACCGATCTGGACCAGGTCTACCCGGACCGGACCGAACCGTTTTGTTCCGATCTCGGTCCCGGATTATGAACCATTTCACATTTTAGTTCTCAGTCCAAACTAGTACTAATTGGTCCGGTCCGATCTAAGCCTGATGCTTACCCTAAATGAAACTAGTGATTTTATTACACTAAATTTGATGAAACTGATTAAAAAAAAAAAAAAAAAAAACTAGTGTGACGTTGATAAATGCTATATTGTAAGGCTGAGCACAGCAGACTTAAAATTGATCCGAACCGGAAAATCGGATCGGATCAGACCAAACCGAATTAGACCGAACAATTTCAATCCGGTCCTTGGTCTGAGGTTTTAGACGAATTCGGTCCTTGGTGGTTTGGTCTTATTCAAATCTTGTCGACTATGCCTAATAGGACCGGACCGAACCGGACTGGACCAATCCAGACCATTTCGGTCTTTGGTCCGATCTGATTTTAACCGGTTCGATCCGATCCCAAACCGATGCTCAGCCCTACTATATTATACAGCACTAGGATACTTGTTACACCGAAACTAGTCTCTTTAACATTAAAATTCATAAAAAAAATTCATCAAATTATTCAACATTGAAATGATTATATGAAGGAAATAAATTGTGGTACATGTACCAAACATGGAAATGTCACACCTAATAATAGCCACGGGATCCAATTTTGTTGGGGGGAATAAAAAAATAACACAACACGATAACTTGTAACATGATTAAAATGTCATACATGTGATATTCTGATGCCTTATTGGTCAACATGGTTTGTTCATATCTATCCCCTACTTAAATACAAGTTTCAAACTTTCAATAGGTTTTAATGAGATTCTATCTATCGAATTGACTTGTAACGACGACATATATGCAATTTAATACTCATGTTTGAGATGGTTAGGTACCGATAAATACAGATGAGTTGAAACAGGACCGTTTTTAGGAGAGTACGAGAAGTGTTATCGTATAGAGTTATTGTTTGACGAGAGTCACCAAATTTCATATCTTTAATTTTATTGTATATATAGTCGGGACTCGAGTTTAATTAGTTCATACATTAATAATACATGTGTATTTTGTGTGTGTAAAAAGGCGTCTTTGTGGTGATGACATGGAGCTTCCGAAATTTATAAGACAGTCCTGTCCGTAAACTTGCTTTGCTAAGAAAAAAAGTAAGAATATGAATTTAATTGTAGAGTTGCAATTAATTCAATCCATACTAAGGGACGAAAGAGTCGGTATTGAGGTAAGGACTAAGGACACATCCGCCTGGTTACGCTCACGTCATATACTTTTTTTAGAACGGTAAATGTTAGTGGTTAGTCGTGTAATGACATTCAAGTGGTAGAATGTTTTTTTCGAACCCTCGCCTAGTTATGTTGGATTTTTTATCCGCTTTGCCTGAAAGGGCCCTTGGCAGGTCTTGAACCCAAGACCTTCAAGAAACCATCCCTAAGGAAACCATTTAGTGGAACTTTTATAGCCAACTGAGCTAAGCCATGTGGTTGGTTACGCCCACGTCATAAAGATCGAGGACTCGTTTATGTGCAAGATCGAGCAGTGGCGGATCTACACTATGCTAGGGTGGTTCCCGAGAACCACCTTAGAAACCGGAACCCTTTAGAAGCTATGTAGAGCAAAAACTAAGGACCTACCTTGGAAATAGACCGGGAACCACCTTATATCTGATTTTACAAGAAAGGAAGAAAAGAGAGGCTGAAATAAATATTTACAAAACAAGATTCACGTTGTTACTCTAATGGAGGTTTTTAAGAACATGTATTTGTGGTAAAGAAGATGACACAGAATTCCAAACTCTTTATTTTATTTCTGATGTCTTACTTTTGTCCAATGTTTGGTCATAGTCCTTTTACTTTTTATAAATTAATATTACATGCATATCAATGAAAGTTTGAAACTGTTTAGGACTTTATTTACTACGTAGTAAATAACGTACTTACTAGTACTAGTAGAAATGGATATATATCTGTCTTAGAGTGTTTATGTCTAGTATTAATTTTAGTTGGTGCTCTTTAACGAAAATGGTGTTGAAATTGGCTCGACCCGACTCATAATATTCATCGAATAATTAGTTGACTTGTTGACTTTTTACCTTGACTAAATCAAGGAACCATCTTGGATTTTCGGCTGGCTCCGCCACTGAGATCGAGTCGTGAAGTGTGTGTTTCGTTTTTTTGTCGTGTGTATTTATATGTTTTGATTGGTATATATGTGTTTAAGTAAGACATGTTTCGATAATGAAGTTGGTTGTAAAAAGAAAAAAATGAGTTAACGTTTATGAAATTTGTCTTAAACTCTCTTATTATGTGTCGGCTTATGAAAGTGTGATGTTTAAATAATCAGATAGTTGTTGATCTTTTATTGTCGAGCTCCTTTCAACTAGTTTTTAAATGCTTCACAATCGTTTTTCCAGCTACGAAAATCTTCATTAAATAAGATGGAAGTTTGAAAAAATCAAACAAGAATCTAATAAGAGTGACATGAGTGAAAGATGTATGTTTTTTGTTGGATAATAAAACATTTTGTTGAATTTTACCAATGATATACTTCATTCGTTTTAAATTAGTAGTCCATGTTTGTTTTTTCAAATGTCTCAACTTAATTGTTTATTATTAAAAAATAGATAAAAAAATATTTTATTACAAACATTATAAAATATTTGAGTTAATTAGCTAAAAGTGAAATTGTCATTTTGATAAAAGATAAGAGAGAAAAAACTATTATACATGCATTTTTTTAAATTGTATGTTTTTTTAAATAATAATTTTGACACAGAAAAAATAAGTTTTAGCAATTCTGTTTATAGTTTAGAAAGTAATGATGTGGTATGAAATAATGCATTTGTAAGCTTTAACATTGTAAATAGCAAGTATCATTACTATAATGAGTCAAAGTATGATAAAATGGTTTAGTTGTAATTTTTTTTTCTTTCGGACAATTGGTTAGTGATTCAAACCTCGTTAAGTGTATACATTTGAACGTGATCGGAATAAGTTGGGAAACGGTTTTAGTAGTTACCCGGTAAGGCCGCGTATACATGAGTAAAAAGTTTTCGCCCTCCCCAATTAACATGAATAGGAAAAAAAATCTGTTTTATTAGTGAGTCACACCAACATCCATTAATCGAAGGTGTTGGAATTTGGATCATGTTCTAGTTGATAAAACTCACACTGATTGAAAGTTTTTTTTTCGAAAGTAGTCTTTTTATCGTTTATATTTTAGTGTAAGCGTAGAATTTGTCTACATTTAACCTTATATATACAATAGAATTAGGGCTTGTATTAGTTACTAAAAAAGTTCAAAAATATTAATCAACAAAAACAAATTTCGGATGTATTTATTGTTTTTGTTGAATAAAGGATGTATTTATTGATGAAGTAAATATGGATGATGTGATGGATGAAACAATTCATGTGACATATCTTGGATTATTAGGCAACCTTTTGGCCAAATCGAACGTTGAAATGTTGTTTTCCATTTGATAAGGTCCCAAGATTTCCGTTTGTTATAAATATTTTTGCTTTATTTTTTAGTCTTACATCTTCAAAAAGATAAAATAGAACATGGGTGAATTTAATACTCAAGTTAGAAATAAACAATTTTCAAAGATTAGTACGATACTAGGATTTGTACATGTGTGATATGCCCCCATTCTACATTTTAACCTCGACAATTGATACGTCTTAAAACTCGAGTTGACTGGACCGAATTAACAGATTGAATCGTGAACTAGTCGAAATAATCATCTTTGAGAAAGAAATCTAGTTAAACCATCAGTTAAATCGATTGAACCGTATTCGATAACTCAACGAAATCAATTTAAAACTAGTTTTGAAAACATCAACAATATGATAGTTTGGTTTTATTGTTACAAACATAACCCACCCAAAAATCACAACTAGATTGATTAAAGTATTCAAGAATATTTTTTATACATGTTAATAATTAAACAATCAATTAAACAATCAATAGTTCAATGATTAATATACTAGATTATTATATCTAGGAAACACCAGCAAAACTTAGCAAAACTTATAGACCATCTGTCTTTAAATAAGTGTCTATTTTAATTTTTTTGATATTTTTTGTTCAAATTTGACTGTAAGTATTTATGTTTGTGTTATATAATACTCGATGCAAAATATATGAATGAATTAAGTTTTAAATAAATTTTTTATTGATATAATTTTCATCAACTATTGTATAACACAAAAAATAATATTTACGGTCAAAATTTAATAAGAAAAACCGCAAAAAATCAAAATAGATACTTATTTAAAGACGGAAGGAGTAGTATTTGTTTACTCGAACGTATATACCATCATTACTATCATTCGAAAATTTAAAAAAGAAAAAACAAGTGTAAATACTTCCCTATAGATTTACAACATTATCGAAAATCTTTTAAAAAACAATCTCTCTAACCTCAGTTTTCGTCCTTAGATAAAAGTATGACTGTCTATATCTTATTTTTTCAATATGCCTCTCTGATAAGATTGGTTTTGATTTTGTCATTGTTGAGATAACAGTCCATAACTTATGTGCCACTTTTTCCTCTAAACAAGAAAACAAATTCATAAGAACTCATGTAACATGACAATAATAAAACAAAATAAAAAGGAATTATTAGTACAATAAATTTGGTCTTCAAAATGCATGTTGTATCATGAGGTCCTCACCCTATTTGGGAACATTACCACATGGAAATTGTATATTGTTTGGTGCAAGTCCAATGTAATGATAACTACTCATTTATTTAGGAATGTAGTACAATGATATAAACTTGTTTCAGATTAGGTTTGGACCAATTGAAGTAATCAGAGTCCGAAATGAGGAAAATAATCGGCCGCGATAGCTACAGTTCGGCCTGAACGTACACCTGGTCCTGGATCGAGCTTGGACTGGTGATATGGTTCGAGAAATTGACTTAGAGCTAACTTGTTATTTATAGTGTTTTGTTAAGACAAAAAGAATGAGAATAGTTCGGTTTACATCTAGCACACATAGGATATAAGTTACCTACATGGTTAATCGATCTATCTTAAAGATCTATCTGTTCTTTATCGAAACTCGGATATTTTTTGGTTATCACACTCTCTTTCGAAGTTTAATTTTCAAGTGAAAGAGAAAATTTTGAGATGATAATAAAATAAATTGTGTTCTGAGATTATTTTAAGCGAGAAGGTGAAATTAAATAAGAGTAAATTACCTTATAATTTCATCCTTAATCTTCTTCTTAATTTGAGATGATTTGGATAAAAAGTAAAGAAGGGTATGATTGACTGATCTGATTTAACTAATTTTTTTTTTTATTTTTTCACTATTCTTTCCAGATCAGGAACACGAAAAAGTTATGGTCATGTTTAGTTGGTGAAAATTTTCCCATTTTTCCGAAAAAACTTTCATTTGAAAACTAAAAAACAGAAAAGTTGTTTAGTAGCTATTTTCCAAAAATTTTCTAAAATTCCAAAATTTTCATTTTCCAAATTTATATAGAAAATTGGAAAACCCCATATTACTCTTTTTTAAATTTTCAAATCTTTTTTAGAAAAAGAAAACTCTCCTCTATTTTAAAAATTTGGAAACAGAAAAATAAGAAAAATTTTATACAACTAAACACATTCTATTTATTCTTTACTTTTCTCCTAAACTCACGAACACAAAATTCTCACTCCTTTCATCTTCACTTCACTTCTCATTCTCCCACACACTTTATCTATTTTTTTTTTATTAAATAGAGTGTGAATGAAAAGACGAATTCAAGAAGAGGTATGTCACTTTCATTTACTGTTAGACATATGTGTAGTTTATGATGCAGTTGTATTCGTGCATGATGATAGTATTTTATAATAGTATATGAAGCTTTTTTGTTAAATTTTTTAAAAAAATTCATGACTTAACCAAATTTATTCATCCAGGTGTAATAAATAACTAACGGTTCAATTTATGTCTCAAACAAGCAAAAGATCAGTCACATTTGGTCTGGTATCCGAACCAATTCACGGGTCAACGAGTTTAACTGAAAAAATCAACTCGAGTTTTAAAACTTCGATTAACGTGAGTTAAAAGTAAATTTATACACAAAACATATCTTGATATCTTTGTATCAAAATAATAGTACACGTTTTGTTAGATGTATTAAATAATCTATTCTGCCTTTTAATTTTATTTATAATTGTTGTACGAAATCGACAATAAACCCGAAGTTCGATACGTGGAACCGCTGGATCGCGAGTTGTATCGAGCACAAGTAGCAACACAAGAGACTACAAAGAACCGACAAACATATATGCATACAGAATACCCTCAACCACCTTTTTATTAATAACCCCCTAATAAAGACTACATTGAGAAAAAAGAATCCAATAAACTAGGATCCCCTCATCCCTATTTACAGAGATGAGGGGTAGGCACCTCCTTAAGTCAAATAGGAAACTTCCTATAAACCAACTTAAGAAGGTTACCTAAAAACTTCTTAATACAAGTCTAGTCCTAATATATATTACAAAGTACACTTAAGTCCCTAAACTATATGTAAGTTTACTACTAATATTGGGCAAATGACTTAAAAATGCATCTAACTTGACATTTTTTTGCGTTTTGTGTAGCCATTTTTTTCTTTCCCATTATATTCATCAAACTTTCAAAAGTCGGTCATTCTGTGTATTTTGTGACCATTTTACCTTTATTTTTTTGAATTTTTTAAGGGTAAAATGGTCATTTTACATGGTAAAATACTGACAAAATACAGACAATGACCGACTTTTGAAAGTTAGATGATTATAACGGGAAAGAAAAAAGATGAGTACACGTAACGCAAAAAAATATCAAGTTAGATGCATTTTTAAGTTATTAACCCACTAATATTCCAACAATAATTATCAACTATTCGACAGAAAAGCTTGATTAAGTTACTTAACTATTTTTTGTTTGAAAATCATAATATTTTAATGAGTTAATATAAAATTGTTATTTTGTTAAAAAATAAAAATTTATAATAATTATTGTATGTTTTTATAGCTATGAATGTGTTTATTGTCGGGTAAAAAATTATTTTAGGACAAAAAAGTTATAGATTTCATGAGCTAAGAAAAATATCTATATATGCCTATACAAAACATTCTCTATTTGTCTTCCTCAAGATTGCCCAATGCCCATGTTGAGGATTTGAGGTCTTAATCAATTAGTGGGCAGCCTAGTTTGTTTTAACACTCTTGTACCAATGAATTAGTGGGCATTCATGATGCAATTTGATGCGCATTTTTTGGTACTTGAAACCAAATTTAATATAGATGCTTTAGTTTATAAATTTGATTTGCACACTCGTAAAATTAATTGGGATACTTAAAAATATCTTGTCTTGACATATATATTTTTAAATAACTTTTACTTATATCATAATTACAAGGGTATAAATGTCAAAGCAACACATTTTTTTTACTGTCCCAATCAATTTTAAATGTGCAAATCATCTCTCTTTAGTTTAGTTTTATAAGCCATTTTCATGGATAAAGAGTTACTCCCTTTGTCATATATTAATAGTCCAAATTATTATTTTTGCACGTTCAGCTAGAGAAAATCAGGGTTTAGCCTAGTGTGGTCGAAACCTAATACAAAATGGAGTACCTGCTGCGTCTTCTAATTTATGTAAATTACATGTGAATTGTTATATCTTCTAAATAGTATACCAGGTTTTTAAACTGATCAATATGGACACTCGGGTGATTTTTGCGAAAGAACTATTTAGAAAAATGATGATAGAGCTTTGGGTTATCAAATAAACAAGACTAAAACGGGGTTTATAACAGCCCAACATGAAGAAAAACTGGTAGCCCAATCTTCTAAACTTGGTGGCTTTGATTAACTTTATATATACCATCTCTAGTTTTTGTACACCATAAAGTTGTTACTTGTTTTCTGACTTTCTCTTGTTATAAATTTATAATACACAAATTGAAACAAGTAACGTCTTGTCAAAAGGACCATAGCTATTTATTTCTAGGGCTGAGCATCGGTTCGGGACCGTCTAAGACCGGATTGGACCGAAAACCGAAATGGTCTGAAACACCGGACCGAGACCGGATCGAAATGGTCCGGTCCGATCCGAGTTGGTCCGGTCCGGTTCGGTCTTCGGTCCGATCATGTCCTATTAAACATAATCAACGAGATTTTGGTAAGATCGAACCGGATCGGACCAGACCGACCAGATCGAAGACCGAATTCGTCCAAAACCCCGGACCGAGGACCGGATCGAAATTGTTCGATCTGGTTCGGGTCGGTCCGGTCCGACCAGATTTTCCGATCCGGGTCGATTTTGAATCTGCCCTGCTCAACCTTAGCTATTTCAATTGGTGTATTTGCTATATTTAGAGAGTGGATAATACTTGATCCAATATGTCGACGGCCTTAGGCTTTTTGCCATCCATTTGTATAATTTTCTTTGTGTTACAAGCTATAACAAGGATAACCAACCCCACCATGGTTTTTTTTTTCTTTTCAAATCTTGTAACTAAATATACGAAAGACATGTTTGGTAGAGAGAAATTCAGAAACTGAAAAATTAAACAGACAATTAAATTTTAGAGAAATAAAATGGATTCAATTTCTTTTATTTAATTCATCTGTTTAGTTGCACTGGAAAAATTGAAACAATAAATAATCACAAAAATAATTATTTTATCTTTACAAAACGTATGACTATGAAAATACTATAATGTCATCAAAAATAAATTTCAAAAACTTATAAGCATGAGATGTTTCATGTAATTTGTTTGCATAAAAAAAAACTCATTTTTAGAGTTATGTAAAAGTGATTGCAAAAAAAAATAATAAAAATAAAAAAATACATTTAAACAAATAAATTAAAATTCATTTCTCTAATTTCTCTATAAAAACAATAAAAATGAAGACTAACAAATAACACCATCTAAATTTCGTCATTTCTTTATCAATTTCTCTTCAATTCATCACTTACTCATTTCTCTCTGCTAAACCAGAAAAATAAACTCAAACAATTTTCTCACTTATTTTTTTCTACCAAACATACCTTTAGAGGTGTTTGTTGCGGCTTATAGGCTTATATAGTTTATTTGATTTTGGGCTTATTTTCATAAGCTCCGCTGTATGTTTGCTTATTGTTGATTAAAAAATTGGTTTATATAAGACCATGACCATTACTTCAAAAAAAAAGTTCATGACCATCATGGTGACTTTGTCTAATTATTGGCCCATTACTGTAAGAGGTCTCCAGTAAATGGTCCAAAATATTGTCAAAAATGCTGGTAGTAATTAGTTTTGTATGTCCTTTGAGCACATGTAATATAAAAAGTCTTTAAAGGACTTTTAACTATTATAAAATTCTTTTAGTGTATTTTTTTTAATTGTATAGAGAGAGTTTTGGTAAAAAAAATTTCAAAGACTCGATAAATACTAAATCTTTGATATAAATTTAGTCAAAATTGCAAATATCATGAATCGATAGGTGAACGATCGACTATTTTGTAGCTTGCAGTCAGTACAGGCAGGACTAATCGATGATTAATTGGGTTTTCATTTTCAGCAAATTTTGGATATTCTCGGTGAGTTTTTGTGTATTTTCAACAATTTTTTTAAAACCTACTTATAATAGATATAAACAATTACCATAAGGGATTAAAACATGTTTACGATGATGTTTGAGCATATTTAGCAATATTAGCAGGTTTCCAACAAGTTTGACCACCATTGACCGTCTTTAATCACCGTTAAACATGGTTAACTAATTCTTTGACTGATTAATCGACTACGCAAAGTTGAAGGTCTTGTGACGCTTTGACGATAATTAATCGACTTTGTAGGTCTTGTTTGGAAACACTGACTTTAGTCACTAGATGTGATTCTCATTAAGTACGTAAATGCATTGTAGATATCTTAGGCTGGATGCAACGGTTTGGGTCGTCGATTCGGTCGACCGAAATCGAACTCGGTCGGCCCGATTGTTTCAGGACCTTTTTGAAAAACAAGAAAACGAAAAAGAAAAGGCTTACTAACCATTGTGTTTAAATAAAAAAAACTTTTTTCTTAAATTTTTTAAATTTAACCCTTTATCATATAAAACCCCCATTTAAGCGATCATTTTTCTCACAAATTAAACTCGCAATTCCCAAATTACAATGTTTTACGAATTATTTCTTGCCAACTCATCAGATGACGAGAGTGAAGTTACAAGTGAGTTTGCGGTATTTACGCAAGCTTCTGAAACGGCTTATGTTGGAAATACTTTTTTCGTATAAAGAAAGTCTCGGTCACTCCAACAATATAGTTATAGGCTCGTAGTAGTGTTTAAGTAACATTTATGTTTAGCCCGACCCATGAGCATGTTCATGGGCCGGAGGCCCAAGTCCACTTAAGGACTTGGGTATATAAGCCTCTTTCCACCATGGAAAGAGGTGTTGGTTGTTTATTTCTCTAAAGTAATACACATAGTTTCTTTCACTTCTCTCTATAGAAAAACATCAA